>JBBDGP010000016.1:9702500-10205872 GCA_037952835.1 Lithobates septentrionalis | reverse complement strand
CATGTACATACCCCCCCACCATACACTCCGCACCCCTCTCGTACATACTACCCCCACCATACACTCTGCACCCCTCTTGTACATACTACCCCCACCATACACTCCACACCCCTCTCATTTACATACTACCCCCACCATACACTCCACACCCCTCTCATGTACATGCTACCCACCTCCATACACTCCGCACCCCTCTCGTACATACTACCCCCACCATACACTCCGCACCCCTCTCATTTACATACTACCCCCACCATACACTCTGCACCCCTCTCGTACATACTACCCCCACCATACACTCCGCACCGCTCTCGTACATACTACCCCCACTATACACTCCGCACCCCTCTCATTTACATACTACCCCCACCATACACTCCACACCCCACTCATGTACATACTACCCCCACCATACACTCCACACCCCACTCATGTACATACTACCCACCGCCATACACTCCACACCCCTCTCATGTACATACTACCCACAGCCATACACTCCTCACCCCTCTCGTATATACCACCCACAGCCATACACTCTGCACTCCTCTCATGTACATACTACCCACCGTCATACACTCTGCACTCCTCTCATGTACATACTACTCCCCCACTATACACTCCATACCCCTCTCATGTACATACTACCCACCTATATAGACTCTGCACTCCTCTCATGTACATACTACCCCCCACCATACACTCCACACCCCTCTCCTGTACATATTACCCACCACTCATCTCATGTATATACACTCTGCACCCCTCTCATGTACATACTCCCCACCTCCATACACTCCGCACCCCTCTCCTGTACATACTACTCCCCACCCCTCTCATGTACATATTACCCACCGCCACACACTCCGCACCCCTCTCATGTACATACTACCCACCGCCATACACTCTGCACCCCTCTTATGTACATACTACCCCCCACCATACACTCCGCACCCCTCTCATGTGCATACTACTCCCACATACCCTCCACTTTCCTCTCCTACTCAAGTTTACCGCCATTGTACAGTAGGGGCCCCTACTAGGGAGAGGGTGACCCATGCCATACAGAAACATTTGTATGTGTGGCTAAATTATGCTACCTATTGGGCATGGGTTTTTAGTTTGATTAGAAATTTTAGTCTTTCTTTTTTTTTTTTTACAGTGTTTTTATTTATTTTTTACAATCCTTTTATTTATTTTTTAAGTTTTTTTTGGTGAGAGTTTTTTTGGATTCTTTGGTGAGATATCAGGGGTCTAAACATACCTCTGAAGTCTCACTTAAGACAGAGAAAGGAAATGAGGAAACACATTTCCCAGTTCCTTTCTCTGTAGCCTCAGCTGCACTGCAGATGAATGAACATGAGACAGAGGCTCCTGTTAATTCATAAACTAAAGCATAGTAAACAAAAATCAGTTCCAATCACTCACTGTGTTCGTTTAGAAAAGGTAGGGGCCTTTTCCCGGCCTCCATCCTGAAGACCCCCCCCCCCCCCAGGCAATCAGTGTGAGGGCAGAGGAGGGAAGTCGGCAGCGCTGTGGGGGGGCACACCGTTATTTTTTTATCACTTGAATTATTTTTCCCATTATGAGTTTGAGTGGGGCCTCATGTCTAAGTTTTGCCTAAGGCCTCACAAAGCCTAGAGCCGCCTCTGTTATATGGTTTTGGTAGGTCTAAAGGAAGAAAATTGTATAGCGTGTATCCAGCTTTAGGAAGAATATCAGCAAGTTTTGCATCTAATTGAAACCCACCTGTATATATTGCAGAACAAAATTGACCATTATTTTTCTTACCTTTCACTACAAGTGTATGGCTGGGTTTTTTCTATCTAGTTGAATAACTTGAAGTGGAAAAGTATGCTGCTATTCATAGGAAAAGCAGCGGATGTTTTCTACTTCTTACAAGCTTTATCTTTTTGAGGTTCACACCTATGCATTTTTTTTAATGCTTTTTGCAGAAACCCACTACAGTCCATTTAACATGGTTTCCTCTGGGACACGTTCAAATCTATGCCTTTTTTTTTTGTTTTGTTTTTTTCAGCCGCTGCGTTTTTGGAAACAGTCAGGGACTTTTAACAAATCAAAAACAGTGCATTTATGGTTCAATAGACTTCAATGGAGAAGCTGAAGCATGTATTGGAATTTTACCACAATTTGCGTTTTTTTAAATTCATCCAACAACAAACTGGCCAAAAAGGCAAAAATGCACCGCAGAAAAGGATCAAAAGCAAAGTACATAGGTGTGAACCAATCCTTAACAAGCATCAAGAGCAAGGACCTAAATAGTCTAATTTCAGGTGCAGATAAAACATGTGCACTCCTCTCAAATTCAATCGAGAGACCCATTGAGCATTTGTACAGAAAAAAAAGCAAGCCAAAACTTCACATTAAGTAGGTAAGTTTTAATAATTCTTGTATTATTTAATGCTATTTCTAAAAATAACTTTGTTATATCAACTGTTTGTAACACCAGTGTCCGTAAGCTGTAGATCTGAACATTGTTTCAGGGGTTCCTCCTGAACTCAGACTTTTTGGCAAGGGTTTTTCCAAGGTAAAAGGGTTGAGAGAGGCTGCTCTAGATGGGCAGAGTTTTCCAAAGAAATCAGACATAGGTGCAATAAAAGCTTCCTTAGATTTAGTTTTTTTTTTTCTTATAAGCCTTAAAGCGGAGTTCCACCCTAAAGTGGAACTTACGCTCATCGGATTCCTCCCCCCCTCCGGTGCCTCAATTGTCACCTTTCAGGGGGGAGGGGGTGCAGATACCTGTATAATACAGGTATCTGCACCCACTTCCGGAAATAGCTAGCCACAAATGCCCGAACGCTGGGAAACACAGTTCCCACAACACAACGGAACCAGTGTAGACACGCAGCACGACTCGCGCATGCGCAGTAGGGAACCGGGCAGTGAAGCGGCAACGCTTCACTTCCTGATTCCCTGAACGAGGATGGCGGTGGGGGCAGCCGAGAGACGAGCGATCGATCGCCGACATCGCTGGACCCGGGGACAGGTAAGTGTCCATTTATTAACCACTTGCCGACCGCCTCACGCCTATATACGTGAGAAGAATGGTACGGGCAGGCAAAATCACGTACCTGGTACGTGATTGCCTTCCCGCGGGCGGGGGGTCCGATCGGACCCCCCCCCCCCCCCCCCGGTGCCAGCGGCGGTCGGCATTTGGCTGGGAGATTTGAGAGACGAGGGGGAGGCCATCCGATCGTGGCCCCCCCCTCGCGATCGCTCCCAGCCAATGAGAAACATCCCCTGCCTCTGTATAGTACACAGAGGCAGAGGATGTGATGTCATCTCTCCTTGGCTCGGGAGTTCCGTTCCAGCGCCGAGGAGAGAAGACATGTGAGTGAGTGCACAACACTACACAACACAGTAGAACATGCCAGGCACACAAAACACCCCGATCCCCCCCCCCCCCCCCCCCCGTCACAAACTGACACCAAGCAGGTTTGTTTTTTTTTTTTTTTGCTGATTACTGCATAGTGTCAGTTTGTGACAGTTAGAAGTGGTAGGGCAGTGAGTGGTAGCCCCCTGTAGGTCTAGGGTACCCCCCTAACCCCCCCTAATAAAGTTTTAACCCCTTGATCACCCCCCGTCACCAGTGTCGCTAAGCGATCATTTTTCTGATCGCTGTATTAGTGTCGCTGGTGACGCTAGTTAGGGAGGTAAATATTTAGGTTCGCCGTCAGCATTTTATAGCGTCAGGGACCCCCATATACTATCTAATAAATGTTTTAACCCCTTGATTGCCCCCTAGTTAACCCTTTCACCGCTGATCACCGTATAACCGTTACGGGTGACGCTGGTTAGTTCGTTTATTTTTTTATAGTGTCAGGGCACCCGCCGTTCATTACCGAATAAAGGTTTAGCCCCCTGATCGCCCGGCGGTGATATGCGTCGCCCCAGGCAGCGTCGGATTAGCGCCAGTACCGCTACCACCCACGCACGCAGCATACGCCTCCCTTAGTGGTATAGTATCTGAACGCATCAATATCTGATCCGATCAGATCTATACTAGCGTCCCCAGCAGTTTAGGGTTCCCAAAAACGCAGTGTTAGCGGGATCAGCACAGATACCTGCTAGCACCTGCGTTTTGCCCCTCCGCCCGGCCCAGCCCACCCAAGTGCAGTATCGATCAATCACTGCCACTTACAAAACACTAAACGCATAACTGCAGCGTTCGCAGAGTCAGGCCTGATCCCTGCGATCGCTAACAGTTTTTTTGGTAGCGTTTTGGTGAACTGGCAAGCACCAGCCCCAGGCAGCGTCAGGTTAGCGCCAGTACCGCTAACACCCACGCACGCACCGTACACCTCCCTTAGTGGTATAGTATCTGATCGGATCAATATCTGATCCAATCAGATCTATACTAGCATCCCCAGCAATTTAGGGTTCCCAAAAACGCAGTGTTAGCGGGATCAGCCCAGATACCTACCAGCACCTGCGTTTTGCCCCTCCGCCCGGCCCAGCCCAGCCCACCCAAGTGCAGTATCGATCGATCACTGTCACTTACAAAACACTAAACGCATAACTGCAGCGTTCGCAGAGTCAGGCCTGATCCCTGCGATCGCTAACAGTTTTTTTTGTAGCGTTTTGGTGAACTGGCAAGCGCCAGCGGCCTAGTACACCCCGGTCGTAGTCAAACCAGCACTGCAGTAACACTTGGTGACGTGGCGAGTCCCATAAGTGCAGTTCAAGCTGGTGAGGTGGCAAGCACAAGTAGTGTCCCGCTGCCACCAAAAAGACAAACACAGGCCCGTCGTGCCCATAATGCCCTTCCTGCTGCATTCGTCAATCCTAATTGGGAACCCACCGCTTCTGCAGCGCCCGTACTTCCCCCATTCACATCCCCAACCAAATGCAGTCGGCTGCATGAGAGGCATTTTCTTTATGTCCTCCCGGGTACCCCTACCCAGCGAACCCCCCCAAAAAAGATGTCGTGTCTGCAGCAAGCGCGGATATAGGCGTGACACCCGCTATTATTATCCCTCCTGTCCTGACAATCCTGGTCTTTGCATTGGTGAATGTTTTGAACGCTACCATTCACTAGTTGAGTATTAGCGTAGGGTACAGCATTCCACAGACTAGGACACACTTTCACAGGGTCTCCCAAGATGCCATCGCATTTTGAGAGACCCGAACCTGGAACCGGTTACAGTTATAAAAGTTACAAGTTTGCAAAAAAAAACACAAACAAAAATAAAAAAAAATAGTTGTCGTTTTATTGTTCTCTCTCTCTCTATTCTCTCTATTGTTCTGCTCTTATTTACTGTGTTCTATTCTGCAATGTTTTATTGTTATTATGTTTTATCATGTTTGCTTTTCAGGTATGCAATTTTTTATACTTTACTGTTAACTGTGCTTTATTGTTAACCATTTTTTTGTCTTCAGGTACGCCATTCACGACTTTGAGTGGTTATACCAGAATGATGCCTGCAGGTTTATTTATCATCCCCCCCCCCCCACCGTCTTCCGTGTTTTTCTCTGGCTCTCCTGTCTCAACAGGGAACCTGAGAAAGCAGCCGGTGATTCAGCCAGCTGACCATAGAGCTGATCAGAGACCAGAGTGGCTCCAAACATCTCTATGGCCTAAGAAACCGGAAGCTACGAGCATTTTATGACTTAGATTTCGCCGGATATAAACAGCGCCATTGGGAAATTAGGGAAGCATTTTATCACACCGATCTTGGTGTGGTCAGATGCTTTGAGGGCAGAGGAGAGATCTAGGGTCTAATAGACCCCAATTTTTTCAAAAAAGAGTACCTGTCACTACCTATTGCTATCATAGGGGATATTTACATTCCCTGAGATAATAAAAATGATTTAAAAAAAAAAAATGAAAGGAACAGTTTAAAAATAAGATAAAAAAGCAAAAAAAAAAAAAAAAAAAAAAAAAGCACCCCTGTCCCCCCTGCTCTCGCGCTAAGGCGAACGCAAGCGTCGGTCTGGCGTCTAATGTAAACAGCAATTGCCCCATGCATGTGAGGTATCACCGCGAAGGTCAGATCGAGGGCAGTATTTTTAGCAGTAGACCTCCTCTGTAAATCTAAAGTGATAACCTGTAAAGGCTTTTAAAAATGTATTAATTTTGTTGCCACTGCACGTTTGTGCGCAATTTTAAAGCATGTCATGTTTGGTATCCATGTACTCGGCTTAAGATCATCTTTTTTATTCCATCAAACATTTGGGCAATATAGTGTGTTTTAGAGCATTAAAATTTAAAAAAGTGTGTTTTTTTCCACAAAAAAATGCGTTTGAAAAATCGCTGCGCAAATACCGTGTGAAAAAAAAAAATTAAACACCCCCCATTTTAATCTGTAGGGCATTTGCTTTAAAAAAATATATATGATGTTTGGGGGTTCAAAGTAATTTTCTTGCAAAAAAAAATAATTTTTTCACGTAATCAAAAAGTGTCAGAAAGGGTTTTGTCTTCAAGTGGTTAGAAGAGTGGGTGATGTGTGACATAAGCTTCTAAATGTTGTGCATAAAATGCCAGGATAGTTCAAAACCCCCCCAAATGACCCCATTTTGGAAAGTAGACACCCCAAGCTATTTGCTGAGAGTCATGTCGAGTCCATGGAATATTTTATATTGTGACACAAGTTGCGGGAAAGAGACAAATTTTTTTTTTTTTTTGCACAAAGTTGTCACTAAATGATATATTGCTCAAACATGCCATGGGGATATGTGAAATTACACCCCAAAATACATTCTGCTGCTTCTCCTGAGTACGGGGATACCACATGTGTGGGACTTTTTGGGAGCCTAGCCGCACACGGGACCCCGAAAACCAAGCACCGCCTTCAGGCTTTCTAAGGGCGTAAATTTTTGATTTCACTCTTCACTGCCTATCACAGTTTCGGAGGCCATGGAATGCCCAGGTGGCACAAACCCCCCCCCCCCCCCCCAAATGACCCCATTTTGGAAAGTAGACACCCCAAGTTATTTGTTGAGAGGTATAGTGAGTATTTTGCAGACCTCACTTTTTGTCACAAAGTTTTGAAAATTGAAAAAAAAAAAAAAATTCTGGTCTTTCTTCATTTTCAAAAACAAATGAGAGCTGCAAAATACTCACCATGCCTCTCAGCAAATAGCTTGGGGTGTCTACTTTCCAAAATGGGGTCATTTGGGGGGGTTTTGTGCCATCTTGGCATTTTATGGCCTTCAAAACTGTGATAGGTAGTGAGGCGTGAAATCAAAAATATATGCCCTTAGAAATCCTGAAGGCGGTGCTTGGTTTTCGGGGCCCCGTACGCGGCTAGGCTCCCAAAAAGTCCCACACATGTGGTATCCCCGTACTCAGGAGAAGCAGCTGAATGTATTTTGGGGTGCAATTCCACATATGCCCATGGCCTGTGTGAGCAATATATCATTTAGTGACAACTTTTTGTAAATTTTTTTTTTTTTTTGTCATTATTCAATCACTTAGGACAAAAAAAAAAATATTCAATGGGTTCAACATGCCTCTCAGCAATTTCCTTGGGGTGTCTACTTTCCAAAATGGGGTCATTTGGGGGAGTTTTGTACTGCCCTGCCATTTTAGCACCTCAAGAAATGACATAGGCAGTCATAAACTAAAAGCTGTGTAAATTCCAGAAAATGTACCCTAGTTTGTAGACGCTATAACTTTTGCGCAAACCAATAAATATACGCTTATTGACTTTTTTTTACCAAAGACATGTGGCCGAATACATTTTGGCCTAAATGTATGACTAAAATTTAGTTTATTGGATTTTTTTTATAACAAACAGTAGAAAATATCATTTTTTTTCAAAATTTTCGGTCTTTTTCCGTTTATAGCGCAAAAAATAAAAACGGCAGAGGTGATCAAATACCATCAAAAGAAAGCTCTATTTGTGGGAAGAAAAGGACGCAAATTTCGTTTGGGTACAGCATTGCATGACCGCGCAATTAGCAGTTAAAGCGACGCAGTGCCGAATTGTAAAAAGTGCTCTGGTCAGGAAGGGGGTAAAATCTTCCGGGGCTGAAGTGGTTAAAAGTCAGCAGCTGCAGTATTTGTAGCTGCTGGCTTTAAATAATTTTTGTTTAAGGTGGAGCTCCACTTTAAAAAAGGAGCTAGAGTTAGAGGAAGGAAGCTGTCAATAGAGGACCTTCTTCTAGTACATGGCGTTTTCCTCAGTGCTGTCTATAACATATATTTTCTTAGCTCCTTGTCTCTGCTATTGCCGAGTAGGCTTCCCCTGTGGGGTACGCACAAAACGGATGTGGAATGAGAGAGTGTGCGTGCAGGAAACCCAGCTATAACCGCTTGCCCACTGGATCACTTACACGTACAAGCAAGGTGGCTCTGATGTGCCAGATTAGGTACGCGATCAAGCACTTCCAGGTAGGAGCATGTGCCACCGGTGACTCGGCTGTGCTGTGATTATATATACAGTAGATGCCGGCCAATGCTTGATTGTCAGGAAGACACACAGGACAAAGCTCTGTCCTCTCAGCCGGGGAAGTAATGGATTTTCTTTCCCTGCAAAAGCAGGGAATAAAATCCATTACTTTCCTTAGTAAAAACACCACACACAGTACACCAAAACAAAGGTTAAACATTTAACCCTTTGAGCACCCTAGAGCACTCTGCAGTGTAGTTGAGCATTATGGGAAATGTAGTTCCAAAACATCTGGGGAGCCAAGGTTGGTCATCACTGCCCTAGAGATTTGTCCCTTTCCCAGCCAGTGCATATTTTGATCACTGTATTAGTGTCACTGGTTCCCAAAAAGTGTCAATTCGTGTCCGATTGTCCGCTATACGTTGCCAATACTTGTAAAAAAAAAAAAAGTCATATACATATTGAGTGTGAATACACACACACATACATAACTTTTGCGCAAACCAGGAGGGTACTACTTAGCCACTTACCAATAAGGTGTTGTCACCATAACCTTAACAGCATACAAATTAACCCAGTGAGAGTCACTGGGGAACCGAAGAGGTTACTTTGGTGAGTATATATTGGCCAAAATTTATAAAGAAATTAGATTTGTTTAAATATTTTTATTGGATATGTTTTATAGCAGAAAGTAGAAAAATATATATAATCTTTTTTTTTTAAATGGTCAGTCTTTTTTGTTTATAGCGCAAAAACTAAAAAAAAAAAAAAAAAAAAAAAAAAAAAGCAGTCGTGATCAAATATCATAAGAAAGCTCTATTTGTGAGAAAAAAAGGACATACATTTTATTTATGTACAGTGTTGCATGACCGCACAATTGTCAGTTGAAGTAATGCACTGCCTGTTCGCAAATGAAAGGCCTGGTCATGAAAGGGGGGGGGTAAAACTTCCGGCGGTCAAGGGATAACACAGGTGCTAGCAGCTAAATGATGTCCTATGTCTGTGTCTCTGAAAAAAGCAGGTAGTACAGAGCTCGCTTTGTCAAAGGCAGGTGGAAGGCATTTGCAACTACTTCACCATCCAGCTGCAATGTTTCATGTGAAAAATCTTTCAAAATTTAAAAATGTAAAAGGTTACCTTCCACCAATGAATTGGAGAAATTCACAGCAGGATAACACATTAAAGTGATTGTTATTTAAAAAAATTAAAAAAAAAAAATCATCTTTACAAACATTTTATACTTGCCTGCTCTGTGCAAGGGTTTTGCAGAGCTACCCCAAGCCTCCTTTTCTGGGGTCCCCCAGCGGCGCTCCTGCTCTTCTAGAGTGCCTCCACGTACAGCCACTTTCCATGGGGGCACTGCTGCTATCAATCTGTCCAATGAGAACCTGAGACAGCAGCTGGGCTCGTTCTTGTCACACGATTTTACTCCCGATTTCAGCCGCGATTTCAGAGATATCTGTGCAGGTTTCTGCACAGATATCAATGTAAATCGCAGCCCAAAATCGCAAAAAGTAGTACAGAAACTACTTTGAAATCGATGCAGCATCGCACAGATTAGGATGGTGCCACTGCCAACAACTGCCGCCATTTTGACATGTCAAATTGCACCAATGTGAACCAGGACTAAAGGCTCGATTCACATCTATGCATGTTGCTTTTAAGCGTTTCTGCACTGCTTTTTGCTGTGCTTTCCGCGCGATTAGCGTTTGTTTTTTGGAAAATTTGTTGTTGGGCAGATTTAAAAAGTCAAATGGCAGCAAAAACACTACATACTTTTATGCAGCTTCTCCATTGTAGTCTATTGAACCAAAAAAAAAAAAAAAAAAGCACCTTTTTTTTTTTTAATGCAAAAGTCCTGCGTTTCTTCAAAAAGCATGAAAAAACGCATTGGTGAGAATGGAGAATTAGGAAAGAATCTAGGCCTTTCTTCAAACAATCTGAGCTGGCCAGAACCAGCTCTTGAGGGAGACTATTCAACATTTTCACAGCTCTTACTGTGAAGAAGCCTTTCCGTATTTGGAGATAAAATCTCTTTTCCTCCAGACGTAAAGAGTCCACACTTATCCTCTGTGATGACCTTAAAGTGAATAACTCTAGACCAAGTAACTTGTGCTGTGTCATTTGGCCCCCTGTATGACCTGTAATACCTGGCTGATCCTGACAGTTTCTACACCCTCCCCTCTCTGTGCTCAATCCAATATATCAGGGCTGCTGAGCTGACACCAGTCAGCGTACGTGTCTCCGTCATCCACAGCCCTGCTCTGTGTCCTCTCTCCCCCCCCCCCTCCAACTGTCTGCTTCGTGTCTGCGCTGCCACCTACTGTCCTGCTGTTCAAATTAGGGTTAACTTTAAATTATCCTCTTTGTTGATTGATTAAATGTCCCTCTGTGACTGTGCATTATTAAAAATGCAGCTATATACCTGGTTTACTAAGCGCAGATCGGCGATCGCGTGACATGCCGCCTCTTCTCTCGCATGAAAGCTGCAGCGGGTGGGGCCGCCGCTCTCTTTCTGAAGGACGTCAGTGGGGGGATCCACAGCCCTGCCTGCTGCATCTGTCAGGCCAAGAGAGGCGCCATGTCACATGATCGCCGATGTGCGATCAGTAAACAAGGTATATAGCTGCATTCTTAATAACGCACAGTCATGGGGGACATTAATCAACAAAAAGGATAATGTAAAGTTACCCCTGTGGGTTAACACTTTAATACAAGAAAGGATTTGGCGTGTTTTAGAAACTGCAGCTTGGTATTGCATGCTGCCATTAAGCTTATGATCTACCAGAACACCCAGATCCTTCTCCACCCACGATTCCTCCCGTTGTACTCCCCCTAGTATGTATGATACGTGCATATTTTTAGCCCCCAAGTGCATAACTTTACATTTATCAACATTAAACCTCATTTGTCACATAGTTGCCCAATTAAAAACGGTGCATTAAGGTTTGCTGGTGAGTTGGAGACATTCTGTAAGTGAAGAAACATCCCACATTTAATTCACAGTAACAGTTACAGGGAAACCCTGTCTTACCTTATCCACACTGAAGGTTCCCAGAGGGTACCAAACCTCACCCGTGATAGTGGGCATACACCTGAAGGGGGCATCAGGGTCTGAATGCCATAGGAAAGGAACACAACCCTGGACCTGTATAGAACCCTGTGGCCACCCACTTTTTTTGCACCATATGCCAAGGTGAATGCCAAAATACAGGATCCAGTGCACAAAGCAAACATTACAGGCCAGCCCCGCTAATGCGGGCTCCGGATACAGTTCCCAGAATGTACATCAAGGGCAATTGCTTCAGAGGCCGCTTGCAAATCTAGACAATAAGCAGTAAATATTGGAGTAGAAAACTTCTCCAGAGGGGAAGAGGCCCATAACCTATGAACACTATCAAAACACTGGGGTCCTATGGAACGTTGGTGGGGTTAAATGAAGGTGCACTAGAGGGCATTCCCAGCAAAGCTTTTGCCAGTGTCCTAGGACGTAAAGGAGGCCGCATATAATCCATGTTCTGACTGCAGAGCTTTTGCCCTTTGCTGTACAATTAAAGATATAAAAGCAGGAGGCTGCTAAAATTAGACTTTTCATAAGATTGAGTACAGCAAATCAACATTGATATGCAATTACTGACATAATACAGGGTATGAAATTCATAATATATATATATATATACCTGGAAAAATAATTTACACAGAAAAAAGTATTACGTAAAAGTGGCTTAAGTAAATGATCAGACACTCAAAAAGCCAAAGCCGTAATGAAAACAAATACACTTCTAAGCTAGACACAAACCCTGCCAGGAAAATGGACAAAGTATCATCCTTTAAAAGAATGCTCCTCCAGCTAATTGTGCTGAGGGGGTTGGATTACAGATGCACATCAGCGATTTGTGTAGCTTTTTAAAAAAAAAAAACAAAAACAAAAAAAAAACCACGACATTTTAGTCCAAAAATGAGGTCCCATTATCCTCTGCACAGCCCCAGTTCTCTATTCTCGGCAGCATGCCAAAAAACAGAGCCTCCAGAGGCCAATCTGCTGCCAGCCTAAAGATTTACTGCTGTTCCGGGGCTCTGGACTACAGCAAAATGGCAGCCTTCGGCAAGACACAGGAGCAATGCTGGAGAGTCTTGCTAAAGAACATCTTTTACCAGTTGTTATGGGTAAAGTTCCACTTTAAGTTGTAAAGCTCCGTTTGGCCTGGCTTACACGTAGCTTTCATGGATGTGGGAGGAGAGCAAGTTAGACGTTTACGGGGTTTATTTACTAAAGCTGGAGAGTGCAAAATCAGTCTCACTTCTGCATAGAAACCGGTCAGCTTCCAGGTTTTATTGCCAAAGAGTAATTGAACAAGCTGTTAGAAGTCGATTGGTTTCTATGCAGAAGTGAGCCTGATTTTGCACACTCCAGCTTTAGTAAATAAACCTCTACACATCTGCGGGTACTCTATGATAATGTGTTGATGGCTGGAAAGTGAAAAACATTAAGGCCAGACTAACAAATTTAGGAGAAGATTAAGGAGAATTATGGGCATTTGGGGAGAAAAAACAAACAAAAACACACCAACACACACACCAAACATCCATACTCACACCTCTATGCTGCAGCCTCTACGATGGATGTCATGTTTGACAGTGCCACCCATTCAGTTTTTTTCTGCATTTACAAAATAAAGCTTTCTGGACCAATGTTGGATATGTGAGTGGCCAGTTAAAAAAGACTTGTGTTTAGGTCCAGGAAAACAGGAGGACTTGTGTCAGACCTGGACAGACTCAAGTCTGTTTACATCTGGCCTCCTAAAAACAAACATGGAGCCATCAGTCAACCACGCTATCAGATCTTTCCTGTTTGATCATTGCTGCAGGTTATAGCCTACAATGCGGATCACTGCTTTCTGACAGCAGGGGAAGTCTCCCCATTGTCAGAATACAATAGCTCAGTAGGAAAGAGATTCCCTTATCCACATAGTGTGTGTGGATGAGGGAAGAGTCAGTTTTTTTTGTTCAACATACTGGTTAAAAAAAAAAAAAAAAAAAAAAAACAGACTTATCTACCGGACTAACTCTAGTTAAGAGGAAAAATACTTTAGCTGACACATTAGCATGCTTACTCTAGAAACAAAACAGATTTAGTCAAGATTTACAGAGTCCAAATTTAATTTGCACTGCCACAACCATCATACAATCTCTTGATAAAAAAAACATGTAGGCAATTTTTCAAAAAATACTTGAACCAAGCATTTCTCTACTATTCAGGTAAAGAACAGTATGCTTCTATAATCGTGTTGCTCTAACATATTAGAACCCAGACATTGCATACAGGGACGGGCTTGTGGATTTGTAGCTTTGTAACAGACAAGCGCAAATTTATTTATATGTTTGAAAGATCGTATAGGGAATTTATCAAATCTGGAGCAGACAAATTCTAGAGCAGCTGTGCATGGCGGCCCGTTCCTATCTTCAGCTTGTTCAGTTAAACTTTGAACATAAAAAACTGAAGCTGAATGGTTGCCATGCAAAGCTCCTCTAGTTTTGATAAACTGCCTTATTTTACTCATAATTAATACAAAAGCTACATTTTAGGACTGCACAGGAATTTTCCTGCATTGGTTGCCGGAACCTCTGAGTAGGTCCTCCTCTATCCTTGCATGTCAGCCTCAGACAATTTCCCTCCAGCATTTTCCTGGAGCAATGCCCAAATTTGTTTTTTGAGATCAGTGCTAAAAATTTCAATAATACAGAATGCCCCAAATGCCATGTAATCCTGCCCTGAAGGCCAAGTCCACCTGTTACAGAAAAAAAAAACAATTCAGATTTGCTGGAGAACACATCAAAGGCCCATTGTTTAGAACGCGATGACGTACGACGGGAACGAGAAAGGAAGTTCAATAGCGAGTAGCCAATAGCTGCCCTTGCGTTGTTTTTGGTCCGTCGGAATAGCATACAGACGAACGTTTTCCCGATAGGAATTGATTCCGTCGGAAAGATTTAAAACATGTTCTATTTCTAGGTCCGTCAGAATTTTCGAAAGAAAAAGTCCGATGAAGCCCACACACGATCGGAATATCCGATGGAATGATTCTGTCGGACCTTTTCTGCCGGAAAGTCCGGTCATGTGTACGCGGCATTACAGTTCCTTCATTCACAGATCTCTGAATGAATGACATGGTTGTTCAGAGCCCTACACAGCAGAGAAGATTTCAAAAGTGACAGATGCTGTTGGGGAGAAGAACCCCCACACGTGGTCATGGGTTGGGTAGCTTGGGGAATTGGGTGTCCCATTTCCACCATATTAACCCTAAATACATATGTAACATGTAAGATAAAAAAGGTGCGCCAATCTAAGTGCAGTATCCAAAAAACTTTATTAAATGTATAAAAAAAGGAACGGCCAAATGGCTACTCACAAAGGGTCAGTGGGGATAAGGCATGTAGTACATAGAGATGGCCTATAGGCAGAACCTCAGCAGCTCTCAGTGCGGGGTCCCAAGGTGGTGTGAGACGCTGTGGGTGATGTAGGCAGGCAGTCTGTGGTGTGTAATCCTCTGCTGGTGGGAGCTCAGGCATGGGGGGAGCGGAATACCCACCGTGTCAGCAAGGTCAGACCGGCATCTCCTTAGGACTGGAACAAGGAAGTCAGGGCGAGATGGAACCAGCCTGGAACGCACCATACACTGGAGAGGGAGCTGCGGAAATGACGTCTGGACGTGTCAGATGACGCGTTTCAATGCTTCCGCATTTTCTTCAGATCTAAAGAAAATGATCTGAAGAAAATGTGAAAGCATTGAATCGCATCATCTGACACGTCCAGACATCATTTCCGCAGCTCCCTCTCCAGTGTATGGTGCGTTCCAGGCTGGTTCCATCTCGCTCCGACCTTCCTTGTTCCGGTCCTAAGGAGATGCCGGTCCGACCTCAAGTTTTTTGGATACTGCACTTAGATTGGCGCACATTTTTATCTTACATTATCTTCCAGAGTTTTCGCTTCTACTCTATAGGGAGCTGCTGCTGGTGTTCAGTATCACTTTCATCTTGAACTTTCCATTATTTTGGGACTTCAGCCTTGCAGCGTATATACTAGACATTTATATCTCCTTTTGATATACGCAAATATTACAGTTTTATACAGTTTTCCTGGACATTATTATTATTTTATACATATCTATATCAGTTTGGTCTCTTCAGGTTTGGCTGGTATTTGCACCATTTCTCTCTTGTTGTAATTGTCTTACATATGTAACACGTATCAATGCAAAAGGTGGAGTTAGCCTTTAATGTTTATGGCTGTGCTGAGACAGGAGCAACACTCTCCACCGAATGTCCCATCAAACAAGACAAGACAACTGATGTGGCATGGATATGGAGGATCCCCTCTACTACTAGGTAGACACAATAATCTTTCAGGTTAAGGGTATCAATTGAGAAAAGAACTAGAAATTACAATGGACCGTCTGGAATCAGGTCACACCGTCTTTAAACTGAGAGCAAGGTCTATTAGGATAAGCATACATTTAGCATTTTAGATTAAAGTGGGGTTCCACCCAAAAAACAAAAATACCTGGAAAAATTCTAAAAAACAAAAAAAAAAAACAAAAAAACATTTGGATATTTTTTTTTTTCACTTACCTCTAAATGCCTGTTGCTAGGTGGTCCCTCATAGTCTGCCTGTTCCTTTGCCTGGGCTAGTGACATCACTTCCCCCTCGGCACAGGAAGGGCTCCGCTCTGCTCCCTCCCTCCTGTCAATCATCTGGGACCCATTACAGGTCCCAGGTGATTGAGCGGCCAATCACGGCGCGCGGCGCCGCTCGCACATGCGCAGTGGGTTCCAGGCTGTGAAGCCACAGCCCGGCGCCCACAGTTGAAATGCCGACGAGCGGAGGGGGGGGGGGACGAGCGGGGCTTCGATCCCCCGCATCGCTGGACCCAGGGACAGGTAAGTGTCCAATTAAAAGTCAGCAGCTGCAGTATTTGTAGCTGATGACTTTTAATTTTTTTTTTTTTTTTTTTTTGACGGCCCCCCTGGGTGGAACTCCTCTTTAAGTATATGGATTTCATAGAAATTGTCATTTAACCCTGATGGCATGGCAGCCACACCCTGGGCCAGGGATATCAGCAGATGTTACAGTGAACAGAGTGTCTTCTGACATTTTCATCATCAATGCAGAGCTCACGTAGAGCACAACTACTACTCGATTTAAGTTGCATGCCTTGTGGAATCTCCTGGTTCTGGTTGGTGAGAATGTTGGCAAGAGTACCAGACTGCCAGACCTGTAAAGCTGAATATTTATGTGTGCTTTTATTCCTTTTTACCACTTAGCCATATAGTGCAAGAGCACAAGGTAGCAGACTCTCTCCATTCACCTAGACAATAACAAGTCAAGACATTTTTTTTGAAACCCTGTTCTGCCAGGTGATCACTTTTGAAGAGTTATCACCAGTTAGGACAGTTAGTGTATGGCCAAAACAAGTCTGTGTGCACATTTGTACTGCAACAGTAAAAATTAAGAGCATTTCCAGCCATTCAAAATTTCAACAGGCAATAGGTTCTTGCTGGATGCATTTACTAAATCATTACAAATCAACACAGAAATTTGCGTTATAGTAAAAGACATCACATACCACTACACCCAAAGAGATCTTTGTCATTCCTATAGAGAGTTTGATCAGTCTGCAAATCTCATGACAATACCATAAGATTTTTATTAGTTTATTTTTCTTCTTGATGTGCACTTCAGAAGCAGTAAGGGAACAATTAAACGTTGTCGTTTAAAATAATAAAAAAATTTGAAGAGCTTGGCAGTCTGAATATCTCACTAGTGATGTAAAATGTGAACTGTGAGATTCATTCCTCAAGTGTGTTTAGCTGTTCCTCAAGTTCATCCAAATCTTCTCCAGTAAAAAGGTTTTCATCAACAGGCACATCATTGATCAAATTATCTTCTTGATCCTCGTCATCACTTTCTTCTTCAAAGTCGCTATGCTCACCATTTGTCATTTCTCCTCCTGATGCTTCACTTAACTTTATGTCTGAAGAGAAAATAGGTTGAGAGTAAACAGTTAGCAGACTTATTGGAACAGCAGCAGTGGTTAAATGTAATATGCCTTGCAATAAGCACTTCTACATGAATATGCAAATAGTAAATTGGTGAGTCTAATGATTATTTTTGGAAAAACAGTGTAGAAGAGAGCAAAAAAGAAGGGTGTAGTCTACCTTTTGCAAAATTTTAATAAATGAACCTGCGTAATTACAAAAAAAGTTTGCATCGAAGCATGTAGAGCATTGGAACCGGATAAGTACATTGAAATCCATGAATCAGTCTGCTACAGTGGCTTTCCATTCACAAATCCTATGAATGGATCTCTGTGGGGGGAGCCGCAACAAATTCAAAAGAAAAATAAACAGATGCAGGGACAACAATCTCACAATTTAGGTAAGTGGGGATCAATTTGAGAGAGGGGATTGGGGAATGTGACCATGTGTCAAGTCACACCCTACATATGGGTGTAACAAACATATATACAAAACACAGTAACGAAATTGAACAAAGCCTTTAAACCCAACAGTTTGCAGTGCCAAGATTACAAGGCTGGTAAACATGTGAGCCCGGTACCTTTCATTGAGTTATTGGTAAGTTAAGGAGGGGGTTAATGTTAAAGTGATTGTAAAAAGTTTTTTTTTTTTTTTTTTTTTTTAAAACAAGAATGTTATACTTGCCTCCTCTGTGCAAGAGTTTTGCACAGAGCAGCTCCCATCCTCCTCTTCTGGGGTCCCCCACCGGTGTTCTATCTAGAAATGCCCCCGTCAAAAAATGCCTCCAATGGGTCTGTGCAAATCAACAGATATGTTGATCAGCTGGCGTGACGTCAACACAGCGCATGCGCACATCGGAGGCATTATCTGACATTATGCAAACAGCGGAGGGAAAATGTACTTGTCAGAATCTGCCTCGCTGTTGCGGAGCGGGTTTTGCCTGTATCAAACGCCGTGTTTTCTGTGTTGCACGGCGGGTTCAGTGTGATAAATGGCATATTTTTTGCTGTGTCTAAGGGCAGGTTAAAACACACACACACACACACACACACACACACTAAACCCGGTCTTCAAGACATCTGCAACCCGCCCCGCAATAGCGAGAAAGAATCTGACAATTACATTCTCCCTCGGCGCTTAGCAGATCATGGAATAGTGCCTTCTACAATCTGTGAATGCTTCTTCACGCCGTCACGACAGCTGATCGGGAAATCATGTGCATGCACAGCCCGGCGGAGGCATTTTTCAACGGAGGGCACTAATCGATATAAGACCTGCGCTCCTCCTTCATTGGGTGCATCCCCAGAAAGTTGCTTTTCCTGGGGGCACCCGTGCGGGCGCGCTCCCAAGTCCTGCTTCTGTGTCCATTAATGCGGGACTCGGCCCTGCCCCCCCCCGCTCCCATGTCACTGGATTTGATTGACAGCAGCGGGAGCCAATGGCTGCTATCAATCTGTCCAATGAGGACAGACAGCGGCTGGGAGCTGCTGGGCTCGTGCACATCGCTGGATCGGATGGGGTCAGGTAAGAATGAAGGGGGCTCTGGATGCAGCTGCAGCAAAGAGGTTTTTTTTTACCTTAATGCATAGAATGGGTGGGCCGGACAAAGGCCGTGGCTGTGCTGTGATTAGAGACAGCACAAGCCGATCAGCGGGTACTGGCCAGTGAGGAGAGACACAGAACAGAGCTCTGCCCATGTAACCAAGGCAAAGCTCTGTTCTGTCAGCAGGGATGTGATGGATTTTCTTTCCCTGAAGTGCAGGGAATAAAATCCATTAGATCCCTTAGTAAAAACAGCACACAAAGACATTGGTTAGGCACACATTTGACCCTTTGATCGCCCTAGATGCTTAACCACCACCCAGCGACTGTGCATATTTTTAGCACTGATCACTGTATTAGTGTCACCGGTTCCCACAAAGTGTCAGACTCTGTCACATTATCGCAGTCCTGCTACAAGTCGCTGATTGCTGCCATTACTAGTATAAAGAAGAAATAAATATTCCATTATATGTCCCAAAGCTTGTAGGCGCTATAACTTTTGCACAAACTAATCTGTAGACGCTTTATTGGGATTTTTACCAAAAATATGTCACATTGGCCTAAAATTTATGGAGAAATTAGATTTTTTTACATTTTTTATAGCAGCAAGTAAAAAAAATAGATTTTCAAAATTGTCAGTCTTTTTTTGTTTATAGTGCAAACATATACAAGGAACATAAATATTTCATTTGGGTACAGTGTTGCATGGCTGAGCAATTGTCAGTTAAAGTAACCCAGTGTGTTCGCACTGCCATGGTCACGAAGGGGGGAAAATCTTCAAGAGGTTTTTATACATACATACATACATACATACATACATACACACACTTTGAGCCCCTTAGTACCAAATGAGCATTGTTTAAAGGCCACGGCCCTTTCTGAGTATTGTTGGTGACCATGTCATCCCTGTATGACTACAGTGTACCCATCTTCTGATGGCTACTTCCAGCAGGATAATGCACCATGTCACAAAGCTCAAATCATCTCAAACTGTTTTTTTAAACACTTCAATGGCCTCTACAGTCATCAGATCTCAATCCAAGATATCAATCCTTTGCGATGTGGTGGAACGGGAAATTTGCATCATGGATGTGCAGCCAACAAATCTGCAGTAACTGCGTGATGTTATGTCAATATGGGCCAAAATCTGAGGAATGTTTCCAACACCTCACTGAACCTATGCTACGAAGAATTAAGGCAATTCTGAAGGCAAAAGGGAGTTCAACCCGGTGCTAGCAAAGTGTACCTAATAAAGTGGCCAGTGAGTGAATGATAGATTTTTCACACAAGTTTATTTACTAAAGCCGGTGTGTGCAAAATTAGGCTCCAACCTCAGCATGTTCAATTAAGCTTTGGCAATAAAACCTGGAAGCCGATTGGTTTCTTTGCAGAGCGGTTCCCACAAAGTGTCAGCCTGATTTTGCACTCGCCAGCTTTAGTAAAATAAATCACACACACCCACCCACACATATTATACAAATTACTTTAGAACCCCCAGATATTATAGAAATCCTAGACTAGAGAAGAAGCGATTGTTGCAATTTATGTTCACACGGAAAAAAAACCAAACAAAAAAAACACTTTGATAAAATTAACCGCTTGCCGACCAGCCGCCGCAGTTTTACTGCGGTAGAATAGCACGTCATGTTACGTCGCTTCTTATTGTGGCCACTAGGGCGCGCACCATTGGAGGCGCACACGCTGCTCGCCCCCCGAGGCCGATGCGAGTGCCCGGCAATCGCGATGACCGCTGGGCTCCTGCGATCCTTTGTGACACAGCGAGAACCGGGATCTCTGTGTGTAAACACAGAGATCCTGGTTCTCCGAGGGGAGAAGAGACTGATCGTGTGTTCATACAAAGTATGAACACCGATCTATCTCTTCCCCTAGCAAGTCCCATCCACCCCTTCAGTTAGAACACGTAGCAGGGAACACAGTTAAGCCCTTGATCGCCCCCAAGTGTTAACCCCTTCACTGTCAGTGACATTTTTACAGTAATCAATCTATTTTTATAGCACCGATCGCTTTATAAATGCCAATGGTCCCAAAAATGTGTCAAAATTGTCCGATGTGTCCGCCATAATGTCGCAGTCACGATAAAAATCGCAGATTGCCGCTATTACTAGTAAAAAAAAAAAAGAAGAAGAGAATATAATAAAAATGCTATAAATCTATCCCCTATTTTGAAGACGCTATAACTTTTACGCAAACCAATCGAAATAAGCTTATTGCGATTTTTTTTACCAAAAATATGTAGAAGAATACATATCGGCCTAAACTGAGAAAAAATGTGCTTTTTAAAAAAAAAAAAAAAATGGGGATATTTATTATAGCAAAAATTACAAAACATTGTGTTTTTTCTAAATAGTCGCCCTTTTTTAGTTTATAGCGCAAAAAATAGAAACCGCAGAGATGATCAAATACCACCAAAAGAAAGCTCCGTGGGGGGGGGGGGGAGGACGACATTTTTGTTTGGGTGCAACGTCGCACAACCACGCAATTGTCAGTTAAAGCGTCACAGTGCCAAATCGCAAAAAATGGCCCAGTCATTCAGCAGCCAATGTTTATCCCAGTTTTTTTGTATAATGTGAAAGGTGATGTTACCCTGAGTAAATTAGATACCCAACATGTCACACTCGTGGAATGGCGCCAAACAGTACTTTTTAAAAAAACATTTTTACAGGTTACCAGTTTAGGGGAGAAGATCTGGTGCTATTATTATTGCTCTCATTCGAATGTTTGCGACAATAACTCACATGTGTGGTGCGAACGCAGTTTACATATGCGAATGCAACCTACGCATGCGTTCGCTTCTGTGTGCGAGCACGAGGGGATGGGGCGCTTTAAAAAAATATATATATATATATATTTTTAAACTGTTCGTTTCATGGTTTTTTTTTTGGATATCACTTTTATTCCTATTACAAGAAATGTAAACATCCCTTGTAATAGAAATAAGGCATGACATGTCCTCTTTATACCCTGGAAAGCAGGAGATCAAAAAAAAAAAAAAAACACAACTGCTTTTCAGGAAAAAACAAAAAAAACAACAAAAAAAAAAACTGCCAGTGTTTACATCTGCCAGAGCCGGAAGGGACAACATGACATCGCTTCCAGCCTCCCAGGGTCATAGAGATGGCTAGGGACCATCCAGCTCTATGGTAGTCCAGCGCCGCTGGTGGATTGGTAATCTGGCTTCCCGATTGCACAGGAGAGCCTGGAAAGGCACCGGAGGCCAGGGATGTCCACTCCAGCTGCCTGTAAAAGCAAACCAGTGGCTGAATAGCCGCTAGAATGGCTTTTACTTTACAGGGAATCATAGGCTGAAAAGAAAGATATCTGAATGATGCCTGTAGCTGCAGGCATCATTCAGAAATTACCACTTCAACTGAAGGATGTCATTGGACCTCCTACGGACAGGAAGTGGTTAACATACAACATCCTACAAGTCCACAAGCTCTGAGATCAAGGGCACAGTTGGGAAAAAAAATAAAGAGTAGATCTATAAATCTCTACATTATTCTTGGTAAGTGCATGTAAAAGGGAAAATGATAACTTATCATGGTTGGAGAAGGGACACTATGCAAACTCTGTAAATTAAGGACAGAACTGCTGAAACACAGAATGATTACCATTAACTTACCCTCTCTATCGGTTGACGTGATATATGTGCTGAAACGTTCACTGCTGGCTACGGTTATTCCAGTTTCGTCAACATCTTTTAGGACAAATCGACTGAGATCAATATCCTGAACATCTGAATTGTCAGTCTTTAAAGAAACAAAAAAACACACTTGTGAAAAAGATCTTCCTGAAAATTTGGGTTTCACAGATAACATATTTATGAATAAAATGGTACCTTCAAAATGAGCAAACCATTACTGAAATGTTTTTGTAATTTTATAGAGTTCAGGCACTCTGGATAGACCTTATTTTAGGTGATAAAATTATTCCTCCAGAATAAAAAAAATGGCAATAAAGGAGTCTACTGTGCACACAAATGCTACTGAGAGTGCTGCTTCATTCCTTTACATTAGCGGCCAAAAGAAAAACTGGTATATCTGGGCATGAAGTTGCATGCAAATTACACCATCTGACAGTAATGAACCAATCAGAACTCTCTGGGAGGTCCAACTCCAGCAACTTGTTACTTACAAAGGAACCTTCTTTTACTCCGGTGGCAGAACAGGGCAGTGGGGGAACAAAAGGAAGGAAAGTTTATGAGGCTAGGGAGAGCCAACTTTAAGTGAACCAGGTACTATGCCCCGTGTGGGTAAAGCAGATTCACCTTGAAGAGCGAAAAGGAAAATGCAAGGTATTTTGAACCATCCAGCAACTGTTTGTTAGTGCTGACATGTACATCCTCATTTCTTTTGGTTCTCCAGGTGAAAACCTTTAAACTCATCTTCCTATTAATTTGCTCACACAGCTATTATCTGAAGCAGCAAAACTCCTAGTGAAGCTCAGATTACCAATCAAGGTCAGCAATGGCAGCTCCCATATTTCTAACCTTACAGCTTCTTTTAAAGCTGTAGTTTTTGTTGCACTTGCACAACAGCTGCAATAGGGCAACTTATCTAAAGTGAATGAAGTATGTCCCATGTTCCGCAGGTCCTTAACCACTTCAATACTGGGCACTTTCACCCCCTTCCTTTCCAGACAAATTTTCAGCACTCTCGCACTTTCAATGACAACTGCGCGGTCATGCTACACTGTTCCTAAAATGAAATTTTTATCATTTTGTTCCCACAAATAGCTTTTTTTTGCGATTTAAGCGAGAAAATTAAAAAAAAAAAAAAAAAAAAAGCGGAAATTTGGAAAAAAAAAAAAAAATTCTTCCATTTTAAAAGAATTCCAATAAAATCAAATTTTGTCATAAATGTAAGTCAAAATGTATTCTGCTACATGTCTTTGGTAGAAAAAAAAATCCAGTTAAGTGTATAATAATTGGTTTGTGTGATCATGTACAGATGTACGCAGATGATCACAAACAGATGTGTGCAATGATCATTGGGACATGTGCTTTTACTGTTACATATATGTGGGGGACAGGTGTTTTTACTGTGTGGGGACATGTGTTTTGGGGACATGTGTGTTTACATTGTGTGGGAACATTGGGCCGGTGATCAGTGTGTAAAAAGCAGCTCATACTCACTGATCACCGGCTGGCTGCAGAGATCGGCTCTCCTCACTGACAACTTCCGAGTGAGGAGAGGAGAGCCGATCGCCTAGCAACCGGCTCTCTATTTACATCACATGATGGCTGTGATTGGACAAAGCCATCATGCGATTAGGAGGGCCAATCACAGAGCCCTCCTGCCGATCGGAGATGCGCAGTGTCTAGGTGACACGAGCGCACCGGGATTGCGCCGCTGCACAGGCACGTGATCCCCCTCCTTCTGAGGGACGTTCCTGAACGTCCACTCAGGAGGAAGCGCCCACCTGACCGTATATGTACAGTGGCCGGGTGGGAAGTAGTTAAGAAATCTTCTCTCCACAGATTCCTAGTGCTCCTCACAGAGCCGAACATCCAGCACCTTAAGGGTTAAAAGCTTCGGGTCTAGCACTGTTATACATTGAAGATCCCCATGGACACCCACACCTTTCTGTCCTCTTCCCCGATGTACAAGAAAAAATTTGGACTCACTTGTAAATTCTATATCTTGGAGTACAAAACAGGATGCTGGCAAAAACATGACAGGACACCGACTCTGGGTTACAGGCTTGCATCTTCAGGTAATAGGACACCTCCTCTAGAACTCTTCCCTACTATGCGAGTTTTGTGGCAAGCAATGCAGAGCAACCAAAGAATGGAAGAGAGAGTAGTCAGTGTCCTGTATTGTACTCCAAGATTTGGAATACACGGGCTAGTCAAAATTCTGCTCATCTTAATCATACATTACAGAACACAGACAAGAGTATTCATACACCATGGAAAGTCCCAAAGCAATGAATAAGAAGGGTAGGCAACAACGGGTCAAACAAAACTGTACCAACAGGCGCAATGACCACCAACAGTCAAAAGGCTCAACTTCAAAGGGCTGCTGCAAGAACCTTGCAGCCGAAACCTGCATCCACAGAGGATTGAACAATCACCTGACTGAACTTTGACCAGGTGGCAGCCTTACAAATCTAGGCTACAGAGGCTTGGTGCTAGAAAGCCCAGGAAACTCCCATTGAACGGGCATGTGAAAGTGCGGGAGGATCTTTGTCCTTGGGAATGTAAGCTCTAGGAGATCATATGTCTTATCCATCAAGCGATAGTAGATTTGGAAGCAGGGTGCCCCCTTGTAAGGTCCTGGAGATGGGATATGAAATCCATCTTCCTGATCCAAGCTCTTTCTTTGAGGTAGAATCTAATGGCTTGGGCTATATCCAGGGCAACAAAGGCATATTTCCTTTTGATACTTTGAAGCAGGAAATAAAAGGTGGTAGGAGCAATGAGAATTAGTCTGCTTCTACTTTTTGAGCAGACGAGGCTGAATTCTCACTGGGGGGAAAGGCATAGATTAGCCTGAAGTGAGACCAAGGAATTATTAGGGCATCAGAAGCCAGCCTTAGAGGATCTTTGGTCCTGGCCACAAACAGGAAGTGGTTTAATCTGGAGGCTAGGATGGTTACAATCAGAAGCAGTGGTGGCTGAGGTGGTCTGCTTTCCAGTTGTCCACTTCTGAGATTTGAACTGACGTGAGTTTCTGCCCATGAAATTATCTGGCTGAATTACCCCGGCCCCCCCTTGATGGTTGATATAGGCCACAGTTGTGACACTGTCTGACTGCATCCTGATTGGGCATCTTTGCAGAAGGGGAGTCCAGTGCTGCAAAGCCATACGTATTGCTCTGAGCTCCAGGATGTTGATGTGCAGCTTGGTTTCCACAGGTGACCATGTAGCCTGGACCATGAGGGACAGGAACACTCCTCCCCAGCATGAAAGGCTGGTGTCTTATCACTTTCAAGTAATAAGAATGGAAAGACTTCCCTTCTGTTAAAGCTGGGCTGGAGATTCAAGTTAAGGAATATCTTGCTTGGCTGGACAGGTGAATGAGTAGGTCGAGGGAAGGAGCCTGTTTGTTCCAGGTCGAGAAGATGTTGTGTTGTAGTGGTCTCAAATAAAATTGGGTGGATGATACAGCCTCGAAGGAGGCTTAAGTGTTTCAAAAGGTTCTATATGCAGATTCCTTGAATGATGTAACATCCTCAATTGGTACAGAGGCATTTAAAGCGTTAGTTACCCCCCCAAAAAAGATCCTGTTCCATTAAAGCATGTTATACAGCACAGTGCTTGTGCTGTGTCTTTTGGGCCCCCATATCACCTGAAATACCTGGCTGATCCTGCCTGGTTATACCCTCCCCTCTGCAAAATGACCACGATAATCATGGCTGCTGAGCCCTGACACAGCGGTCCAGTTTGCGTGATTGCATCATCCGCAGCCTGCCATCTGTCTCGTGTCCTTCTCCCACTTCCTCCCCTCTCTGCCTGTCTCTGCTCCCTCTGTGATATCCCTCTACTAGGCAACTTTGGATGGTCGCAAATCATGCCTTTAGTGATTTTAACATTAAAATCCTGATATTCTGTTGGAGGTTTTTTTTTCCCCCCGCCTACACTTATATGTAAAACTATCCTTACCTGTTTTTATTGATGTAGCTATCCTGCTCCCACGTTCCTCCTGAGGAAGTAGACTTGTAGTCTAAGAAACGCATTGAGGATTTTAGATCTCCCTGTCTCAGTGATTTTTAGCATGAAGGTTCAAGGATATTACAATTACTTGGCAGCTGCTATAATGTAAAATGGTTATATTATGGCACTTGTACCACTTTTTAATTTTTAAAATGGCATGATTTTCGCGCCTAAAGGGTAAAACAAATCTTAATACCCAAGCCCAATTTTGCAACTTTGATATGTGCTCGGAAAACTGTAAATATCATAACGACTTTGTGCATCCAGATGGATTATACCTTGGTTTTTTCAGAACAATTTGGGCTTTCATTTGGTGGGAAATGTTAATGGATATCTTTTGATTTGTTTTTTTATTATTATTTTATCAAAAGGAAAACTGGCTCAAAATGAATTTAAAAAAAAACTATTTTTTTTTTTAACTGTATATTTCTTGCCACTACCATAACCAAAGAACAACCAGGGGCCCGGTAAGATGGAGAATCAAGAACTACAATGTCAAAGGTTTTTTTGCATGGCAGAACGGAGTTTATCCACATAAGCAAGCATGTTGCGTGACGCTCCTGCTTCAGATGTAAAAGTGTGGGGAGAAAAAAAAAAAAAAATATCTTCAGCAGCCTCTCTAATACAGTTTATACAGTGCATCCGGAAAGTATTCACAACGCTTCAATTTTTTTCCACATCTTGTTATGTTACATAAAAAATTGATCAAATTCATTATTTTCCAAACATTTTAAATTCTACAAACAATACCCCCAAATGACAACGTGAAAGAAAAAATTTACCTAAGAAAAAAAAAAAAAAAATCACTAAGTATTCACAGCCTTTGTCATTACACTCAAAATTGAGCTCGGGTGCATCCTGTTTCCACTGATCATCCTTGAGATGTTTTTACAACTTAGGAGTCCACCTGTGGTATATTCACAGAAAGCAGCAAAAACCGCTCACAGGATACCAAACACTAAATCAATGTAAGGTGATACTCCCACAGCCACACAGGTGCCGGCTCTGCACGATGGGTAGATAATGAATCAAGGAGCTCCGGATGGCCGCACTGCCGTGAAAAAAAGCACCTTTATTCCATTCCATTAAAATGTTGCAGATCACATCAAAAAGTGGATACATAGGACAAAAACAGCTAACGCGTTTCACATCAGTGGATGCTTACTCATAGCTCAGTTGGTATATTCAGTTGATTGGACATGGGTTTGGAAAAGCACACATCTGTCTATACAAGTTCCAAAAGTTAACAGTGCATGTCAGTGCACAAACCAAGCCATGAAGTCCAAGCAATTGTCTGTAGACCTCCGAGACATATTTGTATCAAGGCACAAACCTGGGAAATGGTATAGAAAAATTTCTGCAGCATTGAAGGCCCCAATGGAAGAAGTTTGGAACCAGCAAGACTCTTCCTAGAGCAGGCCATCTGGCCAAACTAAGTGATCAGGGGAGAAGGGCTTTACTCAGGGAAGTGACCAAGAACCCAATGGTCACACTGACAGAGCTCCAGCGTTTCTCTGTGGAGAGGAGAACTTTCCAGAAGAACAACCATCTCTGCAGCACTCCACTAATCAGGCCTGTATGGTAGAGTGGCCAGAGGAAAGTCACTCCTCAGTAAAAGGCACATGACAGCCCACCTGGGAGTTTGCCAAAAGGCACCTGAAGGACTCTGATCATGAGAAACAAAATTCTCTGGTCTGATTAAACAAAGATTGATCCCTTTGGCCTGAATGACAAGCGTCATGTCTGGAGGAAACCAGGCACTGCTCATCACCTGGCCAATACCATTCCTACAGTGAAGCATGGTGGCGGCAGCATCATGCTGTGGGGATGTTTTTCAGTGGCCGGAAGTGAGACTAGTCAGGAACGAAAGATGAATGCAGCAATGTACAGAGACACCCTTGATGAAAACCTGCTCCAGAGTGCTATGGACCTCAGACTGCGGCGAAGGTTCATCTTCCAAACAGGACAACGACTAAGCACACAGCCAAGATAACAAAGGAGTGGCTACGAGACAACTCTGTGAATGTCCTTGATTGGCCCAGCCAGAGCCCAGATTTCACATATTTCTGAAAAGATCTGAAAATGGCTGTGCACCGACGCTCCCCATCCAACCTGATGAAGTTTGAGTGGTCCTGCAAAGAAGAATGGGGGAAAATGGCCAAAAATAGGTGTGCCAAGCTTGTAGCATCATACGGAAAAAGACTTGAGGCTGCAATTAGTGCCAAAGGTGCTTCAACAAAGTATTGAGCAAAGGCTGGGAACACTTATGTACATGTCATTTTTTTTCTTTTTAATACAATTTGCAAAGATTTCAAACAAACTCATTTCACATTGTCATTATGGGGTATTGTTTATAGAATTTTAAAGAAAATATTGAATTTAATCCATTTTGGAATAGGGCTGTAAGAATGTGGAAAAAGTGAAGTGCTGTGAATTCTGGATGCACTGTATATCCTCATTTCCTTCTGAGTCTGCATCTTCTAGGACAGGCATATCGTTTACCGACTTAGACTGGGGAACTGGAACAGCCCTCCTAGAATGGTTTAGTAGTGGCGTCTTGTAGTCCTGGACAAGGCTACATGTACTAAGGCTGTTCGTTGTCCAACAAATTGTGACAAATTCAGAAAATTCTGTTTATGTCAGGAGACCACTTCTTGCATGCCTAAAATGCAAAAAAAATAAAATTAAAAAAATTTGGTTTCTGGTCTGGTGCTAGGGAAGCAACAGGAGATTGAGAGTGGATGTTTGCCTGGGGTTTAGCCATGGCTGCCATTCGCCTGGTTTCTGCCATAGCATCGTGTGCAGATATTCCCCTATAGGGTACTCAGGTAGAAGGGTGAGGAATATAGGGTAATTGTGAGTATACAGCAACTCATCCTGCAACGAATCCTTGTGGCGAAAATGCGGGAGAAAGCACCCTTATAAAAGAGGCAGAAGTGGTGGTAAAGTTTGCGACCAGTGGTTTGATGCAACATCTGGTCACCTTCTTGGGACTAAGCTCCAAGTGGGGGAATATTACCCCTCAAGTTTGAAGAATTTACACTGTAAAAAGAGAAAAAACACATTCCAAAACAAAGCCCCAGTTTTTACAGTAACAGTCAGTAACTGTCAGACACAGGGTGACCCGGTCTTTCCTGGACTGTATATAAACTCCAGGCTTCGCCCAACACATTGGGCATAACTGAGGGGGTCTTCAAGTTCCAATAGCGATGGACCTTGACCCTGGGACCTGTATAGCACCCTGTGGCTGACTACAAGTGCCATTGTGAGCAACCATGTAGGATCCAGTGGCCAAGGCAACATTACAGGCTGTCCCCAAGGCATGGGGTCCAGGTGCAAAAGATTTTTACAAGAGGTTGAGCCAATCCAGATTCAAAAAATGATAAGGTAATAAACTAGTTAACCAAAGAATAATTTTTCGTTAACCACTTGTCGACCGCCTAACGCAGATATACTGCGGCAGAATGGCACGGACAGGCAAAATCACGTACCTGGTACGTGATCTGCCTTCCGCGTGCCCGAGGAGGTCGGCTTCGTTGGGAAAGCGATACAGGCTGAGGGGGAGGCCACTCATTCGTGGCCACCCCCTCGCGATCGCTCCCCACGAATGAAATTCTTCCTCTGCTGCTGTAATGTAAACAGCGGCAGAGGAAGTGATGTAATCTCTCCTCGAGCCGGTCTTTTCGTTCCGGCGCCGAGGAGAGAAGACATCAAGTAAGTCTGCACAACACTACACTAACAGTAGAACACACTAGGCACACTGTTCACCCCCCCCCCCCCCCCCCGTCACAGTGGCACCAATAGCAGTTTGTTTTTTTTTGCATTGGTGTCAGTTTGTGACAGTTATAAGTGGTAGGGCAGTTAGAGTTAGTCCCCTTTAGGTCTAGGGTACCCGCCTACCCCCCCTAATAAAGTTTATCTGCACGATACGAGCAGATTTTGCGGTTCATGCATTTCAATGACAATGAACTCTGTCGTCCTCGTGGAGACCCGGGATACGATCGGCTCTACAAAATTCGGCCCCTCGTAAACCACTTCAACCAACGTTTTGCAGACTTGTTTACTCCCCATCAAGTTGTCTGCGTTGAGGAGTCCCTGATTAAGTTTTCTGGCCGCTTGTCATTCAAACAGTACCTTCCCAGCAAGCGTGCCAGATACGGGGTCAAGATGTACAAGCTCTGTGACAGGGCCACAGGCTATACATGTAGTTTTATGGTTTACAAGGGCAAAGATAGTCACGTAGAGCCGACAAACTGCCCTGACTACATAGGAAGCGCTGGCAAGATTGTGTGGGACTTGGTGTCACCCTTATTCGGAAAGGGGTACCACTTGTACGTGGACAATTATTACACGAGCGTGCCACTTTTTAGTCACCTTTTTGATCATCAGATTGGAGCATGTGGCACCGTGCGACCTAATCGCCGGGGCTTTCCCCAGCGGCTTGTAGATTCCCGTCTTAGGCTGGGGGAGAGAGCCTGCTTGCAGTGTAATAATCTGCTCGCTATGAAGTGGAGGGATAATAAGAATGTTTTCGTCCTTACCTCCCTTCATGCAGACACGACGGTCCAAATTACTACGGCAACTGATGTTGTGGAGAAACCCCTCTGTGTCCACTAATATAACCAAAATATGGGAGGGGTGGACCTCAACGACCAGTTGTTGGCGCCGTACCTAGTTGCCCATAAGGCCAGACGCTGGTACAAAAAGTGTCTGTATACTTATTTCATTTGGCTTTGCTGAACGCTCATGTGCTATACAGAGCTTCATGACAGACTGGATCCTTCCTTAAATTCCAGGGAGAGATCGTCAGAGCCCTTCTGTTTCCAGACGGCACTCCACCTCACCATCCCCAACCAAATGCAGTAAGCCGGCTGCATGAGAGGCATTTTCTTTATGTCCTCCCGAGTACCCCTACCCAACGAGCCCCCCAAAAAAGATGTCGTGTCTGCAGCAAGCGTGGATATAGGCGTGACACCCGGTATTATTGTCCCTCCTGTCCTGACAATCCTGGTCTTTGCATTGGTGAATGTTTTGAACGCTACCATACACTAGTTGAGTATTAGCGTAGGGTACAGCACTGCACAGACTAGGACACACTTTCACAGGGTCTCCCAAGATGCCATCGCATTTTGAGAGACCCAAACCTGGCACCAGTTAAAGTTACAAAAAGTGTAAAAAAAAATATCATTTATATATATATATATATATATATATATATATATATATATATATATATATATATATATATATATATATATATATATATATATATATATATATATATATACAAAAATACTTGTCATTTTATTGTTCTCTCTATTGTTCTGCTCTTTTTTTACTGTATTCTGCAATGTTTTATTGTTATGTTTTTATCATGTTTGCTTTATAGGTATGCAATTTTTTTTAAACTTTACTGTTTACTGTGTTTTATTGTTAACCACTTTTTTGTTTTCAGGTACGCCATTCAGCTGCAGAGCGGATTTATTTATCTTGACAGCAACAGCATTTGCTCCCACGATACATAAAGCCGTGACTCCAGCGCTGTCGGAGGCGATTTCACCACCACAGTTACATACTTCAGCATATATGCCGAAGCGTGGGGGCAGCAGTGGGTGGAGGAGTGATTTGCTCCTACCTTTTGCGGGAGGATGCCCCCATGCTTCGGCATATATAAACGGTGCATGTATGCCCATCATTAGAAGTGGGTGGATGAGGGGAGGTATTCTAATGGTGGGCATACCCACCGATCAATATCTTTTTTTCGTTCAGCCCACAGGCTGCATGAAAAAAAAGTTTACAATATACAGTGGGGATCGAAAGTTTGGGCACCCCAGGTAAAAACGTGTATTAATGTGCATAACGAAGCCAAGGAAATATGGGAACATCTCCAAAATGGCAGCAAATTACAGATTAGACATTCTTATAATATGTCAAAAAAAGTTATTTTATTTCCATCATTTACACTTTCAAAATTACAGAAAACAAAAAAATGGCGTCTGCAAAAGTTTGGGCACCCTGCAGAGTTAATATCTTGTACTGCCCCCTTTGGCAAGCATCACAGCTTGGAAACGCTTTTTGTAGCCATCCAATTCTTGTTTGAGGTATCTTTGCCCATTCTTCCTTACAAAAGTCTTCCAGTTCTTTGAGATTTCTGGGCTGTCTATCACGCACTGCTCTTTTAAAGGTCTATCCATAGATTTTCACTAATGTTGAGGTCAGGAGATTGTGAAGGCCATGGCAAAACCTTCAGTTTACGACTCTTGATGTAATCCCCTGGGGATTTTGAGGTGTGTTTAGGATCATTATCCATTTGTAGAAGCCATCCTCTCTTTAACTTCAGCTTTTTCACAGATGGCATCAAGTTACCATCCAAAATTTGCTGAAATTTTATTGAATCCATTTTTCCTTTTACTCGTGAAATGTTCCCTGTGCCACTGGCTGCAATACAACCCCAAAGCATGATTGATCCACCCCCATGCTTAACAGTTGGACAGAAGTTCTTTTCATTAAATTCTGTGCCCTTTCTTCTCCAAATGTACCTTTGCTCATTCCGGCCAAAAAGTTCTATTTTAACCTCATCGGTCCACAGAACTTATTTCCAAAATGCCTCAGGCTTGTCTATATGTTCATTTGCAAAGTTCAAATGCTGATTTCTGTGGTAAGGACGTAGAAGAGGTTTTCTTCTGATGACTCTTTCATGAAGACCATATTTGTACAAGTATCTCTTTATAGTGGAATAGTGTACCACAACTCCAGTGTCTGCCAGATATTTCTGGAGGGATCGTGCAGTCAAACGTGGGTTTTGAATTGCTTTTCTCACAATCCTGCGAGCTGTTCTGTGATATTTTTCTTGGTCTTCCAGATCTTGCTTTAACTTCCACTGTTCCTGATGACTGCCATTTCTTAATTACATTCCGAACAGAGGATATTGACATCTGAAAACGCTTTGCTATCTTCTTATAGCCTTATCCAGCTTTGTGAGCGTCAACTATTTTCAGTTTTCTAGACAACTGCTTAGAAGAACCCATGGGAACGTCAGCTAGTCTGACGGCGGACGCGATGTGCGTGTGACGTCCGCACGGGGGAGGAGCCTAGCGCCGCCTCCAGCGGAGGTGTAGAGACGGAGCGCCCAAGATGATGCCTCGCGGGGTGAGAGACCGCGGGACGCCCGGACAAGAATGAGTGTGCGGCCACCCACTCGTCTAGCCTATCCCCCCTGCTGAAGCTGTGGAAGCGGCGCTGTGAGCATCCCTAGGTGTTTTCTGACCGGCAAGAGTCAAGGCTGTCAGCGGAGCACCCCCCCCCCTCTGAGGCTTGGACGCTGCGGACAGGCAGGATCGGCAAGAGCTAACGAGTCCCGGTTCGGGGCTCAAGGGGGGGAGTGGCAGCCTATCCCAAGAACCTGAGGCCTGAGCCCTGCGACAGGGAGCAACAATAACAAAGCAAATATTGCTAAGTATCCGCTTTACTGTGAAAGAAGAAGCAAGGTATGAGAAGATCTGCTGTTTTATCTTTTACCTATTAACAATCCATAGCATGAACTGTGGACATTAGACCCGAGCTGCTTGTTGGGAGACAGGGAGATCAGGAAGACACAAGCTGTCAGGACTACCTTTGGTATACTGATATATGCCTTGCTTTGGAAAGGGTTGGCTGAAGACAGAGGCTTCTCCTGTTCCTTCTCCCCGTGTATAAGCTGTGAACGGGTATTTACCGGTGTGACAGATAATTTAATACGGCCAAACAAATAGAAACAGTAACATTAATGCATGGTCCGGGGCCAAATCTCTCTAACAAATCGGTGTGAGCAAAGATAAAAACCCAAAAAAGATTTGCGAGGCCGTGCGCATGCTCCGCAGCGCCCCCTGGGACTATGATTTGCCTCTACTACCTGCCTCACCTTTCCGATTAGCCATCGCTGTTAAGCAGGGTGCTCCCCTCCCCTTCCCAGTGTTTGGTCCTATAATCAAAGATGGGTATCAATAAGGGAAAATGGTGCAAGAGTTATTCGTTTTTAGCGCATATAACTAACTGGGCAGGATAAGGAAGACGGCACGCTTTTTACATAGTTCTTTTTGTGAGCAGCGTGTCTCTCAGCATTATGGTCTGGGGTGGGAAGGGGATGGCTAAAGAGAGAAGCACTTAGTGGCGGTGACCTCGATATCTCCTTATCCACCCAATTACAAGGGGCAAACTGCTGACAGGGAGAGGAAGCATGAGAGGTCGTTCATCAAGAACAACGGAACCCCAGAACACAAGAGAGCTTAAATACCAGCTCTATACAAAAATATTTAAAAAGAAGCAAGCGCAAAGAGCCCGGGAATGGAGGTGAAACAACTAGGAACAAAGGATAAGAAGAAAGAACAGCAGAAACAAAAGGGGGGACAGGGGGACGGAACCCGTGAAGAGCTGGACTTAGAGGGCGCGTCCGCCTGGAGCGCCGCTGACGAACATAGAATAATGGCCCTGGTACCAAGCAAAACTGACCTGAGCGAAATGTTCACTAAATTAGAAAACGTGATAAAAGCTGAGATTTTAAATGTCCGCGCGGACATGGGACACCTCCTCCGCCGGGTAGAGGAAGCAGAAGAGGCCTCAGGAATTCAAGCCAGAAATATCGGACTTAAAAGAGCAAGTCAGGAAAATGCGGAATGAAAATCGTACACTGGCGTTCAGATTGGAAGAACAGGAGAACCAGAGCCGGCAGCAAAATTTGCACATCAGATTTATCCCGGAACAAAATGAGTATCTGGGAGAGAAGATGAAGAAGATTTTCAACCCTATTCTGGGTAGGCGAGAAGAAGAAGCCTTACGGATCGACAGGGTTCACAGAATAAGGAAGCCCCCCCCATATAAAAGCAAGATATCCCAAGAGACGTCATCGTCAAATTTCATCTGTATGAGGATAAAGAAAGAATCTGGAAGAACTTAAAGGGAACCTCCCCCAATAAGTTTTGAAAACAAAAATTTGCAGATATTTTCAGACCTATCAGCGGGAACTCTGGCGCGGAGAAGACAGATGAGACCAATCCTCGATCAACTCAGGAGGGCAAACCTCAATTATAGTTGGGGGTTCCCAACATCCCTGATAGTTACAAAGGATGGCAGATCATACAGAATGAGATACCTGGAAGAGACACAGGACTTTTGTAACAGTCTGGGCATTCCCATCCCCAATATGTTATAAATAATAAAGGAAGAGAGGGCAGAGGGGGACTCAGGGGTAGGGGGGGGGGGGGTGTTTTTTTTCTCCCCCTACCCCCCCCCCCCCTCAGAAGATGCCTACCTTGGGGGGCATGATGAATAATGTTACTGGACTCAAGCTGTGTTAAGATAAGATGTGGGGAATTAGGTGGGGACGGTCATTTGAGGACTCTCCCCAATTATATATTGTCTGTGCAGGGGAGGGGGGTGTGGCAGTGGGGGTGTGTCACCAGGTTGGGGTGCTCTGAATCTCCACCTCCTGCGCCATTCTCTCCCTAGGGAGGGGTGGGCGCTGGATGTCGGCGCTGGAGCTTCACCCCGGGGGAGGAGCTCCGTAGTTTGGAATGGGAGATTTTCCATACGTGCGGGCCCGGGCGAAATTCCAGCCAAAGGGGGGGTGGAGGGCGAGAGGGGGGGCATGGGAGTAGGGTCGGGAGGGGGCCACTGCAGGACGTGCTCTGGAGGAGCAGGGGGCAGGGGAGAACGACTGGTTTAACAGACATGCCTGTGCTTAAAATTTATATCATACAATGTTAAAGGGTTAAACTCGCCCATGAAAAGACATAAAATTTTAAGGGAACTGTGCCACCTACGTGGGGACATAGTTTTCTTGCAGGAGACTCACCTGACCCTAGATACTAGAATTAGGCTATTTTCTCCTAAGATTCCTCAATGGCTCTATGGGGACTCCCCTGATAGAAGGTCGAAGGGAGTCGCCATAGGGTTTTCAAAGGCTTCGAATTTTTCGCTGCTGGATAGATTGACAGATCCTGAGGGTCGGTATATCTTCTTAAAAAGGTAATATTGGATCTAGGATGTTTACGTTAGCAAACGTCTATTGCCCTAACAAAAATCCAACGGTTTTCCTGGGACAAGTTTTGAAGAAGCTGTCGGAATTTGGGGAGGGGGAGGTAGTTCTGGCAGGGGGACCTAAATTTCTGCCTCGACCCTGATCTGGACGGTACGTCCCGTGCCCAGGGGATAAGGAAGGTGTCATTAGGGTCAATTAGGCGGAAGCTGCTTCGCTGCCAGTTAATGGACGTGTGGAGACTGCAACATTCCAAAGAGAGAGATTTCACCTTCTCCCCTGTGCACGGGACTTACTCCAGATTAGATTATATCTTTGTGGACCATAGCTTACTAGAGTGGGTTGAAGAAACTAGAATAGAGATAATGTCCCTCTCAGACCATTCTCCGGTCACGATGAGGGTGAAGATCCCAGAAGTGCTGGGGCGGTCCTTCGCGTGGAAGCTGAATGAAGATATGTTGAAGGATCCCAAGGTGGTAGAGCGGATCCAGGATGAGGTGGATTTTTTCTTCAAAACAAATGACACGGGTGAGGCGTCACCCTCTATTCTATGGGAGGCACACAAAGCCTTCATTAGGGGGATCCTTATATCAATAGGAGCAGGTTTGAAAAAAAAGAGAAGGGAAGAAAGGGGAAAGCGAATAGAGGAAATTTTTTCCTTGGAGCAAGTACATAAAAAGGCAAAGGGGCAGGACCAGGACTGTTATCGTTTATTGGTCGCCAAGAGGGAGGAGCTGAGGGACACGATGGAGCAAGAGGCCAAGAGAGCTACCAATATAATAACCAGGGATAACTATCATTGGGCGAACAAGTCTAGTAAACATCTGGCCACATTAATAAGGAAAAAAAGAGGTCGAACTTTATTGACAAAATATATAATAAAGGAGGGGAGGCAATAGTGACCAGTGGAGGTATGGCATAGGAGTGCAAGAAGAAGACCATCTAGCTGCAGTATTCCCTTTTCCCTGGAAAAAGGAAATTAAGTACTTGGGGATTAAATTAGCTAATACTTTCAAAAAACTGTTTAAAAAAAATGACATCCCACTGTTAGATGAGATCAGGCAAGAAGTGAGAAGATTGCGTACTAGGCCCCTCTCATGGCTTTGGCGAGTAAATGCGGTCAAAATGACTGTAACACCTAGACTTTTGTACAAATTCCAGCTGTTGCCTATCCCTTTACCGAGGTATTACTTAAAAGCTCTAAGGAGCTTAATTGGCGAAGCTGTCTGGGGTGGCAAAAAAACACGCATCTCCTATGCAATACTGAGTAGAGGGGAAAAAAAAAAAAAAAAGGTGGAATGGCTTTACCAGATTTCAATAGGTACTACATATCTGTAGTGCTTTCGTGGGTCACGGATTGGGTTAAAAAAGTGTCGGATAGGCGGTGGGTCAATATCGAGCACTTTTTGAGCAATACTAACCTGGGGCACTCACTTTGGAACCCTCCAAAATTTAGAGCACTAAGTACTAACACATCTTTGTTAACTTATAACACTTTTAAATATTGGGATATGATACATACTCAGCACAAATGGTTACACAACTCACCACTGATATACATGAAAAACAATTTATTTTTTGAACCCGGGAGGAGGGAGGTGGGAGGGAATTGGTTGAAAGATAATTCTATTCAATTAAAAAAAAAAAAATTAAGTAAGGGGAGAATCCGCACATTCACGGAACTAAGTAATGAGTCAGAGTTATGGGTTATGGATAGATGGAGGTACCTCCAGCTTTCCCACTTTATTGAAAAGTTACCGAAACCGCTCAGAAGTGTGGAGGAGCTCAGACCGTTTGAGCAGCTCTGTATGAAGGAGCAAACAGGCGGTGTCATAGCTCAAATATATAAGATATTGGGAGCAGAGCAGGAGCTGGAAGTGCCCCCTAACATCAAAAGGTGGGAGCAGGAATTGGGGTCACAGTGTAATAGAATTACGATAGACAAAATTTTGAGGCTGATTCATTACCTAGCTTTAGACACTAGGAGAACGGAAATTCACTACAAACGCCTTGCAAGATGGTATGCCACCTCAGACAGGGTAAGCAAAATGGATAGGACGAAGTCAAATACTTGCTGGAGGGGGTGCTCAAGTTTGGGAACAATGGCCCATATCTGGTGGGAGTGCCCCATCATTAAAATATACTGGAAAAAAATTCTAGTATTGATAAAGGATATCACTGGGATGGAAATTGTGGAGGACCTGTGGTTTGTCTCTTTCATGGGACTTCGGAACCAGTAAAGAGTTATAAATCCTCATTGGTCCCCATAATGTTAGACGTAGCCAAGAGACAGATTGCTTCGAAATGGCTGGACTCTTCAAGTCCCAACACTCGAGATTGGCTCTTTGGCCTTAATGAAATATATAATGTCGAGTGTTTGGATGAAGGGGGAGTTGAACCTGATGAGGAGGAGGAATATTCAGGGAAATGGGCAGGCTGGATTAAATTTAAAAGGACCTGGAGTTATTTAAAGGAGATTACAAATATGGTATAATAAGGCAGGAACTTTTCGAAGAGCAGAGAGACCATGACGGAAGGTGTCCTCTGTGAGCAGTGTACTGCAGGCCGTGGTGGGTAGGGGGGTTGGTGGGAGGTGGGAGTGGGGGATAATTATTTTTATACCATTGTGGATTTATATTATGGAATGTTCCCAGCGGGAAATGAATTGTTATGAAAAATGATAAAGAATTAAAAAAAAAAAAAAAAAAAAAAAAAGGAACCCATGGTGCCGATTGTTGGGGCAAGGTCAAATGAGTCTGGCCATTTAAAACCTTTGAGATTGACATCACCTGGTCTTCCCAGACGATGATTGAGAACAATCCATGACACTGGCAGGTCTCAGCTTTGCAAAGGGGGCAGTGCATGCTATAAATTCTGCAGGGTGCCCGAACTTTTGCAGACGCCATTTTTTTTGTTTTCTGTAATTTTGAAAGTGTAAATGATGGAAATAAAATCTAACTTTTTTTGACATATTATAAGAATGTCTAATCTGTAATTTGATGCCATTTGGAGATTTTTCCATCTTTCCTTGGCTTCGTTATGCACGTTAATACACATTTTTACCTGGGGTGCCAAACTTTCGATCCCCACTGTATGCCCAACAAGGACCAGCAACGTACTGGTATGCTGCTAGACTTTGAGTGGTTACACCAGAATGATGCCTGCAGGTTTAGGTATCATCTTGGTATCATTCTTTTCAGCCAGCGGTCGGCTTTCATGTAAAAGCAATCCTAGGGGCTAATTAGCCTCTAGACTGCTTTTACAAGCAGTGGGAGGGAATGCCCCCCACCGTCTTCCATGTTTTTCTCTGGCTCTCCTGTCCCAACAGGGAACCTGAGAATGCAGCCAGTGATTCAGCCAACTGACCATAGAGCTGATCAGAGACCAGAATGGCTCCAAACATCTCTATGGCCAAAGAAACCGGAAGCTACCAGCATTTAATGACTTAGATTTCGCCGGATGTAAAGAGCGCCATTGGGAAATTGGGAAAGCATTTTATCACAGCGATCTTGGTGTGGTCAGATGCTTTGAGGGCAGAGGGGAGATCTAGGGTCTAATAGACCCCATTTTTTTCAAAAAAAGAGTAACTGTCACTACCTATTGCTATCATAGGGGATATTTACATTCCCCGAGATAAAAATGAAAAAAAAAAAAAAAAAAAATGAAAAGGAACAGTTTAAAATAGGATTAAAAAAAAGCACCCGTCCCTACCTTGCTCTCGCGCAAAGGCGAACGCAAGCGTAGGTCTGGCGTCAAATGTAAACAGCAATTGCACCATGCATGTGAGGTATCACCGCGAAGGTCAGATAGAGGGCAATAATTTTAGCAGTAGACCTCCTCTGTAAATCTAAAGTGGTAACCTGTAAAGGATTTTAAAAATTTATTTAGTTTGTCGCCACTGCACGTTTGTGTGCAATTTTAAAGCATGTCATGTTTGGTATCCATGTACTCATGGAAATATATAATGTTTGGGGGTTCAAAGTAATTTTCTTGTAAAAAAAAATTTATTTTTTCATGTAAACAAAAAAAAGTGTCAGAAAGGGCTGTCTTCAAGTGGTTAGAAGAGTGGGTGATGTGCGACATAAGATTCTAAATGTTGTGCATAAAATGTTAGGACAGTTCAAACCCCCTCCCAAATGACCCCATTTTGGAAAGTAGACACCCCAAGCTATTTGCTGAGAGGCATGTCGAGTCCATGGAATATTTTATATTGTGACACAAGTTGCAGGAAAAAGACCATTTTTTTTTTTCCCACAAAGTTGTCACTAAATGATATATTGCTCAAACATGCCATGGGAATATGTGAAATTACACCCCAAAATACATTCTGTTGCTTCTCCTGAGTACGGGGATACCACATGTGTGAGACTTTTTGGGAGCCTAGCAGCATACGGGACCCCGAAAACCAAGCACCGCCTTCAGGCTTTCTAAGGGTGTAAATTTTTGATTTCACTCTTCACTGCCTATCAGTTTCGGAGGCCATGGAATGCCCAGGTGGCACAAAACCCCACTCAAATGACCCTATTTTGGAAAGTAGACACCCCAAGCTATTTGCTGAGAGGTATAGTGAGTATTTTGCAGACCTCACTTTTTGTCACAAAGTTTTGAAAATTGAAAGTAAAAAAAAAAAAAAATGTTCTCGTCTTTCTTCATTTTCAAAAACAAATGAGAGCTGCATATTACTCACCATGCCTCTCAGCAAATAGCTTGGGGTGTCCACTTTCTAAAATGGGGTCATTTGGGGGGGGGGGGGGTTGTGCTATCTTGGCATTTTATGGCCTTCGAAACTGTGATAGGTAGTGAGGAGTGAATCAAAAATTTAGAAATCCTGGGAGGCGGTGATTGGTTTTCGGGGCGCCGTATGAAGCTAGGCTCCCAAAAAGTCCCACACATGTGGTATCCCCGTACGCAGGAGAAGCAGCAGAATGTATTTTGGGGTGTAATTCCACATATGCCCATGCCATGTTTGAGCAATATATCATTTAGTGACAACTTTTTGTAATAGTTTTTTTTTTTGTCATTCAATCACTTGGGACAAAAAAAAATTAATATTCAATGGGCTTAACATGCCTCTCAGCAATTTCCTTGGGGTATCCACTTTCCAAAATGGTGTCATTTGGGGGGGGGGGGGGGGGGGGGTTTGTACTGCCCTGCCATTTTAGCACCTCAAGAAATGACATAGGCAGTCATAAACTAAAAGCTGTGTAAATTCCAGAAAACTTACCCTAGTTTGTAGACGCTATAACTTTTGCGCAAACCAATAAATATACACTTATTGACATTTTTTTTACCAAAGACATGTGGCGGAATACATTTTGGCCTAAATGTATGACTAAAATTGAGTTTATTGGATTTTTTTTTAACAAAAAGTAGAGAAAACATTTTTTTTCAAAATTTTCAGTCTTTCCGTTTATAGCGCAAAAAACATAAACCGCAGAGGTGATCAAATAGCATCAAAAGAAAGCTCTATTTATGGGAAGAAAAGGACACAAATTTTGTTTGGGTACAGCATTGCATGACCACGCAATTAGCAGTTAAAGCGACGCAGTGCCAAATTGTAAAAAGTGCTCTGGTCAGGAAGGGAGTAAATCCTTCCAGGGCTGAAGTGGTTAAGGGAGAAGGAGGTCTATCCTTAAGACACTAGCTAAAAACTGAGGATGGAAGGAGTGTGGTAGGGTATAGGGAAGGCGCCCAGGGTAGCACGTCCTTGAAAGCTTTGTGAGTATGCAGGTGCCCAATCACTTGATGGTACGAGCCTATAACCCAGGGTCTATAAATACTTGCCCAGTGTCCTGTACGATAAAGTCTATGCATTGTTTTCACATAATGCAACACTTTCTCCGAATGGAGGAGAGGATTCTATAAATAATCCACCTCACCCTCTTTCATTAGAATGTGCAACATTCTGTGAAAACAATGCATTTTTTTTTTAATGGAGGATGGAAAAGGGTGGGTACTCATGAGGACCTTCTATGTACTGCAGTATTAGGCCAGAAGCTAATAAACCCTGCAGCATCGGATGTTCAGCACTAAGAGAACTGAATGGAGAGAAGATTTCTACAGGAGCCACCAGACTGCAGGTTATGGCACATACTCCATTAGAGGAGTCGTGACTGCAGCTGTAGCACACATATACATATATATACATATATATATATATATATATATATATATATATATATATATATATATATATATATATATATATATATATATATATATATATATACATATACACACACACACACACATATATATATATATATATATATATATATATAAATATAAAACAACACACACACCCAAATAACTACTACCAATCCCAATTAGAAGTTTTAAATCACATCCTTTTACTCATGTGACTGTAAATAGTAATTTATCACATAATCTCATTGGATATTGTCAAAACAGAATAAATACCTCATCTTCATCCTGTTCTGTTGTATACCGAGTGTCATCTGCTTCTTCATCATCATCGTCTACAAGCTCAGGTCGGAATTCAAATACTTCACGTCCACTGATCTGAAAAAAATAAAAAATAAAATATGGATGTTATATAAATCCTTTTAAAAAACACAAAACTAACAATTTAAAATTATTTGAGTGGAAAGTATACCCCTAAGGATTTTCCAGCTTTAAAGTCTGCTTTTCTTCTTTCCATCTCTTCTTCAGCTTTAACTATTCGATCATTCCTTTTTCGTTTTTTCCATGCAAGAAAAGATTCTAAGGTGATCCTGGTAACATTTGGCCCAAGAGCTGCTCGCTAAACAGACAACAGAAAAGTAGTATAAAAGTCACTGTTGCAATGCTGATAAAAAAACAAACAAACTGTAAAACCATATTCATGTGAAAGTTTTGAAGTGCAAGTGGTCACTGCAGTGAGGGGTACAGAGGACACTACAGCAGGGGGTGGAGGGGACAGAGGACACTGCATTGGGAAGGGGGGGGGGGCGCAGAGGACAATACAGTGGGGGGAGGGTGTGAAGGGGATGGGGAGGGGTGAAAGGGACAGAGGACACTACATTGGTGGGGGTGCAGAGGACACGGAACATTGCTACATTGCTTTGAGGGGGCATAGTTACCCAACCACCCCCCCCCCCCCGATCTTTGATTTCTTCTGTGTTGTCCAGGTAGATCTCAACCTCCGAAAAGGTTGCCTACCACTGTTATAGACTGCAAAAAAATTAAAAACAAAAAAAAAAAAAGAACACACACACACACACTTCCTTTTACTTTCTTTTTAGTCCGGTAGCTGTAGTTATCTACCTAAAATGGCTCCCCTTTGCTTTGTGGGTACTTGCTGTACATCCTGCCTGTGGTGAGCTCGGGTGCACACAGAGGCTGCAGGAGGTAGTCTGTTCCTTTTTCCCTGCCTTGGGTGTACCAAGATGGCATTCGATGACACTTCTGGTGGCGTGTAAAGATAGTGCCAAAACCGGAAGGGAGGCGGCGTGCTTCCAAAACGCCAGGTTACTTGTTGCAGGCAGGCTTAAGCAGCAATGAGACTGGGTTTGTCGTTTACATCAGCGGCGGCTAAACTGTTGGCGGCTGTGGTCTCCTTTCAGTACGTCACCGTTCACTTGGCAAAGGCTGCGGATTTATCAGCCCTGCAGACATGGGTTTGCTGCCACCTATGGATTGTGAGGATACCTCTGCAGATGGGAGGAGCCGCTCAGACTGATCCAGCGGCTGCATCCACTTCCAACACTACCCTCAATGTATGTGCCTTGTGAGCATAAGGGCTGTATGGGTGGGAAGGAACTTGCCATATGTGCATTTACTTTGTTTTTTATTTCAGGTTGGACAAACAAGTTAAGAAAGTGTGGAAATTGTAGGACTAGGCTGCCTGATAGTTATAAGAAACTGCTCTGTGATAATTGTATCTCAGTTGTCACAGGTTATAAGTCAGTAGCCTCTATGAAGAAGGAGTTAATGCCTTCCATGAAAGAAGTGGTTTCCTTCTGTCAGCCATTTAGCACTTGACTGGCTGGATTTGGTCCCAGCACTTCCAAATCTATTGCAGTGGTTCGGGAACCTTTGCCGTCAGTTTCAGCTAAGTCCCCCCCCCTTTTAGGGTTAGAAACTGTTAGCTCACAGGCTGTCTCTGACCTGGGGCCGAAGCTGTGCTGCAGAAAGCCTGGGATGCCTCAGCTTTCTTCCTGTGTCCAGCCCCGGCTTCCAGGTGTGTGACTAGGGACCTGAATGTTTGGGTTCAGAGGCTGGTTTGCTTTCCTCTGACACTCCACTAAAGGAGGTTAGAGATTCCCTACCCTTGGTCGCTAAATCTGTTGCATTTCTGGCTGATGTTGCAGTTGAAACAGTTAAATCAGTGGCGAGAACCTCAGCATCTATTAATTCTGCTAGGCAAGCTATCTGGCTGAACTCCTGGGAGGGGGACCTTACTTCTAAGAACAAGTTGTGCGGCACTCCCTTTGGGAGGGCAAATTTATTTGGTTCTAACCTGGAGGAAGTCTTAGCCTGGTCTTCAGAAAGGAGTAAGTGCTTCCCTTCTAACAGAGGTAGACCTTGTGGTAAAATACCTTTTTGTGGTATTGGCCAAACAGTGGGCAGAAGTCACAGAAAATCCCCTTATCCTCCAGATTATAGGAGAGGGCTACAGATTAGAGTTCAGGGACCAGGAGAGAAAAACGGGCCACACTAGGCCAGATTTCTTTGGGAGTTTGGAGCGAGTGATTTCTCCTGTCCCGAAGGATCAAAAATTTCAGGGTTTCTACTTTTATCAGGATGCTTATCTTCACTTGCCAATTTCCCAGAGTCATCAGAAATTCCTGAGATTTGTGATTCTCACAGAGAACAGACCATGCCATGGGCGGTTGAGGGATTTACCATTTGGTCTCAGCAGCCTGAGAATTTTTACAGAAATTATTGCCGAAGTCATGGCCTATTTTAAGTAACACAAAATTTCAATAGTTCCTTATCTAGACGATTTCTTAATCTTTGCTGGAGCTGAGGATTTGAGCAGGCAAGCTGTTGGTATTTTCTGACAATGCCACAGTTATAGCATACAACAAGCAGGGAGGCACCAGCTCGAACAGTCTGTCCCTAACCCAGCAGATCCTAAATTGGGCAGAAAACCATATTGCCTCAATCAGGGCTGTCCACATCACATTTTCTAGCAGACTGTCCAAGTCTGATGAGAGTCAGCAGCAGGAATTGGGAGCTGAACAGGGAAGTGTTCCAATAGATCACACTAAGATGGCGAATACACTTAGTGGACCTGTTAAAACCGGAAGCTCCCGTCTTCTTCTCACTTGAAAGATGGAGGCTTTAGGGACAGATGCGCAGACTTTCCCATGGAAGTTCGGACTTTTTTTTATATGCCTCCCCGCTGTTTGCCTCTAGTAATCCGAAAGATTGTCCAGGAACAAGCAGAGGTACTCCTGATAGCTCCTTAGTGGCCCAGAAGGAGTTGGTTCTCAACCCAGAGGACCTTTTCAGCAGCTCCCCCCCGGCCCCTGCTGCATCGAAGGGACCTCCTCCAATAAGGGTCAGTGACAGTTTGGACACTGAGCATCACATCCTACAGTTAAAAGGGTGTTCGGAAAGAGTTTTTTCATTTTTACCAGGCAACAGAGGAAATACACAGCATCAAAAACCACCACACAAATGCAGTACAGTACACAAGGGTGAGAATGCACACATCTCAAAAAAAAAAAAAAAAAAAAAAAAAAAAAAAAAAAGGGAAAGCCCAATGTATTTGGAAAGAGTTGATAGTACTAATCTAGACAGCAGTGAGTTGGACACGAGAAAAAAAATTTAGGGTAAGGTTTGAAGAACGTTTGTTTCCTGGCAAAAAAAAAAAAGAAGCTGTGTTTGACGCCATTGCTTGTATTTTTTACTTTTTGCTGCAGGTAGTAGAAAAGGGCCCATTAGTACCCTTAAAGTTCAGGTTGCTGCCCTGTCACTTTTCTTGGATGTCAGACTTGCCGAGGATCCACTACTAAAAAGATTTTACTTATCGAGAACCAGACATACTACAGAGCTCCTTTTGAACCTTTGAGTGAGGTCTCTAAAGTTGGTAACTATTAAGAATGCTTTTCTTATAGCCATCACCTCGGGTAGTAGGATTTTTGACTTAGACTCCCTCTCTTGTAAGGACCCTTTTTGAGAAAATTGGATGATAGGGTGGTTATTAAACCAGACCCTATGTACTAAAGTTTCAATTTTCACGTCACAGGACGCGGTTCTTCCTAGTTTTTGTACCTCCCCCAGGAATTCAGAGAAGGAAAAATTGTTTTCTAGATGTTAAAAGATGTCTACTTCACTATATGGAGATTACTAGCGAGTTTAGAACATCCTCTCAGCTTCTACTTTCTTTTAGTGGCCCCAGGAACCGGTCTAGCGCCTCCAAGAGCTTCATCACCAGGTTGATTAGGGAAACCATTTGCACAGCTTACAGTTCCTCAGGTCAAGCCCCTCCTAACAAAATTAGGGCTCATTCTACAAGATCCTTGGCCACATCCTGGGCAGAAAGAGCATTAGCATCGTGGGAAGAAATATCTAAAGCTGCTGTTTGATCGTCCTCTTATAAGTTTATCAGGCATTATAGTTTAAATGCTCTCCAGCCGGGACCTCTCCTTTGGAAGGAAAGTGCTGCAGGCTGTCATCCATCCCTAAGGTATATGATCTTGCTCATCCTCTCCAAGTAGTTGTCCTGGAAGATGAAGGGGGAAAACCCCCGTTAGACTTACTGGTAACGTTATTTCCATAAACCTTCCAGGACAGCGCCCAAATTCCCACCCTAGGCGCTTTGCCGGCAGTATAGCCGCGCTGTCCCATTGATTTCAATGGGCAGGAGGGGTGTATACACCGCTCCGAAGATGCTGCTAGCAGGACTTTTTTTCCCATCCTGCTAGCGCACCGCTTCAGTGTGAAAGCCCTCGGGGCTTTCACACTGGAGAGACAGCAGTTTACAGGCGCTGTTAGCGCCAATAGTGCCTGCAAACCGCCCCAGTGTGAAAGGGGCCTAAGAGAGAGATATATCTATACATTTGTAATTATGATGAAGAAATAAAACATTTTATAAACTTCAGGTGGAGACGTTAAGTCAGTTAGGCCTCAAGACAGAGGTGAAGCCCAGGGCGGTCACATGAGAATTTTTTTTTTTTTTTTTTAAAGTAAGTGTTCTCATCACTCAGAGATTTGTAAATAGGTTGTCTGATCAAAAAGTATATTTTATGATCCCTAAGCAGGATTCATTTGAAGCAACAATAAAGCTGGGAAAACCCATCAAACACCATTGTTTTCCCAGGTGAGACAAGCATTTATCAAACAAAGTCTTTAACGAAACTTATTGTGAGGACCCCAGGAGTGTGTATACAGCTGAACTCTATCTAAAAACAAATTGAGCCTGCCCAAAGTTCATTTCAAACATTTCTGAGAGACATCTGAATTCTGTCTACTCAGTGATATTTTAAAATACATATGATTAGAAGTCATTCAAATTATATATTATATTCCAGGTGATAAATACAATTATGACTTTAGTGTCTACTGACCCAATGATAATCATCTATCATAAAAGGTAAAAATATAAAATTTTGATGTAGAACAGATTAGAATTGTTTTAAGATACCAATCATTGTTATGAAAGACATATAAATCGTAACTATCTGCATAAAAATAGACATACAGCATGTGTTTTTCATAGATAAATAATTATTCATAGGATATACAAGAATTAAACATTTATCCATATAGATAAATCATTTTATGTGATATTGATGAATCAAATTTATACTTTGTGTATTGCATTGGTTACCAGAGTCCCTGAAATAAATAGATCTATATATACATACAGTGGGGATAGAAAGTATTCAGACCCCCTTAAATTTTTCACTCTGTTATATTGCAGCCATTTGCTAAAATCATTTAAGTTCATTTTTTTCCTCATTAATGTACACACAGCACCCCATATTGACAGAAAAACACTGAATTGACATTTTTGCAGATTTATTAAAAAAGAAAAACTGAAATATCACATGGTCCTAAGTATTCAGACCCTTTGCTGTGACACTCATCGTTAACTCAGGTGCTGTCTATTTCTTCTGATCATCCTTGAGATGGCTCTACACCTTCATTTGAGTCCAGCTGTGTTTGATTTTACTGATTGGACTTGATTAGGAAAGCCACACACCTGTCTATATAAGACCTTACAGCTCAAAGTGCATGTCAGAGCAAATGAGAATCATGAGGTCAAAAGGAACTGCCTGAAGAGCTCAAGAATTGTGGCAAGGCACAGATCTGGCCAAGGTTACAAAAAAAATTTCTGCTGCACCTAAGGTTCCCAAGAGCACAGTAGCCTCCATAATCCTTAAATGGAAGACATATGGGACGACCAGAACCCTTCCTAGAGCTGGCCGTCTGGCCAAACTGAGCTATCGGGGGAGAATAGCCTTGGTGAGAGAGGTAAAGAAGAACCCAAAGATCACTGTGGCTGAGCTCCAGAGATGCAGTCAGGAGATGGGAGAAAGTTGTAGAAAGCCAACCATCACCGCAGCCCTCTATCAGTCGGGAATTTATGGCAGAGTGGCCCGACGGAAGCCACTAATTAGTGCAATATACATGAAAGCTCGCATGGAGTTTGCTTAAAAACACCTGAAGGACTCCAAGATGGTGAGAAATAAGATTCTCTGGTCTGATGAGACCAAGATAGAACTTTTTGGCCTTAATTCTAAGCGGCATGTGTGGAGAAAACCAGGCACTGCTCATCACCTGTCCAATACAGTCCCAACAGTGAAGCATGGTGGTGGCAGCATCATGCTGTGGGGGTGTTTTTCAGCTGCAGGGACAGGACGACTGGTCGCAATTGAGGGAAAGATGAATGCGGCCAAGTACAGGGATATCCTGGACGAAATATCATAAGAAAAAAAGCTGCTTAGTGATCAAAAATTTAAATGACTATAAAAAGATTATATCTCATCTAAGCGAATAGAGATAAAAAACTCCATACAACACACTGTCACATTAACATTTGAATGCAATCACCAGTGAAATGTGCAAAGAATAATGAAATAAAATATAAAACAAGATAAATCATCAACAGAGTCAAGTCCACTCCGATAGGCTATTGGAAAGCATCCAACCCGTAGTAGAGTGATCTTCCAAATGATGATTTTGTAATCCTCAAGGTAGTGATGACGTGCAACTGCAACACCATGGGGAATGTAATGGGGTGCAACAAAGAGGTACCTCCACCCACAAAAATGCTGCAGCTTACCAGCTTGTTAGATCTCTTATTTAAGGAGATCATGCGTGCCTGTGGCTCTTAACCCCAGCCTTGGGTCTTTCAAACATAGATGGCTCCTCAGACTCTCCGCACGGGGTTTCCTAGTTATGCTGAAGATATATAGCGTTGGAATAAAAACACGAGCCGGCCGACTCTCGAATGCTGCTCGTAGCTTCCGGGACTAGCGCGGTATGTGGTGACATCAGCATGCCGCTCCTCCCTACGCCGTTTCGTCACAATTGAAGTCTTCCAGGGGCACGAAAACCTTCTCCAGAGTGCTCAGGACCTCAGACTGGACCTTAGAACTGGAGAGGATCTCCAGGGATGAATGGCAGAGGATCCCCAAATCCAGGTGTGAAAAACTTGTTGCATCTTTCCCAAAAAGACTCATGGCTGTATTAGATCAAAAGGGTGCTTCTACTAAATACTGAGCAAAGGGTCTGAATACTTAGGACCATGTGATATTTCAGTTTTTCTTTTTTAATAAATCTGCAAAAATGTCAACAATTCTGTATTTTTCTGACAATATGGGGTGCTGTGTGTACATTAATAAGGAAAAAAATGAACTTAAATGATTTTAGCAAATGGCTGCAATATAAGAGAGTGAAAAATTTAAGGGGGTCTGAATACTTTCCGTTATGTGTATATGTATATATATATATATATATATATATATATATATATATATATATATATATATATATATATATATATATATATATATATATATATATATATATATATATATATATATATATATATTTTATTACACACACACACAAACACACACACACATCAATACCAATATACAAACAGACACACATTATGAAAATAGAACATATTACACGTTTTTCTGCCCTCAGACATGCCTAGTGGTGGAAGGTGATATTACAAAAAGTTAATCATTAGATTTTTTTTCAACCAATGGAAAAGAAGTCATACCTTTTGGGCTTAGATTATTATACATTTTTATGATCTTATTGTCCAACATAGTATTTAGGATGAGGATAGATGCTATGAGGGACACTCAGACACACACGCTCCATTCATCAACTCATACCTCTACATTCATGAAGATTCCTGGACACCGTATGCTTTGAAACTCTGAGGTCGCAAGTAATTCCTCTTTAAGAGTAGCCATCTTGAAAGCCACGGCAGCCAGTCTAAAAACTCTGGTAACCAGCAATTCAGACCAGTAGCTATTTTGGAACGGGTAATTCTGTGGTGTTGAATTTTACTTTATATACATTTGCGTTATCTTAAATATTTACTTATTGATTATTATACAGTTGGAGAATTATTTCCCTCGAATCAGCAACCGCCTTGTAGATTTTTCTCTAAAGATTCAATTTGCAATATTTTTCATTTGCATAGTTTCGATTTTATTGGCATAACAAACGTCTCATTTTATTTCACGTTTTAACCACTTACTTACCTGCAGTATAGTAATAGTTGAAATTGTGGAGAGAGAAAAAAAAAAAAAAAAAAAAGGACGTTCTGTCTTATTGTCATTTTTACAAGGTAATTGATTCTACAGGGAAGTTTACCATTGCCATGTCATTTCAAAAATGTACTAAACTCCCATTTAGCGGGTGTTTCAATTGATATTCAAGCTTTTATGTAGCACAATTATTTTAATTGTATGTAACATTTGTTTTGTCAACCAATCTATATATAACTATTATGTATGGTTATATGTCTGGGAAGTTTATCATTTCAAAAGGTACAACACTCCCATTAGCGAGTGTTTCAGTTGAAATTTTTAATTTTATGTAACACAAAATCTATATTTTAATGTCATGTAACGTTTTCTATAGAGAGAGAGATATATATTATATATCCATAGAGAGAGAGATATACATCTATCGAGATACATCTATCGAGATACATCTATCGAGATACATCTATCGAGATACATCTATCGAGATACATCTATCGAGATACATCTATCCATCTATCGAGATACATCTATCCATCTATCGAGATACATCTATCCATCTATCGAGATACATCTATCCATCTATCGAGATACATCTATCCATCTATCGAGATATATCTATCCATCTATCGAGATATATCTATCCATCTATCGAGATATATCTATCCATCTATCGAGATATATCTATCCATCTATCGAGATATATCTATCCATCTATCGAGATATATCTATCCATCTATCGAGATACATCTATCCATCTATCGAGATACATCTATCCATCTATCGAGATACATCTATCCATCTATCGAGATACATCTATCCATCTATCGAGATACATCTATCCATCTATCGAGATACATCTATCCATCTATCGAGATACATCTATCCATCTATCGAGATACATCTATCCATCCATCGAGATACATCTATCCATCCATCGAGATACATCTATCCATCCATCGAGATACATCTATCCATCCATCGAGATACATCTATCCATCTATCGAGATATATCTATCCATCTATCGAGATATATCTATCCATCTATATTTATTGAGTTTAGCACACGTTTGATGAGTTTTTGCTTTGTATATTAACCACTTGCCGACCGGGCCATTGCCGAAAGACGGCAACAGCGCGGTCGGCTAGTTCTGGGTGGACGTCCATGGACGTGATTCCAGAATGATGCTCCCGCGCGCCCCCTGGGGTGCGCACTCGGGAACATCCGTGACCGCCGGGTCCTCACGGATTACGGTAAATAGCCGCTGATCGCGGCCGTTTACCACGTGATCGTTCCGTCAAATGACGGAGCGATCACATGTCAACAGACCGGCGTCATCTCATGACGCCGGTTCCTCCCTCCCCTCTCTGTACCGATCGGTACAGTGCGAGGGGAGAGGGGGAGGGATCGGATGGCAGCACCGCTGTGGGCTGCATGTGTAGTGCCCACAGCGGTGCTCAGTGACATTTGCAGTCACATCCATCCATCCCTCAATGCTCAGCCAACCCTGCAATACTCTGCATAACACCCTGCAATACTCTGCAATATACCCGGGCAATACTCTGCAATATACCCGGGCAATACTCTGCAATATACCCGGGCAATACTCTGCAATATACCCGGGCAATACTCTGCAATATACCCGGGCAATACTCTGCAATATACCCGGGCAATACTCTGCAATATACCCGGGCAATACTCTGCAATATACCCCGCAATACTCTGCAATATACCCCGCAATACTCTGCAATATACCCCGCAATACTCTGCAATATACCCCGCAATACTCTGCAATATACCCCGCAATACTCTGCAATATACCCCGCAATACACCCCGCAATACTCTGCAATATACCCCGCAATACTCTGCAATATACCCCGCAATACACCCCGCAATACTCTGCAATATACCCCGCAATACTCTGCAATATACCCCGCAATACTCTGCAATATACCCCGCAATACTCTGCAATATACCCCGCAATACTCTGCAATATACCCCGCAATACTCTGCAATATACCCCGCAATACTCTGCAATATACCCCGCAATACTCTGCAATATACCCCGCAATACTCCGCAATTTTTAACCAGTTCCCGCCCACATCATATGACGTCCTTGACTTTGAGCGGGTATATCTGAATGATGGGTGCAGCTACAGGCATCATTCAGATGTCAGCTTTTTCAGCCAGCGATTTCCTACACCATAGGAATGATCATAGCTGCTGTTCCACTGCTTGATCATTCTTATGGGAGGCGAGAGGGGACGCCCCCCCCCCTTCCCGCCACCCTCCAGTGCTTCTACCGACTCACCGCTACGATCGAAGCCAAGATTGTTTTTTTTTTTTATTATTATTTCAGGCTTCCCAGCCTAGAGGTGAGATGTGGGGTCTTATTGACCTCATATCTCACTGTAAAGAGGACCTGTCATGCCATATTCCTATTAATTATTATTATCCTTGTAATAGAAATAAAAGTGATCAAAAAAATTTTTGGGGGGGAAAAAGTGTCAAACTAAAATAAATAAAGTAAAATAAACAATAAAAAAAAATAAAAAATTTTTTTAAAGCGCCCATGTCCGTGTGCTCGCATGCAGAAGCGAACACATACGTAAGTCCCGCCCACATATGAAAACGGTGTTCAAACCACACATGTGAGGTATCGCTGCGATCGGTAGAGCGAGAGCAATAATTTTGGCCCTAGACCTCCTCTGTAACTCAAAACATGTAACCAGGAAAAAATTTTAAAACGTCACCTATGGAGATTTTTAAGTAGCGACGTTTGGCACCATTCCACGAGAGTGTGCAATTTTGAAGGGTGACATGTTGGGTATCTATTTACTCGGCGTAACTTCATCTTTCACGTTATGCAAAAACATTGGGCTAACTTTACTGTTTTGTTTTTTTTTAAAGCACAAAACTGTTTCTTTCCCCAAAAAAACGCGTTCGAAAAATTGCTGCACAAATACCGTGCGAGATAAAAAGTTGCAACAACCGCCATTGTATTCTCTAGGGTCTTTGCTAAAAAAAATATATATATATATAATGTTTTGGGGTTCTATGTAATTTTCTAGCAAACAAATTATGATTTTTACATGTAGGAGAGAAATGTCAGAATTGGCCTGGGCGCTCCAGAACGCCTGAAGGTGCTCCCCTGCATGTTGGGCCTCTGTATATGGCCATGCTGTGTAAAAGTCTCACATATGTGGTATCGCCATACTCGGGAGTAATAGCAGAATGTGTTTTGGGGTGTAATTTGTGGTATGCATATGCTGTGTGTGAGAAATAACCTTCTAATATGACAATTTTGTGAAGAAAAAAAAAAGAAAAAAAAAATCTTGATTTTGCAAAAAATTGTGGGAAAAGATGACAATTTCAAAAAAACTCACCATGCATCTTTCTAAATACCTTGGAATGTCTTCTTTCCAAAAAGGGGTCATTTGAGGGGTATTTGTACTTTTCTGGCATGTTAGGGTCTCAAGAAATTAGATAGGCCGTCAGTAATTCAGGTGTGATCAATTTTCAGATATTGGCACCGTAGCTTTTGGACTCTCTAACATTCACAAAGACCAAATAATATACACCAAGTTGTACTTATTTTTACCAAAGATATGTAGCGGTATAAATTTTGGCCAAAATTTACGAAGAAAAATTACTAATTTGCTAAATTTTATAACAGAAACAAAGAAAAATTCATCTTTTTTACCAAATTTTCAGTCTTTTTTCTTTTATAGCGCAAAAAATAAAAAACCCAACGGTGATTAAATACCACCAAAAGAAAGCTCTATTTGTGTGAAAAAAAGGATAAAAGTTTCATATGGGTAAAGTGTTGTATGACTGAGTAATTGTCATTCAAAGTGTGAGAGCACCGAAAGCTGAAAATTGGTCTGGTTAGGAAGGGGGTTTAAGTGCCCAGTGGTCAAGTGGTTAAGAATATATAAAAAAAAAAAAAAAAAAAAAACCATACTATACCTCTCTCTCGATTAAATCTTCTAATGAAATTTCTTCTGCTTTCTCTTCTTTCTTTTTGTCTTTCTTCAGCACAAATCCAGGAGGTAAGGCATGGCGATACATGCAGGTGTCCCCTCCACCAGGACATACCCAAAACCACCCATATTTGTTGTTTTCTATAGCGTCAAGGAAGAACTTGCACACCTGGAAATATAAAAAAATAAATAAAAAGCGTGCTTAAGATTAGGTATCTAGTTTCTAGCATTTTTGCAAATATAAAAGGTCTATTTTTCTACACATTTTATATGCTCCCCCACCCCCCAAAGTTTCAAGCGAATCAAAAATGACAAAATACATAAAAAGCACAGGAGCAAAGTTTTCCAGAGTGGCCAATACGTGCATGCAAGATAATCATATGCAATAAATTACATGTGAGCTAGAGGCCAACAATGGACATTGTAACAGAGAAAGAAGATTACCGATTTAAAGTAACAAGCCTTGGGAATTGGGGCTTCCGATCTGGGCTGTGTGCATCCATAGAAACAGACACACCCCCAGTCCCTCCTCACAGAAGTCTGACCGACAGCAGCAGAAGCCCAATACTCCCACTGCCGCAGGTGTCTCCTGTGAGACCAGGAAGAGAGCAGAGTAATGCTGCAGCCAAAACAGCTCTGGATTAGAGACAGGACTCAGGTACCGTATATACTCGAGTACAAGTCGTTCCGAGTATAAGTCGAGGCCCTAATTTACCACAAAAAAAAAAAAAAAAAAAAAAAAAAAAAAAAAAGGGAAAAACTTATTGACCCGAGTATAAGACGAGGGTGAGAAATGCACAGCTACTGTAAGTGGAAAAGGGGGTCAACAATGCCCATTTGCAGCATCACTGTGCCCATTTGCATGCCTCACTGTGCCCATTTGCAGCCATAGGTCCCCTGAACTTCAAACTCAGTAGTTAAGGGTTCCTAGATGCCCCTTAGCTGCAGCCAAAATTTGGGGTCTCTGAACCCAAAGGGTCCCGAAATGACATTGCTGCAGATGGACACAGATGACCGAATTTGGGGCCCCGTATCTCGGGGTCACGTAGTGCTAAGAACCCCAAATTTGGTGTGCAAACCCAGTGGAACTAGCACCATAGAATTTTCAAAGCTGGGGTTTCTAGCACCAAGTGGCCCCGAGATACAGGGCCCCAAAAATCAGTTCAGAAAATGTCAAGCACTTTTCTGCAGCAGAGAATGACATTTTCCGAACCGATTTTGGGGCCCCGTATCTCAGGACCACTTAGTGCTAGGAACTTCAGCTTTGGATATATTGTGGTACCAGTTCCACTAGATTGGCACACCAAATTTGGGGTTCCTAGTACCAAGTGGCCCTGAGATACGAGGCCCCAAAGTCGGTTCGGAAAATGAAATTTTTTGCTGCAGAAAAGTGCTTGACTCGAGTATAAGTCGAGGGGGGCACTTTCAGCACAAAAAAAATGTGCTGAAAAATTCGACTTATACTCGAGTATATACGGTAAGTGTTTAGGGATGGGGGTGGGGGCTGGAACAGATCACATCCCCTACCCCCCATAATGCAGAGAAGGCCTTACAGAAAAAACAAAAACTTTTAAGTTTAGAGCCACTTTAAAAGGGATACTAATCTTTTGTTGTTTGTTTATAAATAACAAACAGGTTATACTTACCTGCTTGGTGAATTGGCTTTGCAAAGAGCAGCCTACATCCTCCTCTTGTTGGGTCCCTCTTCGGCTCTCCTGGCCCCTTCCTCCCGCTGAATGCCACCACAGCAAGAATCTTGTTATTGGCCACCCGAGCCACAGCTCCGTGTGTCCATTCAGACAAGGAGCCACAGTTAGGCCCTGCCCCTCATCTCTCGTCATTGGCTCACTGACTGACAGCAGCGGAGCCAATGGAGCCCACTGCTGTGTCTCAGCCAATCAGGAGGGAGAGTCCCGGACAGTCGAGTCTCTCGTGCAACAATGCTGGATCAAGATGGGCTCAGGTAATAGGAGGGCTGCTGCACACAGAAGATTTTTAATCTTAATGCATTAAGATAAAAAACCTCCTGCCCTTAGAACCACTTTAATCTCTGAGCTTGATCAGGTGGATTGCACCACTTCGTCTGCTGCAGTTTAAGTCTGTAGTAGAAGAAGAAGAAAAAAAAAAAGTTCCCTTTCCACATCAAATGTGCTGAATGGACAATGAAGGAACAGCATCAGACTGATGAGGTCATCCCTTAGTTAACTCTACTACCTCCTCCGATCATCATGTTCTTGTCTATTAGCATGCAGCATACATGACTGGCTTCTAGATCTGCTCCTCCCTCTACTGGAATAATGCTGTACAGGAGACTGCAAGTGGATATTTTTTCAAAAATTCTGGGGGGGGGGGGCAGCATAACCCAGCATCCCATAATTCCTTCTGACCCGGTGTCCCTTAATGAACTCCAAGATCTTGATTTTACAGTGTAGTAAAAGTGTAGTCTACTCGCGGCTCAAAGAGCTGTGTGAAGGACCTTACTCCTGAAGCTTGCATCAGCAGAGACCTGAGAATCCAACTAGTAAAATCTCGAGAATATGTGAACGGAAGAACAGGTGGCAGCCTTGCAAAATTGGAAAACAGATGCCTGCTGTTAAAAAGCCCAAGGAGCACTTGATGATCTAGAAGAATGTGCTTGATGGGCATATGGAACCTTATCCATAAGCCAACGAAAAAGGAACTCTGCTTAGTTCCAGGAGGGAGGAGGTTTTCCAGAACGAGCCTTCACATTCTTGTGCTGGGAGGCAAAGGATACTGTGTGGAGAGGACACTCAATTCTGCATGAGGCATATCATGAGTTCTAATGCCCCGTACACACGATCGGACTTTCCGCCAACAAAACCGTGGATTTTTGTTCGAAGGTTGTTGGCTCAACCTTCTCTTGCATACACACAGTCACACAAATGTTGGCCAACAGCTACGTTTGTAGTGACGTACTAGACATACTACGTGGTTTTTAAGCTATTTTGGGCTCCTTCTGCTAATTTCAGGTTAGTAGAAGTTTGATGAGTGTTGATTCGGGCTATTCTTTTTGCATTTTTCATTTAGCGCTATTATTCTAGATATCACTTGATAAAAAATAAAAAAAAAAGCCTTTGAAACTTCGTTTGCAATAACTCCATCAGTATCACCAGCAAAGCAGCTTCATTATTATCCCATTAACCGTTTGTGGACCAGCCACCGCAGTCGTACTGCGGCAACATGGCTCGGCTGCGCGAATCGCCGTTATGTTAAGTCGTTCCCCCTGGTGGCCACTACTAGGGGCGCACGCGCCCGTAGCTCGCCCCCGGAGCCGATGCGAGTGCCCGACGGTCTCCCGCTTTTGCTCGTAACACGGCAAGAACCAGGATCTGTGTGTGTGTGTGTGTGTAAAAAAAAAAAAAAATATATAATAATAAAAATGCTATAAATCTATCCCCCATTTTGTAGACACTATAAATTTTGCGCAAGCCAATCAATATACGCTTATTGCGATTTTTATTACCAAAAATATGTAGAAGAATACAGATCGGTGTAAACTGAGAAAAAATTTGCTAAAAAAAAAAAAAAAAAAAAAAAAAAAAAAAAGGAAAGGGGATATGTATTATAACAAAAAGTACAAAATATTGTGTTTTTCAAAATTGGTCGCTCTTTTTTTGTTTATAGTGCAAAAAAAAAAAAAAAAAAAAAAAAGCAAAGATGATCAAATACCACAAAAAGAAAGCATGTCAATTTTGTTTGGGTACAATGTCGCACGACCGCGCAATTGTCAGTTAAAGCGACGCAGTGCCGAATCGCAAAAAGCGCTCTGGTCAGGAAGGGGGGGTAAAATCTTCCGGGGCTGAAGCGGTTAAAGAAGAGAACTGTGTGCTGCATTTGGAGATTTCATAATTTGCCATGTCACGAATGTTAATTCTCCATTACGAACGCTAGTTTACAAGATCGACCGCTTCTGAGCATGCGTGAACTTTTGTGCGCGGACTTGTGTACACACGATCAGACTTTCCGACAACAAACTTTTATAGCTCAGGTAGCAAATGCCTAAAATTTACACTGCAGATATACAGCTATAAGACTGTAGGCACAGGAATGTCTAAGTATACTTGCATATCAAGATGCACGCTCCTATTTTTTCATGAGAAAGTACAAATTTTTCTACTTTCAGAATTACGAGTGTGGAGCCTGAATGCCAGGTAATAACTGCATAGTAAAAATAAATAAACAAAAAACGACAAGACATACTATTTGAGTTTTGGGTTTTTTCTTTTCAGCTTCCCCATGTTTCTGGTTAACCACCTCCTCCAACTTCTTCTCATCCCAATTATCCATTGTATCTGAAAATAAAAAGCCAATCTTAAGAAAACATCATTACTTGTGGCACTCAGCTAGTATTTTTGATAAAGATTAACAGTTTACCTTTTTCAAGCTCGTCATCTCTTCCATCAACATAAAGACTTCTCTTCTCACATTTTCTTTCTAAGGACAGGTCATGGGAGAATTTGCACTTGTCGCCTTTTGTACACTGTCCTTGCTTGAAGAATGCACAGACAACAGATTTTGGATCAACACCTGCATACGAAATGACAAAAAGCCACATATGGACACGTCAGATATATTATGCAAACCTGACAGCACAGAAGCAGCCACATACCATCCTACACATGCAACCACAGCATTCATCTAGAATATTCAACGCAAATCTCTGCCAGCTGCACAGATAAGGCCTGAAATAGATTTCTATATGATAAATGGCTTTGTGTTTGCCTTTAGAAGGCTGGTTTAAAAAACATGTTATCTTACAAGAAAATTCTGAAAGAAAAAAGCTGATCCAAACATTGCTTCAGTGTATATTTATTTCTACAGTGCCCTGGTTGGACCAAGAGCCTACAGTAATCTCTTGTATGCACGATTGCCAAGTTGCAGTCATTCATATGGATGTTTAATAACTCCTTATTGTATGTAACTCAAACTGTAAACACTGTCAAAATTCACTCTAACGAATATTTTGGTCTTAATGCAGTATCAGTTGGTTTGGCTGAAACATACAAAGCTGTAATGTGTGGTCAAGAAGCAATTAAGATGAAATTAGAGTCCGACTTGTCACAAGCAACACAAAACCTTTAACGCTAAAATCGCAACTTTCTTTTCCCCAGAACTGAATGGAATGATCAATCCTAGCATAGATCATATACCTCTGTACCATGTTGCTTTGTTGTCTGCAGAGAAAGGGGGTGGCTCCGGGCCGCGGCTCCGTGTCTGAATGGACACAGGGAGCTACGGCTCGGCTCAGGTGCCCCCATAGCAAGCTGCTGGGTGTGGGGGCACTTAACAGGAGGAAGAGGCTAGGAGCACCGAAGAGGGACCCGAGAAGGAGGATCTGGGTATGACTTTTTTTTTCCGTTAAAAATAGACACACACACACACACACACACACACACACACACACACACACGACTTTAGTATCACTTTAAGTGAACTGTTTTTTTTTTTACAACATTTGCTGGAGAGCATTGCTAGCTTAGTGACTGGTTTTGCCCGTTACCTCTATAAAAAAATAAAAACACTTTCATATGCAAATTTTAGTGAAAAATGTGCAGATTATCTACCTTTGCTGACCTTTTGTGCAGCTACTACCGGCTTAAAGAGATCATTTAGTTCTAGAAGTTCTTTCTTTTTGGTTTTCTTATCATTCTCAGTCTGTGTAACCTATTTTAAAAAAAGCCACGCATTGATTATTTTTCAAAGAATATAACAAAAGCCAGACTGCATTACAACAATTGCAGAAAAATAAGCAAAAACAAGCAATGTATCAAAAACCCCTTTAAAAAACAAAAAAAACAAACACCCCAACAACCACACACACTTACCACTCGAGGGGTCTGCTTCACTTGATGCGTAACATTCTTAATGAATTTTTGCTGCTTGGCACCTTTCTTGTTCTTTAGACCAAATGTTTTGTCCTTTAAATAAAGAAACCATCCATGTTAAAAAGATTTTATTGCTGGAAATAAGGCTCCATACATACTAGCAGCTCATAAACTTGAGTTTAGGAGCTTTTGGCTTTTTTTTTTTTGCCAAAGCTCCTCAACTCCATAAAAGCCTGCGTGTCAACGTTCACATAGAGTTTTAGCAGAATTTAGGAGCTGCTGCAGTTAGGTAGGTTCAACCTCCCTCAACCTTCCTCCACTTAACAGAAGAATCGCGTTCAGGATAGGAACGTTTTGACCACCAGCCAGGGGAAAACGCAAAAAACGCAGCAAAAACGCAATTTTGCATTTTCCCATGACCGCGGTAAATGACCGTCAATTCTACATGAAGCCTAAAAGGGTTTCTTTTCAAAAAGAAAACAATTCCTCAAGATATACAGAAGAGCAATAAATACAGGCCGATAAAATATGCATACAATATGAACATGGGTCAGTCCACATACATGGTAAACAATATATACCAATTACAAACATCAGGGAAATGTGCAAGCATCAGTAGTACCCGACGACGTTTCGCGAGACTGCGCTCGCTCTTCAGGGGTAAATGCTTAGCTATATCTGCTCAGCCTCCTCAGCTTCCATGCTGGATGTTTGTTGCTGCCGCTGGAATCAGCGATTGATGACCGGGCCCAACCCATTGGCGAGTATGGGGTCCCAGTTTGACCCCGATGACTCACCTCCCTACCTATTTTTTGCTACATACATTCAATTTGATTTGCTACTTGTATTACAGATATAGCAAAGCATTTACCCCTGAAGAGCGAGCGCGATCTCGTGAAACATCGTCGGGTACTACTGATGCTTGCACATTTCTCCAATGTTTGTAATTGGTATATACTGTTTACCATGTGTGTGGACTGACTGACCCATGTTCACATTGTATGCATATTTTAGCGCCCTGTATTTATTGCTGTTGTGTCTTACATGCGCAACAAACTGTAATAAATCACTTTTTTACTATCATGATATGTTTTTTGGCTTACCATATTCACCTCATTTAAAGTCCCAGGGCCAACCCCATGTGTATATGTATTGTAGTAGGGATAGAGGGGATGTTGGGTGACATTAGACCTTACATTATGTTCCAAGATATACAGAAGGGGCACTACTACACGCAATATAAAAAGAAAAAAAAGCTAATAATGCACTTGAAAAAAGTGTGGGATTTTGTCTGGAGTGAAAAATGAACAATGAAATAACAAATGGGCATCCAGTGCATTATGAAGTGATATGGAGAGCACAGCCATCACATCAATGTTTGTGTTGCTTGCTTCAAAAAGGTAGCATTGGATCTAAAGAATTCTGAATGCCAATCAAAGCCCCATGTCACTACATAAAAAGGTTAGCCTACAGTCCTGTTCACACGTTAGGTTTGCTTCCCTTCAAAAATTATACCCCATGTCACTTTCCTGGTGCTTTAAAGCCTCTATAGAAGTCTATGACAAAGCTTGCTTACTTAAGATGCAGCTTTTGAGAGGCATTTATTCAGCTTTAGCTTTCTTTGTTGGTATTGCAGGTATGAGATCAACACACACACACACACAGGGCATCTGCCGAGCTTCATTAAAACTTCAAAAAAGCACCACTGAAGCATTAAAAATGCATGTTAAAGCAGTAGGTACTTTAATGTGTTGAAGCAAGTGTAAAGCCCAAATCCAGGTTAAAAGAAAAACAAAAAGACCCTTGCAATGAAGCTCCTTGCCCTTCCAAGGGTTAAATGCCAGTTCAAGTGCATCTGTGGCCAAAATGTAAAATCATATATTCATTTCCACATTATATTTCAATTATTTTTAGTAGTAGTGCACCAAAATTTCAGCAGCCAAAAATTGTGTTTTTGGCATTCTGCCGAAAGAAGTAAACAACAAAAAAAGTGCCGATTAGGCGCCAATAATTGCGTATGCACAGTGGGTGCGCCGCCAGGTGACGTCTCTTGCTGTGCGGCCGGGGTGCACGTTCCTCCACGGCCAGGACTTGGGAGACAGGAGCATACAGGGCTGCATTGGAGAACAGGCACCGTTTCTCCTGGATGGCTACTACTATTCGCCAGTGAGCATTGCCGCTGGAGATCTTTCCATCTCTCTCACCTCTTAGGCTATGTTTCCACTAGTGCGACTTTTCATGCGACTTGGGACTGAAAAGTCGCATGACAAATTGTATCCCATGATTTCCAATGAGTACCGTTCATATCTGTGCGACTTCAAGTCGCAGCGACTTCAAAGTAGTCCCTGCACTACTTTGGTCCCACTTTGATGCGACTTGAGGTCCATAGATATAGGCATTGCTTCAAATCGCGGTAAAAAGTCGCGGTAAAAAATCGCGGCAAAATCGCGCGACTTTGGGGACGCAATAGTGGAAACATAGCCTTAAGGCCTCATGCTTGCTGGATGTTTTTACAGCTGCTGTTTTTAGCTTCAGGAGTTTCTTCTACAGCCAGTAAACCCCCCCAGCTTGTTATCCTGTGTGTCCATGCACACATAGGCTGTTATCAGCATTTTTTGGCAGGGGAGTTTTCCGGCTGCAAAAATTAAATCACTACCTGACAGGACAGGGAGCGTGGCCACCAACCCCGCAAGGTGGGCCACGTCTGTGGTGGCAGAGCCAGATATAGGATCGTTCGAGAGACATGAGGCAGCGACAAATGCCACCTGAAAAAAAAAAAAAAATAAATAAAACCCCACACACCTCACAGGGAATGCCGACCGAGGCCCCTACTAGGGCACCCCTTACTGGGGGCACCCACGGAGGGACCACCTACAAGTCCCCCTCAAAAAGGGGGGCGGGTCGCCCTCAGAGCCACCCCTCTGGTAGGAGGCGGCCTACATTTTTGGCTGCCCGCCGCGCGTGCGCAGGGGGGGACCGGACTGAACAGAGCCACAGAGTGGAGGGCGGATGACCGCAACGGAAAGCAGCGGCCTCCACCCCCTGCCCTGGGGCAGCCCCACGCATCGCCCGGATGGTAGGCTGCAAAGCCACGGCATAAACTACTGGGGGATTGCCGCAAGGAGAGCGGATCCAAGGATGCCCGGTCACCCGCTCCCCAACCATACAGGTGAGCCCAAGGTGTACCCCCCCATGACAACCCTGGAGGGGTGGTGGACAGTGTCCCCGAAGCACCTAGGCCAGAAACCTGGGCAAACACCCGGGGGGGGGGGGAGGGAGGAGAACCCCAGAGGGACCGAACACCCCAGGGAGTACCCGCGCCCCACACCATGTCCAGGGAAGGAGAGGTGGGAGCCCCCTACTTACCAATACAGCGAAGCATGTGGGTAGTGTTCCCAGACAGATCCTCCTCACCACCGAAGTGGGGGGCTGTCGGCCATGAGGGAGGCTGCTACCTCGCAAGACGTTTAACTCGCCGACCTAGAGCGTAGCTGCAGCCTGCACGCGCTCGCTGGGGAGACCACTGGATCTAGATTATCCAGCTAATCGCCCAGTCCTGCAGTCGATTGTAGATCTAACAATGGAGCATTGTGTCTGTCAATGAGAAAATTGCATTTGTAAGACTGCTGCACAAATACAGTTTGACAAACAACCGCCATGTTACTCTCTATGGTGTCTGAAAATAAATATATAATGTTTGGGGGTTCCAAGTAATTTTCTAGCAAAAAAAAAACAACCCAACACCACCTAGATTTTAACTTGTGAACACCAAGTGTAAAAAATAGGCCCAGTCCTTAAGTAGTTAAGGTATCCAATTCACTATAAATAGTACGCCAACACATTAACGAGCTAAAACAAAAAACATGTCCCTCTACCAATAGTGCTAGCACAGATCCACTGACTACACCAAGTCAAGAATCACAGGCAAGTTGAAAAACTTGGGGATCCAGCAATAAAAGATAAACAAAAAACATCCTCCATATTAATTGGGTAAAAACGTAGCTGGGTACTTCTGAAATACACCGACAGTCACAATAAAATAGGATTTTTATAACAACTTACATGTAAAATCCTTTTCTTGGAGTACATCATGGGACACAGAGCCTAAGTAATAACTTAGTGGGTTATAGCCACCTTCAGGTGTTGACACTGGTATACCCAATACAGGAAGTTTACTCCCCTATATAACCCCTCCTTCCAGGAGTACCTCAGTTTTGGTAGTCAAGCAATATACTTAAACCCCATAAAAAAAAAAAAAAAAAAAAAAAAAAAGAGGGGCGGGACCACTGTGTCCCATGATGTACTCCAAGAAAAGGATTTTACAGGTAAGCTGTTATAAAAATCCTATTTTCTTTATCGTACATCATGGGACGTCCCATAGCAATGCTATTTGAGGGGAGGGAGACACAACCCATAGGGCACCCCCAGACCTGAGGACTTATACTGCTGCCTGCAGCACACTGCGCCCGAAGGCGATATCATACCTCCTTACATCCACTTGATAAAATTTTGTGAATGTATGTACTGAAGACCAAGTTGCAGCCTTGCAGATCAGTGCCATGTAGGCCTGGTGACGTACTGCCCGACCTGGTAGAGTGCGCCTTAACTTGAAACGGGGTAATTTTATCCTTTAAATCATAAGCTTGAATTATCACTTGTCGAATCCACTTAGCGACAGTGGATTTCGACGCTGCCTGCCCTTTCCTAGGACCCTCTAGCAGAATAAATAAGACATCAGTCTTAGGGATCTGAGCAGTTGCCTTTAAAAAGATCTTCACTGCTCTCACCACATCAAGACAATGTAGTGACTTTTCTTCCCTGGAACATGGCTTTGGAAAAAACGATGGCAGGACAATATCTTGGTTTAGGTGAAAACCTGAAACTACTTTTGGCAAAAAACCTAGACGATGGCGTACCACCACTCGGTCCTCATGAATAATCAAATATGGCTCTTTACAAGAAAGAGCAGCCAATTCCGAAATCCTCCTTGCTGAGGATATAGCAACCAAAAATACCAGCTTCCTTGTCAAAAGGACTAAGGGAATATGCTGTATCGGTTCAAATGGCTGTTTTTGTAACACAGACAAAACAAAGTTCAAGTCCCAAGGGCTTAAAGATGATTTAACTGGCGGATTAATCCGCATCACCGCTTGCATAAACCCCGGACTAAAGAATGCATAGCAAGTAGGGGTGCTGAAATGAATCGTTGCATCGATGCATCGCGATTCGGGTGTCCCCGATGCAGCATCGATGCATAAAAAACGGAAAATTGATGTCCGGTGACGTCATTATTAGTAGCCCCGCCCCTCCCGGGAAAGCGCTCCGAGCATGTTTTTAAAATGTCTGTATGTCACTTCATACCGAATTTTGCCGGTATACGATCATGCGACTCCCGGCCTGTCCCGCCCCTCTCCGCTCTGCTCTCCTCTCACGTGTCTCCTGAGTCCTGTTGTCAGCGGGGATTTCTCAGTCCCGCCCGCCTCTCTTCTGACACGATAACTATAGTCAGCGGGCGGGACTGAGAATTCCCCGCTGACGTCAGGACTCAGGAGACACGTGAGAGGAGAGCAGAGAGGCGGGACGAGCCGGGAGTCACATGATCGTATACCGGCGAAATTTGGCATGAAGTGACATCGTTTTTTAAAAGCACATACAGCGGGGGCACAGCAGCATCCACTGTAATACATTTATTAAAAGAAAGTAATTGTGGGGGGTTAGTGATGGCTGCATTTAATAGGCACAAGTGGCTGAGTTTGGGCACACTTGGCCGCGTTTGACGGGCACAGGTGGCCGCGTTTGACGGGCACAGGTGGCCGCGATTGACGGGCACAGGTGGCCGCGATTGACGGGCACAGGTGGCCGCGATTGACGGGCACAGTGGCTGCGTTTGATGGGGGAGGTTCAGTATTTTTCAGTTTGTTTGCGCCCCCCAAAAAAATTTTGAGCACCAGCCGCCACTGGTCAGCACAGAGACAGTACAGTGAACTTCACAGGGCTATTTGTCATTTGTGGATTCTATCCCTTCTGACCTCCAAGCAGCCGTGTGTGAATCTCTGTACCCTGTAGTGCACCGGATTAGTGCAATTTTTAAGGGAGTGAGGTTATTTTTAATTCAAAGTGGAGTTCCAGTCAAATTTTTTGTTTATTAGAAGTCAGCAGCTACAAAAAAAGTGCATCTTCTGACTTTTAATAAATAGACACTCACCTGTCCCACAATCCAGCGATGGGGCCACCCAAACCCTCCATTCTCTTCCCCGCCTGTCCACAGCGCTGGCAATACTACTGTGGGCATCTGGCTGTGACAGCTTGCAGCTTCACAGCCGGGTGCGCATGTCTCACTGCGCTGTCCTGCATAGCCGGGCAATCTTTTGGGAACTGTGATGTGTCCCAGAAGATTGCAGGGTAGAAGGGCCACCTAGGCGGCCCAAGCGGAAGTGGGAGCTCGTCGGTAATCGTGATGCATCGCGGAATCGAATCGAAGACCAGATAATCGTAATCGAATCGTGAGACCAGTGAAGATGCGCACCCCTAATAGCAAGCGGTCTTTGAAATAAAGTTGATAAGGCTGAGACTTGGTTCTTAATAGTACTCAAGGCCAACTTTATCTCTACGCTGAATTGTAGAAGGGCAAGAATTCTGCCTATGATATATCTCCGAGGGTGCCAACCCTTGGATTCATACCAGGAAACATAAGCTTTCCAGACTCTATAATATATAGTTCTGGAAGCTGGCTTCCTTGCATTAATCAAAGTAGAGATAACTGACCCGGAAAGCCCACGTTTCTTCAGAATGTGGGTTTCAATAGCCAGGCTGTTAAATTTAGCGTTCTTAAAGTAGGATGGAATATCGGTCCCTGTGAGAGCAGGTCTGGCCTTAGTGGGTGGGGCCAAGGACCCTCCACTTCCATCTTTACAATCTCTGTGTACCATGACCTTCTGGGCCATACTGGTGCTACCAGAATTTCCGGCTTTCTTTCCAGCTTGATCCTGCAAAGAAGTCCTGGCAGCAACTGAATCGGGGGAAATGCATAGATCAGTGAGAACTGATCCCACGGGGTCACCAATGCATCTGTTGCGCATGCGAGTGGATATCTTGTCCTGGACACAAAGTTCACTAACTTCATGTTGAATCTGGATGCTAGAAGATCTACGTCCGGAGTCCCCCATCTTTGGCAAAGAGCCCGAAATATGTCAGGGTGAAGAGACTATTCCCCTGGGACTAACTGCTGGCAACGTAAGTAGTCCTCCTGCCAATTCTCTACCCCCGGAATGAAGACTGCCGATAGACACGGAATATTCTTTTCTGCCCAAGTCAGAATATGGTTCACCTTTCTGTGCTGAGAGACTCTTAGTGCCCCCTTGGTGATTGATATAGGCCACAGCCGTGGCATTGTCAGATTGGATCCTGACAGGACAATCCTTTAAACTGGAAGTCCAGGCCTTCAGAGCCAGACGCACTGCCCAAATCTCTAGGATGTTGATGGGCAAGGCTCTTTTGGTTATTGACCACTGTCCTTGGACAGTCGTCTTCTCTAGTACTGCTCCCCAGCCTGAAAGGCTGGCATCTGGTAATACTTTCCAGATAATTGGTCTGAAGGACTTTCCTTTCAGCAGATTCTGGCTTCGTAACCACCAACTGAAACTTTGGGACACACTTGGGGACAACCGCATTGGCAAGTCCAAAGCTTGGACAGTCTTGTTCCCAGCAGATAGGATACTGTTTTGCAACAGTCTTGAATGTAAGTTGAGGGATCTCTTTTCGACCTGACCATCCACACAAGCTCTTGTATGGAGCCGATCTTTGCCGGAGCTAAGAATACCTTCTTTTGGGCAGTCTCTATAATCAAGCCCAAGTACTCCAGCTTTCTTAGCGGTTTTAAGGACAACTTTTCTAGGTTGGGAATCCAACCCAGACTCTTCGGGTAACTGGTTGTAATGCATACACTTTGCTCAGAGCGAGTCACTGTCTGGTCTATTAACAATAGGATTGTCTAGGTACGGCAGAACGGTTATGCTCTGTGCCCTTAACCTGGCTAGAGGTGGGGACAGTACCTTTGTGAACACCCGGGGTGCTGTAGCTAGCCCGAAGGGTAAAGCTACAAACTGAAAGTGCTGCTGTTCTACTTCGAATCGCATAAACCTTTGATGAGCGGGAAATATAGGGACATGCAGATATGCATCCCTGAAGTCGATGGACGCTAGAAATTCTCCTCCTTGTAGGATAGACAGAACTGACCTGATCGACTCCATGCGAAAGGAGCAGATTTTCAGGAATTGATTTAGATTCCTTAGATCTAGAATGGGTCTGACACCGCCATTTGGTTTTAGTACCATAAACAGGTTTGAATAAAACCCCAAACCTTCCTCTTCTGTGACAATCTGTATGATCACCCCCTGAGCCAATAATCGGTCTAACGCTTGAAACAGGGATTGCCTTTTCCTTGGATCTTTGGGAATGTTTGATTTGAGAAAACGAGACTTCTAGTTTGTATCCTAGAGACACCGAGGAGATGACCCATCTGTTTTGAATTTCCCTTTGCCAGACTTCTGAGTAATGCAGAAGTCTTCCGCCCACTCTGGTGAGGGGAGACGCCTCTTCACGATGAGGCTTTAATATTCTGCTTTGCAGATTTGCGGCCCCAGGTCTTCTTTTGAGCCTGGACCTGACCCTGAGACTTGCCTCTAGAGTCTGACGGCGGAGGCCGTCGCCACTGCCTAGAGGCGGATGCCCCTGGCGCAGGAGAAAGAGTCCGTTTAAATGAAGGACATTTATATTTTCTTTTAACTGGCAAGAGAGTACTCTTCCCACTAGAAATTGTTTGGATATACTTATCCAAGTCATCCCCTAATAGTCGCTCCCCAAGAAAGGGAAAACTAGTCAAAAGCTTTTTGCAAGGTGCTTCAGCTGACCAACTCTTTAACCACAGGGTCCTACTCATGTGTATTAGCACAAGAGCAAGGCGAGACACCTGGTGAATAGAGTCTTTCATGGCTTCTATGGCAAAACATAGCGCCTTAGGTAGTTCGGCCAACTCACGGGCCTGTTATCCAGGGACCTCTTTAAACTGGTCCTTTAGGGACTGACAGATGCCTATTGCAGCAACTGCAGGCTGAGAAACGGCACCTGCCAAGGAAAAAAAAAAAAAAAAAGGAGGATTTTAACAGAAATACCAACTTTTTATCTGTTGGATCTTTAAGCATTTGTGCATTGTCTACTGTCAACTTAAATTTTTTGATGTTGGAAATCGCAGCATCAACTGCTGGTACTTTCCATCTTTTTGTGAATTTTTCCTCCATGGGATAGAGAACTGAGAATCTCTTTGGAGGGAGAAAATGCTTATCCGGGTGATCCCATTCAGCATAAATAAGCTTTTCTAGTAATGCATGGACCGGAAACGCATGAAAAGGTTGTAAGGGTTTTAAAGGACCCAAGGAAGAGACCGAACTTTCAACTGACTCTGTTAGAGGCAGCATGAAAGTAGAACAAACCATCTCCGTAAGATTTTGTACCATCAATCTCTCAGATTGCGAGGTTGTAAAAGGTTAATCTGTTTCTGAGGCAGTTGTACCACCTATAGGTTCCAATGACTCACCCTGGCTTGCCATGTCTGGTATCTCCGGAGAGGATGACAGTGTAGAGACGTGACTGGAGTTCACAGCGCCTGGGGGGTGGAAGTCATAATGCCAAGCACAAAAGCAGAGGCACTTTAAGACAATACACTATTGCTGAGTAATAGTAGTAACTGCTACCATACAGATCAACTTTTAATGCTGAACAACAATTGTATTTTCCTGTACTGGAAATGCCTAATACACCGCTTATGTGACCCAGCGCTCCCGTGTGACAGCCTCTACTCTTCAGCTGCTCTGATGGACACTGTTTGTCCTAAGAGCATCGGCTTCAGGAAGAGGAATCAGGTGGGAGCCAGATTATTGCCCAGTGCCCGCTGAGTCACGCACGCGGCGCCGCCTGCCTTTGCCATGCCCCTTCAAGTGACCCGCCCTCCTTTAATGACCGTAGTGCACGCGCAGACGGCACGGCATTCTGAATGCAGACCGAAGGAGGAAGGCTGCAGTCGCTATGAAGAGGCTTCTATTTGTTAACCACTTCAGCCCCGGAAGGATTTACCCCCTTCCTGACCAGAGCACTTTTTACAATTCGGCACTGCGTCGCTTTAACTGCTAATTGCGCGGTCATGCAATGCTCTACCCAAACGAAATTTGCGTCCTTTTCTTCCCACAAATAGAGCTTTCTTTTGATGGTATTTGATCACCTCTGCCGTTTTTATTTTTTGCGCTATAAACGGAAAAAGACTGAAAATTTTGAAAAAAAATGATATTTTCTAATTTTTGTTATAAAAAAAATCCAATAAACTAAATTTTAGTCATACATTTAGGCCAAAATGTATTCGGCCACATGTCTTTGGTAAAAAAAATGTCAATAAGCGTATATTTATTGGTTTGCGCAAAAGTTATAGCGTCTACAAACTAGGGTACATTTTCTGGAATTTACACAGCTTTTAGTTTATGACTGCCTATGTCATTTCTTGAGGTGCTAAAATGGCAGGGCAGTACAAAACCCCCCCAAATGACCCCATTTTGGAAAGTAGACACCCCAAGGAAATTGCTGAGAGGCATGTTGAACCCATTGAATATTTTTTTTTTTTGTCCCAAGGGATTGAATAATCACAAAAAAAAAAAAAAAAAAAAAAAAATAAATTTACAAAAAGTTGTCACTAAATGATATATTGCTCACACAGGCCATGGGCATATGTGGAATTGCACCCCAAAATACATTCAGCTGCTTCTCCTGAGTACGGGGATACCACATGTGTGGCACTTTTTGGAAGCCTAGCCGCGTACGGGGCCCCGAAAACCCAGCACCACCTTCAGGATTTCTAAGGGCATACATTTTTGATTTTACTCCTCACTACCTATCACAGTTTTGAAGGCCATAAAATGCCAAGATGGCACAAACCCCCCCAAATGACCCCATTTTGGAAAGTAGACACCCCAAGCTATTTGCTGAGAGGCATGGTGAGTATTTTGCAGCTCTCATTTGTTTTTGAAAATGAAGAAAGACCAGAAAAAAAAATTTTTTTTTTCTTTTTTCAATTTTCAAAACTTTGTGACAAAAAGTGAGGTCTGCAAAATACTCATTATACCTCTCAGCAAATAGCTTGGGGTGTCTACTTTCCAAAATGGGGTAATTTGGGGGGGGGGGGTTTGTGCCACCTGGGCATTCCATGGCCTCCGAAACTGTGATAGGCAGTGAAGAGTGAAATCAAAAATTTACGGCCTTAGAAAGCCTGAAGGCGGTGCTTGGTTTTCGGGGTCCCGTGCGCGGCTAGGCTTCCAAAAAGTCCCACACATGTGGTATCCCCGTACTCAGGAGAAGCAACAGAATTTATTTTGGGGTGTAATTTCACATATTCCCATGGCACGTTTGAGCAATATAACATTTAGTGACAACTTTGTGCAAAAAAAAAAAAAAAAATATGTTGTCTCTTTCCCGCTACTTGTGTCACAATATAAAATATTCCATGGACTCGACATGCCTCTCAGCAAATAGCTTGGGGTGTCTACTTTCCAAAATGGGGTCATTTGGGGGGGGTTTGAACTGTCCTGGCATTTTATGCACAACATTTAGAAGCTTATGTCACACATCACCCACTCTTCTAACCACTTGAAGACAAAGCCCTTTCTGACACTTTTTGATTACATGAAAAAATTATTTTTTTTTGCAAGAAAATTACTTTGAACCCCCAAACATTATTATTATTATTTTAAAGCAAATGCCCTACAGATTAAAATGGTGGGTGTTTCATTTTTTTTTTTCACACAGTATTTGCGCAGCGATTTTCAAACGCATTTTTTGGGGAAAAAACACACTTTTTTAAATTTTAATGCACTAAAACACACTATATTGCCCAAATGTTTGATGAAATAAAAAAGATGATCTTAGGCCGAGTACATGGATACCAAACATGACATGCTTTAAAATTGCGCACAAACGTGCAGTGGCAACAAAATTAATACATTTTTAAAAGCCTTTAAAAGCCTTCACAGGTTACCACTTTAGATTTACAGAGGTCTACTGCTAAAATTACTGCCCTCGATCTGACCTTCGCGGTGATACCTCACATGCATGGTGCAATTGCTGTTTACATTTGACGCCAGACCGCCGCTTGCGTTCGCCTTAGCGCGAGAGCAGGGGGGACAGGGGTGCTATTTATTTTTTTTCTTTATTATTTTTTTGCTTTTTTATCTTATTTTTAAACTGTTCCTTTCATTTTTTTTTTTTAAATCATTTTTATTGTTATCTCAGGGAATGTAAATATCCCCTATGATAGCAATAGGTAGTGACAGGTACTCTTTTTTGAAAAAATTGGGGTCTATTAGACCCTAGATCTCTCCTCTGCCCTCAAAGCATCTGACCACACCAAGATCGGTGTGATAAAATGCTCCCCCAATTTCCCAATGGCGCTATTTACATCCGGCGAAATCTAAGTCATAAAATGCTCGTAGCTTCCGGTTTCTTAGGCCATAGAGATGTTTGGAGCCACTCTGGTCTCTGATCAGCTCTATGGTCAGCTGGCTGAATCACCGGCTGCATTCTCAGGTTCCCTGTTGAGACAGGAGAGCCAGAGAAAAACACGGAAGACGGTGGGGGGGGGGGCATTCCCTCCCACTGCTTGTAAAAGCAGTCTAGAGGCTAATTAGCCGCTAGGATTGCTTTTACATGAAAGCCGACCGCTGGCTAAAAAGAATGATACCAAGATGATACCTAAACCTGCAGGCATCATTCTGGTATAACCACTCAAAGTCGTGAATGGCGTACCTGAAGACAAAAAAATGGTTAACAATAAAGCACAGTAAACGGTAAAGTATAAAAAATTGCATACCTGAAAAGCAAACATGATAAAACATAACAATAAAACATTGCAGAATAGAATACAGTAAAAAAGAGCAGAACAATAGAGAGAGAGAATAGAGAGAGAGAACAATAAAACGACAACTATTTTTTTTTATTTTTGTTTGTGGTTTTTTTTTTTTTTTTTACGCTTTTTTTTTGTAACTGTAACTTTTATAACTGTAACCGCTTCCAGGTTCGGGTCTCTCAAAATGCGATGGCATCTTGGGAGACCCTGTGAAAGTGTGCCTAGTCTGTGCAATGCTGTACCCTACGCTAATACTCAACTAGTGAATGGTAGCGTTCAAAACATTCACCAATGCAAAGACCAGGATTGTCAGGACAGGAGGGACAATAATAGTGAGTGTCACGCCTATATCCGCGCTTGCTGCAGACACAACATCTTTTTTGGGGGGGTTCGTTGGGTAGGGGTACTTGGGAGGATATATAAATGCCTCTCATGCAGCCGACTGCATTTGGTTGGGGATGTGAATGGGGGAAGTACGGGCGCTGCAGAAGCGGTGGGTTCCCAATTAGGATTGGCGAATGCAGCAGGAAGGGCACTATGGGCACGACGGGCCTGTGTTTGTCTTTTTGGTGGCAGCGGGACACTACTTGTGCTTGCCACCTCACCAGCTTGAACTGCACTTATGGGACTCGCCACGTCACCAAGTGTTACTGCAGTGCTGGTTTGACTACGACCGGGGTGTACTAGGCCGCTGGTGCTTGCCAGTTCACCAAAACGCTACAAAAAAAAAGTGACAGTGATCGATCGATACTGCACTTGGGTGGGCTGGACTGGGCTGGGCCGGGCGGAGGGGCAAAACGCAGGTGCTAGCAGGTATCTGGGCTGATCCCGCTAACACTGCGTTTTTGGGAACCCTAAACTGCTGGGGACGCCAGTATAGATCTGATCAGATATTGATGCGTTCAGATACTATACCACTAAGGGAGGTGTACGGTGCGTGTACGGTGCGTGCATGGGTGTTCGCGGTACTGGTGCTAATCTGACGCTGCCTAGGGCGACGCATATCACCGCCGGGCGATCAGGGGGCTAAACCTTTTTTCGGTAATAAACGGCGGGTGCCCTGACACTATAAAAAATAAACAAACTAACCAGCGTCACCCGTAACGGTTATACGGTGATCAGTGGTGAAAGGGTTAACTAGGGGGCAATCAAGGGGTTAAAACATTTATTCGGTAGTATATGGGGGTCCCTGTCGCTATAAAACGCTGACGGCGAACCTAAATATTTACGTCCCTAACTAGCGTCACCAGCGACACTAATACAGCGATCAGAAAAATGATCGCTTAGCGACACTGGCGACAGGGGGTAATCAAGGGGTTAAAACTTTATTAGGGGGGGGGTAAGGGGGGTACCCTAGACCTACAGGGGGCTAAACTTTTATTTGGTAATAAACGGCGGGTGCCCTGACACTATAAAAAATAAACAAACTAACCAGCGTCACCCGTAACGGTTATACGGTGATCAGTGGTGAAAGGGTTAACTAGGGGGCAATCAAGGGGTTAAAACATTTATTCGGTAGTATATGGGGGTCCCTGTCGCTATAAAACGCTGACGGCGAACCTAAATATTTACGTCCCTAACTAGCGTCACCAGCGACACTAATACAGCGATCAGAAAAATGATCGCTTAGCGACACTGGCGACAGGGGGTAATCAAGGGGTTAAAACTTTATTAGGGGGGGGTAAGGGGGGTACCCTAGACCTACAGGGGGCTAAACTTTTATTTGGTAATAAACGGCGGGTGCCCTGACACTATAAAAAATAAACAAACTAACCAGCGTCACCCGTAACGGTTATACGGTGATCAGTGGTGAAAGGGTTAACTAGGGGGCAATCAAGGGGTTAAAACATTTATTCGGTAGTATATGGGGGTCCCTGTCGCTATAAAACGCTGACGGCGAACCTAAATATTTACGTCCCTAACTAGCGTCACCAGCGACACTAATACAGCGATCAGAAAAATGATCGCTTAGCGACACTGGTGACGGGGGGTGATCAAGGGGTTAAAACTTTATTAGGGGGGGTACCCTAGACCTACAGGGGGGTAACAGTCACTACCCTAACACTGCTAACTGTCACAAACTGACACTATGCAGTAATCAGGAAAAAAAAAACAAAAAAAAAAAAAAAAACCTGCTTGGTGTCAGTTTGTGACAGGGGGGGGGGGTGATTGGGGGGCGATCGGGGGTGTAAGGTATGCCTGGCATGTTCTACTGTGTGTGTGTGTGTGTTGGTGCACTTACATGTCATCTCCCCTCGGCGCTGGAACGGAAACTCCCGAGCCGAGGAGAGATGACATCACATCCTCTGCCTCTGTGTACTATACAGAGGCAGGGGATGTTTGTCATTGGCTGGGAGCGATCGCGAGGGGGGGGCCACGATCGGATGGCCTCCCCCTCGTCTCCCATCGCTTCCAACCAAATTCCGACCGCAGCTGGCACCGGGGGGGGGTCCGATCGGACCCCCCACCCGCGGGAAGGCAATCACGTTTCAGGTACGTGATTTTGCCTGCCCGTGCCGCTCTGCTCACGTATATAGGCGTGAGGCGGTCGGCAAGTGGTTAAGGCAGGTAAAAACAGAAAAAGTTTTAAATCACATCAACTCTCTGGTTGCTGCTTAAACCTCTATTTTAATAAACCGCCCCGCACTGGGGGGGGGGGGAATTTATATTTAGCAGTTGTGATATACTATAAATTTGTTTAGTGCAGTCATTTTGTCAAAGGAATAATGATATTTAGACATGCTGCAGGATACTGCTGAAACAGACAGATGCAAATTTCACCCATCACGGGAGGCAGCGTTAGTACCCTTCAAAGACCGGGGTTCCACTCCTTTGGACCTGTATAGCACCCCTCAGGAAATCTTTAGGTGATGTAGCATGACCAAAAAGAGTCCTGGTTCCTAGGGTCCAGCCCTCAAAGAAAAGTGTTACAGGCAAAACCTCATTCTTCTAAGTGAGGCCCGGGTACCATCCTGTGGCCTCAGTGGCGTGGATGGATCCGGTTGCGGAGGTTTTTTTAAAAAACAGCATGAATCCCTCCTGGAGCTCCTCAGAGCACATCTTCACTCGTGACCAACACCTTAGACACTGGGAGGTACTCCTGGAAGGAGGGGAGGGGTTATATAGGGGAGTCAACTTCCTGTATTGGGTATACCAGTGTCAACACCTGAAGGTGGCTATAACTCACCAAGTTATTACTTAGGCTCTGTGTCCCATGATGTACGATAAAGAAATAACGTTCATCATAATATGTGAAAATGACTGCACACTCAGCCATATGAATGGCATATTATGTAGGAACAGCTAGGCGAGTTTTATAAGAGCGAGTTCACACCGGTGAGCTACAGTATGGGTGCAGCGCGATTTATACGCATTTTACACTTTAGGTGCACTTCTCTTGACTTCTATTAGACGTTGTGTTTTCATGAAAGCACATCCAGCACGCGCCATCCTTAATAATCTTTCAGAAAATGCAAAATCTAATAGATATCAATAGGAACTCTGTGTAAAATGTGGATACAATTGCGCTGCTGCCAAAACCACAGCGCACCGATGTGAACCCAGCCTAAAAGCTAGTCAGTCCACAAATATGGCTGACACGAGTTTAGAACAAAGCCATATGAGCCTTACAAATTGGGGTATATGCATTACATCCTAAAGCACAAGCACCTTTCACCAACCCCCCTGCAGTTGTTGTGGAGCCCATCATGAACTGATCCCCTGTGCTTCGTGAGCGGCACAAAGAACCAAAAGGCTCCTAACAGTGGCTTCCTAGTTTGTTTTTATGTAGCAGTTGATAGTGTCCTATGTGCCAAGCCTCTGCCAGAAGTAGGAGGTAGAACCAGACTTCCAGGTAGTGCACATAAGCCGTCAGGGCAGTCTACACTGGTCAACTACACAGGGCTTAAAAGGGCAACTCCATTTTCGTGAAAAAAATAAAAAATGTCTTAGATACTGCATTTTATAGTCATTATTATACGGTGGTAGGCATTACCATTCACATTGTGCCCCACCATTCATAAACCACTTGCCGACCAGCCGCCGCAGTTTTACTGCGGCTGTATGGCATGGCTGGGTCGTTTCGCCCTGTGGCCACCAGGGGGCGCACGTCCGCTGCTCGCCATCAGAGCCGATGCGAGTGTCTGGCGGGCGCGATGACTGCTGGGCTCCCGCAATCGCTTGTGACACACCGAGAACCGAGATCTGTGTGTGTAAACACACAGATCCTGGTTCTCTGAGGGGAGAAGAGACTGATCGTGTGTTCATACAAAGCATGAACAGCGATCAGTCATCTCCCTTCAGTTAGAACACAGAGCAGGAACACAGTTAACGTCTTCCCTGCCAGTGACATTTTTACAGTAATCAGTGTATTAAAGCACTGATCGATGTATAAATGCCAATGGTCCCAAAAATGTGTCCACCATAATGTCGCAGGCCCATATTATTAATATATATAAAATTCGCAGATCACTGCCATTACTAGTAAAAAAAAAAAAAATTTTTAAAAATTAAAATGCTATAAATCTATCCCAGATTTTGTAAACGCTATAACTTTTGCGCAAACCAAATCAATATACGCTTATTTCGATTTTTATTACCAAGAATATGTAGAAGAATACATATCGGCCTAAACTGAGAAAAAAAATTTTTTTGTAAAAGCTAACGGGGATATTTATTATAGCAAAAAGCACTAAATATTGTTTTTTTTCAAAATTGTCGCTTTTTTTTTTTTTTTTTATAGTGCAAGAAATAAAAACCACAGATGATCAAATACCACCAAAAGAAAGCTCTATTTGTAGGAAAAAAAGGACGCCAATTTTGTTTGGGTGCAGCGCCGCACGACAACCACGACCCGTCAGTTAAAGCGTCCCAGAGCCGAATCGCAAAAAATGGTCATTCAGCAGCCAAATCTTCCGGGGCTGAAGCGATTAAACCAATATAACAAATAAATAATAAAGTTTAAACTAAAAGGACACACAATGAGACAAAAAGCAGTATGTATGGTTTGACAAATTTGCTTGGAATCTAGGAGCCAGCTGAAAAAGTTAGGAGCCAGTTTTTTAAATCAGCTGCCCAGCGCCCAGAACGGCATGTCTGGGGCGTCGGGCAATAAGAACTGGTCACGCCTGATGCCAAGCGAAAAAAAGACCTAAAATGTATATAAAAAAATAAATAAATAAAAAAAAAAAAAAAAAAAAAAAAAAATATCACCACATCACTTTTTTTTTTGTTTGTACTAAAAGATTTTGCAAATAAGTTATTTTTCTCCTTCACTGATGTGCGCCGATAGGCAGCACTAAGGTGGCACTCCCCGTCCACAGTGGTGGTAAGGAACAGGTGACCGATCAAGCCCGCAAACCCAACCATCAAACTGGGAAGAGGATGTTGGAGGTGGGCAGGCAGTGAGAGCGAGCCATATAATGAAAAAAAAAAAAAAAAAAAAAAAAAATCAACCAGCGCTAATCACATAAGATTGAACTAAAGCAGCTAATACTGGAGGATAAAACTTATCAAATCCAGCAAATACAATTCATAAAAAGCAGTACAGTGCATAAAAAATTAATTTTTTGAAGCAATATATTTTGTCATAAAATGTCCATAAAGAAGAATTTCTGATAATAATCCAATAGTGCGAGTGACATACACACAAGATGAGTGACTGTAGTGCGATAAACCTCCACCAACGGTAACACTAGCCGCTCACCTCAGCAGGTGGACCCCTGAGTGAATCAGTCAGGTCAATAACAGCCTTTCCCACAAAAGGGAAAATAAACAGGAGCAGGTACACTTGTGGCCGGTCAGCTTTCAATCTTAGTGGAGCTCGCAAGGATCACATGTAATAAAATAAAGAACATCTAGTGCTCTCTGTATTTTGCATAAAAGTTTTAATGTATAAAAAGTAGAAAACTTACAAACGAAGCACTGTACCCCAGTGCGAAGGATAAAAGCTTAGTAGGATCATCCACGGAGATCAGCGAGCGAGCCGCGGGTGACGTCACGATCCAAATCACGTGCTATTTTCCGTACGCGTTACGTCCCTTGTGATGGGAGGGACTTCAGCGGCGACGGCATGACGTGGTACACCCTCTATAAATATAGCTCAGCTGATCGAAACAGCCAATAGGCTGTAATGTGTGTATAATACCATAGTAACCGGTAAACGGAAACAAAAGGCAACAGTTCTTATAGCAGAACAGCAAAGGGGTCAATTTTAGCGATGATACATAACCAAAACTAAGCCCATATTTGCTTTAGAGATGTAGTGTTACTAAATGTAACTAATATAAATATGACCACCATCCTAATATGAGGTCTAATTTATGGAACAACCCGTGTGCTCGCTCGGTTCCGTGGAACATCCTCCAGGGTGGGTCAATACATCGATCACTTCCTTCAACCGCTAGTGAATAAAAACGGAAGCGTTTCTGAAAGACACGAAACATATTATTCAAATCATTGAATCCACTAGATGCTCCTCCCCATGCATCCTAGTGACAGCGGACGTAGGGTCCCTATACACTATTATTGGACATGAGGATGCTTTGTCCTCGGTTCAATGGGCTTTATCCAGGTTTTCTGATCTTTCAACGAGACATAAGAATTTTTTGTTAAAGTGCTTACGTTTTTGTCTAGCCAAGAATTATTTTTGGTTCAATCGTCAATTCTATCTACAGAAGAGGGGAGTTGCGATGGGCGCCCGTTTTGCTCCCAGTGTGGCCAACCTGTTCATGGCCCACTGGGAGGAAGATGTGGTGTTCAAGCACCGCCCTCCAGAACTAGTTTGTTACAAACGGTACATAGACGACCTGATAATGATCTGGGAGGGTGATCAATCTAGTTTAGCTACGTTTGTGCAAACTCTTGATGCCAATACCAAAAACATCCAGCTCACCTGGAACTTTAGCGGAAAAAAAATGGTCTTCTTAGATTTAGAGATACGTAAGGATAACGATAAGTTTGGATTGTGTAATTATCTAAAATCCACGGATCGTAATTCTTTCATCCCATTAGAGAGCTGCCATCACAAATCATGGCTATGCAACATTCCCAAGGGACAATTTGTGAGACTCAGACGAAATTGCACTGATGATAGTGATTTTATCACTCAATGTTACTTACCTCTAAATTCCATGAAAAGGGTTATGATAAATTAGTCCTAAAGAAGGATATGGAACAAGTTTTAGCTATGGACAGGTCTGAGTTGGTTTCCAATAACGTCAGGGATACCAGTACCAACGCCCCCAACTTTAAAATGATACTCAATTACAATGTTTAATACAAACAGTTTGAGAAGCTGGTCGCTAAAAACTGGTCAATCCTTAAACAAGATCGTGTGCTGGGTCCCCTGCTGCCACCACGTCCGTCTTTCATTTACAAGAAAGCCCCGTCCTTAAGGGACCGTCTAGCACCTGGAGTGGTAGATCCCCCTACACAGACAATAGACTGTTCTCCATCCTCTCCGGTTTCTATGCCTGCGGACGTTGCACAGCCTGCAGGCATTCCAAATGCAATAATAAAAAACTAAAACAGTTTATTGCCACTTCTACTGGCAAGGAATATAAAATTGACCAATTGATCACCTGCACGACAGTTGGGGTCGTCTACATGTTGGAGTGTGGATGTGGCCTCCAATACATCGGAAGGACTTCCAGGCCCCTCCATGTACGTCTAGGTGAACATGTCAACAACATTAAAAAAGGATTAAAAACTTATAATGTTTCCAAGCATTTCAAACTAGTACATGGTCAAAATCCCAGAGGATTAAAATTCTGGGGTATTGAAAAGGTCAATAGACATTGGAGGGGAGGAAATTTCCTTCGCCAGCTTAGTCGCAGGGAATCCCATTGGATTCACTTGAGTTTTATGTTTTGAATAAGATTATGAATTTTGATTCAGTACTATTATGTGATCTATTAGGATGTTCCACGGAACCGAGCAAGCACACGGGTTGTTCCATAAATTAGACATATTAGGATGGTGGTCATATTTATATTAGTTACATTTAGTAACACTACATCTTTAAAGCAAATATGGGCTTAGTTTTGGTTATGTATCATCGCTAAAATTGACCCCTTTGCTGTTCTGCTATAAGAACTGTTGCCTTTGTTTCCGTTTACCGGTTACTATGGTATTATACACACACATTACAGCCTATTGGCTGTTTCGATCAGCTGAGCTATATTTATAGAGGGTGTACAACGTCATGCCGTCGCCGCTGAAGAAGTCCCGCCCATCACAAGGGACGTAACGCGTACGGAAAATAGCACGTGATTTGGATTATGACGTCACCCGCGGCTCGCTCGCTGATCTCCGTGGATGATCCTACTAAGCTTTTATCCTTCGCACTGGGGTACAGTGCTTCGTTTGTAAGTTTTCTACTTTTTATACATTAAAACTTTTATGCAAAATACAGAGAGCACTAGATGTTCTTTATTTTATTACATGTGATCCTTGCGAGCTCCACTAAGATTGAAAGCTGACCGGCCAAAAGTGTACCTGCTCCTGTTTATTTTCCCTTTTGTGGGAAAGGCTGTTATTGACCTGACTGATTCACTCAGGGGTCCACCTGCTGAGGTGAGCGGCTAGTGTTACCGTTGGTGGAGGTTTATCACACTACAGTCACTCATCTTGTGTGGATGTCACTCGCACTATTGGATTATTATCAGAAATTCTTCTTTATGGACATTTTATGACAAAATATTGCTTCAAATGATTAATTAATTTTTTATGCGCTGTACTGCCTTTTATGAAGTGAGAGCGAGCCGCCCTCAGTAGAGTACACCAGAGGGCGCTGGTTCGCAGAAAGCGTGTATCCAGCAGGCCAGAAAGCCACGGCCTCAGTTTTGGCCATTCCAGCCGAAGTCCACACACCCACGGGGTAGCCACGTCCCAGCTGCTGTGGTGTAGCCCAGGCACCAGGACGCAATTTCCAGTCGCCATTACGACCTGGGTTTTGACGAGCCCTGTCGTACGGTATATAAGGCACTATCCCTATAATCAGAGGTAATTGCATATGGATTCTAGAGACACCTGCCAAGTATCCAATTCAGGTTGCCCAGAGTAATAAATTCAAGTTGCTCCTAAAAGCAACATATCAGATCACCCTCTGCATTTTAGACTTGTTTATATATCAGAACTCCAGGGAAACTGCAGTGTAAATAAAAGTTTTGTCTTAAGAGGTGTATACCACTTTAGGTATTTTTCTAATATTTATGCATACATTCAGGCATAGCTTTCACTATACATCCAGCTTTGGAACTGAACAGCTGAGGCTCTCATATGCTGAAGCTGAGCCGTTTCTCTGTCCTTCTCTCCCTTGCCCATACACAGAACGCTTTTTATTCTGTGAATATTTCACAGCATCCAAGGTGTTCTGTGAATGGACAAAGGGAAAGAGGGGTTGGATAAACAACATCGCAGCTTCCATGTACGAAAGCTGCAGATTTCATAGCTAAAAAGAAAAAAGGTAGCGGCACACCCAGAAATAAAAGCCATTCCTTTATAATGGTACAGTAAGACATACACATAGCTCACAGCTAATCATCAAAATCTGGAGCAACTCTGCATAGAAACCAATCAGCTTTTTATTTTATCAAAGCTTAGTTGACCAAGCTGAAATTAAAAGCCAACTGGCTACCATGCACAGCTGCACCATAATATATCTACACACACTGTATCTCACAAAAGTGAGTACACCCCTCACATTTTTGTAAAAATATTATACTTATTCATGTGACAACACTGAAGAAATGACACTTTGCTACAATGTAAAGTAGTGAGTGTATAGCTTGTAGTCAGAATCTTCACTTGGAAATGCGATAACCCCAACTACCAAGACCTGAGGTGTGCCTTGGCCTAGCTGGTCAGTATGCCTAAAAGAGGGCAAAAAAGACACGAAAGTAGGTGTGATATGAAAGTTTTAATGAAGGGCCGGCAACCATCATCAGTCCAGTAAAATAGTGAATGCCCGGATGACTTCAGTATAGGGTTCACGTATGTAACTGCTATAACAGGAGGATCTCCAGCACCCCATGTACTTGATGACATAAGAAGGGACCCCCTGTTAGGATCGGGGGGGTAATTTTCATAGGTTCCAAACGAAATGTCCAGAAAATGGTTTTGCACTTAAGCCCAATTTTGCAAGTAAAACCTGGACATGAGGACGAACTGCTTGTAGCGAGAAGATGCGTGGGAAAAGGGAGAAAAGAGCTGTCCAGAGGAATAATTGCAGAGAAGGTTAAATAATTAAATCCGACACAGTTAGTGTAAAATTACCACAAACCCCTGGCTTGTCTATCTATTCTAAATTATTGGGAAGTTGTAAGCATAGTGAAGAGGGAACTGCCTTGAGCACTAAACTGGGACCTGCGCCAAGGAGTAGGAGAAAGCAAATCTGAAACACCATGAAAACCTGGCCGGTAACTGGTAGCCGTGCCAAATGAGAACATCCCTGACTTCTCTAAATAACCCTCAACATGGCTTTGTCAAAATGGACGGATTGTCACGAGTTTGTTGGGGCCCAAAATGCAAATTTGTGAGATTAAGTCGAGAAACTTCGGCTGCACCATTGTAATTCCTACTGATGAATTATGCCAGGACGTGAAACTTGAACATCAGGCCTAGCCATGTCCACCAAGCAAGAACATGACGAGAAGGGACCACAATCTACCTTAATAATTGGGTGTGGCCAAGCACCTGAAAATAAAAAAAAATAAAAAAATACAGTTGCTGCCAGTATTGTGCAAATAACGAACAACACCGAAGTATGCGCAAACTTGCCAGAGGGCAGGACTGATAGGAAGTGGTTTGAACGCATTGGTAATATCAGCTTGGGTAGCCAAGACCCCCTGCCTAACTGTAGAATGTGCTGGACAGCCAGACCCAAAGATGAATACTTCAACGAACATTCTACCGAGGGAATGAGGAATTGAGGCTAGGAATATAAGATGAATGAGGCGCAGACAAAAATTGCAAAAACAACCGATATTGGTTGAAAAATAGACACTGACCACCCCGATGGGCCTGACCCTCCAAATGCAGAAAAGTGGAGAAAGAACTGGACCAATCACAAACCCCGTGGAAACTTCTGGCTTTCAGCAACTCATTGACAATGGAAGCATGACTGACAACTGAAGCCCAATTACTACATTAAAAAAACTGACAGGAGAGTGATGAGGCCCGTGTGAAAGCCTACTCAAAATCCAAGTTGCGCTGATGACTGACAATTGGCACACAGGGGATTCCTGGTTGGTGAAATGCCTGCGGAAAAGTTGCATGTCAAAATTGCTCCAAGATGTCACCACTTGCAATTATGCCCAAGTGGCCGCCACCTTTGCTGCAAAACCAGTGGCAACTGTGGAAAATGAACCCGCCATGCTTGTGCACCAAGTCCACTACCTAAAGTAAGTATAGATCTAACTCTACCCTCCTACCAAGACTGACAGAACAGACGAAATCTTTGAAAATACTGTATGCTAGAACGAATTTTGCCACACCAAGTTTGCGGCTAGGCCTGGAATCCTTAGTTTCGAGCACCACCGAGACCTCCCCGTAAGCAAAAGCTTTGATCTACGGAGATGCTATTGGAAGAGAGGCCAGGTTGACATCTTAGCCTACCAGAATGTCCTAGCTGATATAGGCAGAGATTAAATGGCCCGGGGACACTAAAAGGTAACACCGCTAAAGGTGAAGGAGCTGCCACGGTAAAGAAATTTCAACATTACCTTCAGGCGCACTTAGAAGAGCAGGAGCTGGGGGCGCAGCTGACACCTCAGCTTCTAGCCATGCGGGCTTCGATCACCTCCATCCTGTCTAGCAATTGTAGCATGGGCGTTAAGAGCGTATTATTTACGGAATCCTCCTCCCCTCCGGTGTCACATGTGGCACCTTTCAGTGGTGAGGGGAGAGCAGATACCTGTATATTCCAGGTATTTGCTCCCACTTCTGGGCATAGAAAGCCGCAGTATCCGTAGATATCCATGCCATATCCGGCGCCTCCTTCAACCACCCAGCTGTCTTCTGGGAGACACATAGTGTCTCCCAGAAGACAGCAGGGACCAATGGGATCGCACAGCGTGACCAGGGCATGCGCAGTAGGGAACCAGGCTGTGAAGCCACAAGGCTTCACTTCCTGATTCCCTTACCGAAGACGGTGGCGCCTCCACCAGAGGGCCAGATCGGCTTCGTGTGCCGACATCGCGGGCGCCCTGGACAAGTGTCCATATTTTAAAAGTCAGCAGCTGCAGTATTTGTAGCTGCTGACTTTTAAAAAAAATAAAATAATTTGGCAGAACTCCGCTTTAAGTACTACATGAATCTGAGTTAAAGAATTATGCATAGAAACATGTTCTGCGTTGGTGGATGGAAGAGGTTGGGGACAACAACAACAACAACAACCTGAAGAGTAATGCCTCCCCGGATGAGGCCGGGAAAGGGATACCCCAGTGACAAAACTCAGCTATGAGCTTAGGTATAGTCCAACTTCTTAATGACGGGGTACTACCATGCTCTGAAACCCCACGCGGGGTTGGAGAGATGAATGTGAATTTGTCGCTTTCCGAAACGGGCGACAGGCACTGATCTAAGGAAACACAAACTAGAGAAAATAAGAACAACCAACCAGCCCATGAAAACAACACTCCTTTGTACCTCTAACAAAGAATAAGGATGTAGGTGCAGAAAATGACAAGACCAACAGCACGTGAATATGAACCCAATGATAACACCACCCTAGTGTATGCAGTAAGTAAGCCCGAATAACCTGCAGTGCAAAGACAGCTAATTAAAACGAACTCTCAGGGCTAAGGTACCCACAGACCGTGGCGGATAGTAGTAAAGGTGTAATGGTGAACGTGCATTGTTTGATGTATGGTATATGGGCAAAAAGATTGTGGGACAACAATCAATTAAAAACAAAAACCTCAGCCCGTATGGATCTGTAGACATGACAGATCCTAGATGTGAGCACTAGCCAACTATACCCGAGATAAAGTAAAGTAACACATGCAAGAGTTGACACAGCTGCACACCCCAAAAAGCATTGCAAAATTACCGTAGTGGAAAAATTTCCCCAGGGGGCTTTTAAGCAGCAAAATATTTCTGAAACAATGTTTAGTAACCATGTTTAGTAAAATTATTATTTAATTCAGACATAGAATGCATTACATAAATACAATCAATATCACATAAAATTTCCAGTAGTCGACATCAGCAACAAAGGACCATCTCCCATGGCAATCAATTCATTGAAAAAGTTCTAGTTGTACAGTTACATTGTATCAATACTATCCATATGAATCCCCATGAATACCCCAATGCATTTCGACCCTTTTTCCTTTTCTGGTCTTCTTCAGGGGGGTTTTAACTTCATTTGGGAATAGGAAAGTGGGCTTGTGTCGCATAGTTTTAATTAATAAAAACCGTTACGTGTGGTGGTCCCACAATGTTTGCTCATTCCCTCTGTCGCCTCAGGGCGCATCCATAGTCCATGGGGCTTGCAAGGAGCCACGCATTTGGACCCAGTGGGGAAGGTGTAGGGCGAGGCACTTGTTGGTTTTGACCCTTCCTGCATGTGTTGGCAGCCATCCAGGGATCCCTGGGCTTTGCTGGCCCTGGATGTAATGCTGTGAATCCCCTAAAACAATAACATAAGCCAAAGCGATGAAACAATATCAGAGCGAAGACAGTACGATGATACATGGAAATGTTTAAGACGACAGGAAAGGATACTGGTGTATGTGCTGAACTAATGATACCCCACGTAACCAACACAGAAATTAATGCCCCAATGAGAACAGATGACAACTGGGCCTACCAATATGCCCGCCTACAAAGGCAGCCGTAGGCTGCTGAGACACCTCTACCCCCCCCCTGAAATGGAATCAAGCTGTGGGCCCCCCCCATACCTCCACAACCATGGCCAACAGTACCGCAGAGCTGAGGGTCTGCAACCCCCCTCCTCCCAAAATAACTGTGGTCCTGCAGACCCGAGCAGAGGTCCTGACAACCCTCAGGACTGCCGAATAACGGCATCAGATGCAACCCTGCTACGACAGCAATGCTATGACAGGATCACATGAAATGAGCATGACAGCGGAGCTGAACCAACAACCAGCTACCTCTTCTAAAAAGGAAAGAAGCTGAAGGAAGCCTCTTCTAAAAGATGATGCACAAGAAGGCCTGCAAACAGTTTCCTGAAGACAAGCAGACTAAGGATATGGATTACTGGAACCATATCCTGTGGTCTGATGAGACCAAGATATATTTATTTGGTTCAGATGGTGTCAAGCAGGTGAGGAGTACAAAGACAAGTGCGTCTTGCCTACACTCAAGCATGGTGGTGGGAGTGTGGTCTGGGGCTGCATGAGTGCTGCCAGTGTTCTATCGGATAGTGCCCGCTTTCGAGAAGTGCCTGAGCTGCACTGCGCATGCACCGTTCGGAACTGCACAACAGCCGATTTCACGATCAGCTGTTGAAATGGCGAGACAGTGCCTGCGCAGACAATAGCCGACGGGACAATTTTATTGTCAGATTGTGCCTCGCCCTTGCAAGGCGTGTTTATTTCGGTGAAGGGCAGGTTTGGGAGTCTTCATTGTGGTGAGGGGCGGATTTTTAACTGATGATGGGCAGTGCTGCAAAAGGAAATGTTTGTATGCTATTCTTCCTGGATGCTTGCGGGGTGTGTTTAGTCTAGTGAAGGGCGGGTTTTGACGCCTGAACCCGCCCTTCACCGAAATGAACACACCTCGCAACCGCGAGGCACAATCCGACAATAAGATTGTCCCATCGGCTATTGTCTGCGCAGGAGCTGTCTCAACAGCTGATCGTGAAATCAGCTGTTGTAGAGTTCCGTACGGCTCTGGCACTTCTCGATAGTGGGCACTATCCGACAGAACACCGGCACTGGGGAGCTACAGTTCATTGAGGGAACCATGAATGCCAACATGTACTGTGACATACTGAAGCAGAGCATGATCCCCTCCCTTCAGAGACTGGGCCGCAGGGTAGTATTCCAACATAACGACCCCAAACACACCTCCAAGACGACCACTGCCTTGCTAAAGAAGCTGAGGGTAAAAGGTGATGGCCTGGCCAAGCATGTCTCCAGACCTAGACCCCATCTGTGGGGCATCCTCAAACGGAAGGTGGAGGAGCACAAGGTCTCCAACATCCACTAGCTCTGTGATATCATCATGGAGAAGTGAAAAAGGACTCCAGTGGCAACCTGTGAACTTAATGCCCAAGAGGGTTAAGGCAGTCCTGGAAAATTATGGTGGCCACACAAAATAGACACTTTGGGCCCAATTTGGACATTTTTACTTAGGGGTGTATTCACTTTTGTTTTAGACATTAATAGCTGTGTGTTGTTATTTTAAGGGGACAGCAAATTTACACTGTTATACAAGCTGTACACTCACTACTTTACATTGTAGCAAAATGAGAGAGAATATATATATATATATATATATATATATATATATATATATTATATATATATATATATATATATATATATATATATATATATATATATATATATATATATATATATATATATATATATATATATATAAATAAAATAGAGATCTATAGAGATCTATACATATACATACAGTGGGGACAGAAAGTATTCAGACCCCCTTAAATTTTTCACTTTGTTATATTGCAGCCATTTGCTAAAATCATTTAACTTAATTTTTTTCCTCATTAAATGTACACAGAGCACCCCATATTGACAGAAAAACACAGAATTGTTGACATTTTTTGCAGATTAAAAAAGAAAAACTGAAATATCACATGGTCCTAAGTATTCAGACCCTTTGCTGTGACACTCATATTTAACTCTGGTGCTGTCCATTTCTTCTGATCATCCTTGAGATGGTTCTACACCTTCATTTGAGTCCAGTTGTGTTTGATTATACTTGATTAGGAAAGCCACACATCAGTCTATATAAGACTTTACAGCTCACAGTGCATGTCAGAGCAAATGAAAATCATGAGGTCAAAGAAACTGTCTGAAGAGCTCAGAGACAGAATTGTGGCAAGGCACAGATCTGCCCAAGGTTACAAAAAAATTCTGCTGCACTTAAGGTTCCTTAGAGCACAGTGGCCTATATAATCCTTAAATGGAAGACGTTTAGGATGACCAGAACCCTTCCTAGAGCTGGCCGTCCGGCCAAACTGAGCTATAGGGGGAGAAGAGCCTTGGTGAGAGAGGTAAAGAAGAACCCAAAGATCACTGTGGCTGAGCTCCAGTCGGGAGATGGGAGAAAGTTGTAGAAAGTCAACCATCACTGCAGCGCACCACCAGTCGGGGCTTTATGGCAGAGTGGCCCAACGAAAGCCTCTCCTCAGTGCAAGACGCATGAAAGCCCGCATGGAGTTTGCTAAAAAACACCTGAAGGACTTCAAGATGGTGAGAAATAAGATTCTCTGGTCTGATGAGACCAAGATAGAACTTTTTGGCCTTAATTCTAAGCGGTATGTGTGGAGAAAACCAGGCACTGCTCGTCACCTGTCCAATACAGTCCCAAAAGTGAAGCATGGTGGTGGCAGCATCGTGCTGTGGGGGTGTTTTTCAGCTTCAGGGACAGGACAACTGGTTGCAATTGAGGGAAAGATGAATGCGGCCAAGTACAGGGATATCCTGGACAAAAACCTTCTCCAGAAAGCTCAGGACCTCAGACTGGGCCGAAGGTTTACCTTCCAACAAGACAATGACCCTAAGCACACAGCTAAAATAACGAAGGAGTGGCTTCACAACAACTCTGACTGTTCTTGAATGGCCCAGCCAGAGCCCTGACTTAAACCCAATTGAGCATCTCTGGAGAGACCTAAAAATGGCTGTCCACCAACGTCTACCATCCAACCTGACAGAACTGGAGAGGATCTGCAAGGAGGAATGGCAGAGGATCCCCAAATCCAGGTGTGAAAAACTTGTTCCATCTTTCCCAAAAGGACTCATGGCTGTAATAGATCAAAAGGGTGCTTCTACTAAATACTGAGCAAAGGGTCTGAATACTTAGGACCATGTGATATTTAAGTTTTTCTTTAATAAAGCTCAGCCACAGTGATCTTTGGATTCTTCTTTACCTCTCTCACCAAGGCTCTTCTCCCCCGATAGCTCAGTTTGGCCGGGCGGCCAGCTCTAGGAAGGGTTCTGGTCATCTCAAACGTCTTTCATTTAAGGATTATGTAGGCCACTGTGCTCTAAGGAACCTTAAGTGCAGCAGAAATTTTTTGCAACCTTGGCTAGATCTGTCTCTGAGCTCTTCAGACAGTTTCTTTGACCTCACGATTCTCATTTGCTCTGACATGCACTGTGAGCTGTAAGGTCTTATATAGACGGGTGTGTGGCTTTCCTAATCAAGTATAATCAAACACAACTGGACTCAAATGAAGGTGTAGAACCATCTCAAGGATGATCAGAAGAAATGGACAGCACCAGAGTTAAATATGAGTGTCACAGCAAAGGGTCTGAATACTTAGGAGCATGTGATTTCAGTTTTTCTTTTTTAATCTGCAAAAATGTAAATTCTGTGTTTTTCTGTCAATATGGGGTGCGGTGTGCACATTGAGGAAAAAAAAAATGAACTTAAATGATTTTAGCAAATGGCTGCAATATAACAAAGAGTGAAAAATTTAAAAGGGGTCTGAATACTTTCCGTCCCTACTGTATATATGGTGCAGCTGTGCATGGTAGCCAGTTGGCTTTTAACTTCAGCTTGGTCAACTAAGCTGACAAAATAAAAACAAAAATAAAAAGCTGATTGGTTTCTATGCAGAGCTGCTCCAGATTTTGCTGATTAGCTGTGAGCTATGTGTATGTCTTGCTGTACCATATAAAGGAATTGCTTTTATTTTTGGATATGATGCCACATTTTTCTTTTTAGCTATGAAAGCCGCAGCTCTCGTACATGGAAGCTGCGATGTTGTTTCCCCAACCCCTCTTTCCCTTTGTCCATTCACAGAACACCTTGGATTCTGTGAAATATTCACAGAATAAAAAGCATTCCGTGAATGGCCAAGGGAGAGAGGGACAGAGAAACAGCTCAGCTTCAGCATATGAGGGGTGTACTCACTTTTGTGACATATAATATAATATATATATATATATATATATATATATATATATATATATATATATATATATATATATATATATATATATATACACACACACACACACACACACATATACACATACATACATATACACACACACACACGTTTTTGTGCTTTGCATTCAATTTTATAAGGGTCCAAAACATATAACCAGCACTTTATTGGTGATAGCGCTGTCTCTCCATATTTGTCCGTTTTAGCACATAGGCTGGTGTCCTTTGTGAACAGGCAGTGAGGGGCTATGCCTGGTGTTATTACAAGGCAAAGCATAGTTTAGCTTATTTTAAGTTTATTGAATGTCACAAATTACATTTTAATTCTATGTACTGCAGCAGATCTGTGGTTCAGCAGTGACATGAGGTGGGGTCCAATGCGTAGTAATAAAATGCAGCAGATCTTCATTTTTACACAGTATACTGACTCGCCTCAAGGTAGTGATGTGGTGCAAACAGGGCACATGGAAAACAGTTATTTTCTTTGTGCCCTAGCTGTAAGCCTGTGCAGATTAATGCTGCTCACCACACAATGTGAATGAGCTCCTAGGTCCAATTAATTTGGTGCAGATAAACTATGGCAGCAGCGCCAAGCAAATGACCCCCTATGGTCAGTGTTTAGTGGGGCAGCCACTCAGCACAGGACCCAGAAGATCGTGGTTATCACTGTAGTAGCACCAACTACTACATTAATTGTCGGCTTCCCCAGCAAGGTATCAGGTATGTTATATACTGTACATACAAACTTACATTGTGCCAAGCTTGATGTAAATACGGTATGTGATAAAAAAAAAAAAAAAAAGTACTGCGCTACAAATACGTATATACTTAAGGTGTAAGCTGAGTAATAATTGTGCTGTAATGTTTTTAGAAAAGAAAAAAAAACGTGCACTAATCGATAAATCGAGTGCTACTAATGGAAACCTTAATCCAAAAACACCTAAGGGTCAAGTAATTCCATATAAGCAACGTGAAAATATATATATATATATATATATATATATACACACACACACACACACACACACACATACATACACACACACATAATATATCAAAATGAAGTGTTATATCAGTGAATCAGTGATTAAATACATATTAACAAAATATGAAGTCCATCAATGATGAGTGTCATGATGTACCCCCTCAGGAATGGCCCATGACAACATGAGTATCAAATGATTCTCAAAAACATAGGTGGTAATGTTCCAATATTCCTAAAACACCCAGGATTGTGCTTCTACCACCCAAGGAAGTGGGTTGGTACTCTTACCATAAGATGTGGACACAGGCCAGCTGAGGTGGGTCAAACAGGCATGTATGGAAATCCGGATCTCAGGCTACGATCTCCAATAGTTGAAAAGGTACTCACAGCAATGGAATGAACGGGCAAAACTGGAAGCAGGAAAGCGACCACAATCTCCTGATCTGTGTAATATCTTTAGGGATTTCCTCCAACAGGGGTGAAGTCCCATAGGACGAAACGTGTCGTATTCCTGCCTGCTAAGCTCTGCACACTGCACCTGTTTTACGAATCTTTTGTGATCACTTTTTAAAATGTACACATCTTGAACGACGTTTGTACTTTTTATATATCATTAAATCAATTGATCTACGCCATGTGGAAACCTTCCTTTTATGATCACCTTTTACCCACTGTTGGAGGCAATCCTTAAAGATATTACACAGATCAGGAGATTGTGGTTGCCTTCCAGCTTTCGGTTTTTCCCTTTCATTCCATTGCTGAGAATACCTTTTCAACTATTGGAGACCGTGGCCTGAGATCTGGGTTTCCATACATGCCTGTTTGACCCACCTCCACTGGCGCGTGTTCATGTCTCATGGTAAGAGTACCAACCCCTTCCTTGGGTGGTGGAAGCACAATCCTGGGCATTTTAGGAATATTGGAACATTACCACCTATGTTTTTGAGATTCATTTAATACTCATGTCATCATGAGCCATTCCCGAGGAGTACATCATGACACTCATTGATGGACTTTATATTGTGTTAATATGTACCAAGGTTGATTTAATTATTCACTGATATAACACTTCATTTTGGTATATTGTTTATTCATATATATTTTTTTTACTTTGTTTTCACTTTGCTTATATGGAGTCACTTGACCATCAGGTGTTTTTGGAACAAGGTTACCGTTAGTAGCACTGAATTTATCGATTAGTGCACGTTTTTCTTTTTTCTAAAAACATTACAGCACAATTGCTGTTGTGCACATTCACTTTTAACTCAGTTTACACCTTGGGTATATACACATTTGTAGCGCTGCACTTTTTTTTGGATCACATTTCCATTTACAATTAGCCTTATTGTTGGTGCTGGCAGCTTATATATTATTTCCAATAGTAGCTCAGTAATTTTTCTTTATAACTTGATGTAAATATGCAAGAATGATCAATTCCAGGAGCTTTAACCACCTCCCGACCGCCCACTGTATATTGACGTCCTGTTTTTTAAAGATGGATATCTCGGTAACGGCAGCAGCTGCTGCCACAACCGAGGTATCCATCTTTAGGGCCGGCGATTCTGCACACGATAACGGTGGTCTATGCGGCGGGTTCGCCGCGAGATCACCGTTATCGGCGGCGGGAGAGGTGCCACCCCCCCTCCCGCCGCTCTCCCGCACCCTCCGCCGCTTACCGGAGCCGTCGGTAACGGCGGAGGCGATCGGGTCCTTTCACAGCTGAGGTACTGAGACGAGTGAGGCCAAGATGGCCCCCACCCGTCTCTATACCATGTGACGGCCGGAGCGACGTCATTACGACGGCTCCGCCCACTTCTCTTAAAGGCACAATTTATTTTGTGTCATTTTTTTAAACGACTTTTTTTTTTTTTTTTTTTTTTTTTGCATTATAGTCTAAATATGAGATCTGAGGACTTTTTGACCCCAGATCTCATATTTAAGAGGACCTGTCATGCTTTTTTCTATTACAAGGGATGTTTACATTCCTTGTAATAGGAATAAAAGTGATCCAAATTTTTTTTTTTTTAAAAAACAGTGAAAAAATAAATAAAATAAAGTAAAATAAATAATTAAAAAAAAAAAAAAAAAAAAAAAATTTTAAAGCGCCCTGTCCCGACGAGCTCGCGCGCAGAAGCGAACGCATACGTGAGTAGCGCCCGCATATGAAAACGGTGGTCAAACCACACATGTGAGGTATCGCCGCGACCGGTAGAGTGAGAGCAATAATTCTAGCCCTAGACCTCCTCTGTAACGCAAAACCTGCAATCTGTAGAATTTTTTAAACGTCGCCTATGGAGATTTTTAAGGGTAAAAGTTTGACGCCATTCCACGAGCGGGCGCAATTTTAAAGCGTGACATGATGGGTATCAATTTACTTGGCGTAACATTATATTTCACAATATAAAAAAAAATTGGGCTAACTTTACTGTTGTCTTATTTTTTTTTTCAAAAAAGTGAATTTTTTCCAAAAAAAGTGCGCTTAGAAGACCACTGCGCAAATACGGTGCAAAAAAAAGTATTGCAATGACCGCTATTTTATTCTCTAGGGTGTTAGAAAAAAAAACAATATATAATGTTTGGGGGTTCTAAGTAATTTTCGAGCAAAAAAACCTGTTTTAAACTCTTAAACACCTAAAATCCAAAACGAGGCTGGTTTTGAAGTGGTTAAAGCCCAATTGTAGGATAGCAGTAAAGTACCCTCCCACCCACTCGGTTTGCTGTGTTAAAAGTCAAAACACTTTCTAAATCCAAGCCTTCATTTATCTTAAAAGAGAAGTATGTGAATTTTTTTTTTTTTTTTTTTTTTTTTTTTTTTTTAAATTTATACTTTCCTAGGTGGATGCTGCATCGATAGCCCGCCGGCTCTAAATCTGAGTACCTAGCGATCAAACACCACTGTTCGCACGGTTCTCAGAGCTCCCTGAGCAGAGAGCTGGTGACTGTCAGTTCGCAGCTCTCTGCCCTGCACTCACTGGAGCACTGGGCTGTGGAGGGAGCGGCTGGCTCAGGCACTCAGCGGCCCTCTGAGAGGCAGGTGCCGGTCCAGGTATGTGGGTGGATCCCGACTATATGGTCGCAATCTTTCCCGAGCCTAGACTGGTCTGCTGTAAATGAGTCACAGGAGTGCAGAATGAACTGCACTCCTGTGGTCCACAGGAGAAGTACAGCCAAACGAGCTTTGACTTTATTTCTCCTTTTTAAGGTAAAAAAAACCCCCTTTGCTGGCCCCTTAATATTCCTCTGCCTAATGTTGGTTCTTATCTGGGTCCAGAGACTACGAATGGGAATTGTCCACATCATGCAGTCAGTGACTTGGACACCCTGAAGACAGAACCATCCAAGACGTAGACAGAAGGGAGCAGGACCCAGAGCTTGTATGATTGTAGCTTAATGTATGTATGTATGTATGTATGTATGTATGTATGTATGTATGTATGTATGTATGTATATATATATATATATATATACATACATACATACATACATACATACATACATACACACACACACACCTTTTCTACCCTCCCATCCCAAAAACGTACCCGTCTCCTCTGATCGATCCAGCGCTGTCCTAGCTGCACGTCTTCTCACTTCACTTGCTGGTCTCACAGGAGACTCATAGTGCTTGTCGCTGTCAGTCAAATCTTGTGAGGAAGGAGCGGAGCATGGGGCACGGTCAAGGCAGGCTGTCTGCGTCTATAGACTCACACAGTCTGGCTCAGGAGCACACCAGCACAATTGCCCTCATACCACACATCTTGCTATGGGACACATGTGGGAAAAAGATGCAGACAGCTTAAAAAAAAAAAAAAAAAAAAAAAAAAAAGGGGAGGTAAGGGACCGCTCGGTGCAACACCGTTGCAATAAGCAGGCAAGTATAAACCTAGTTTTTATTTTAATAAAAAATAGATTTACAATCACTTTAAAACAGAACTAAACCAAAGCCATTTGCAGGCTTGACAGTTCAGTTGAGATCACTAGCAACTTTGACAGTTGTTCACTGCATGCCTTGAAGTGGAACTAAATGTAAAAAATAAAACAATTGTGAAAAGACAGGCCTTTTATTGCAGGCGAGACATGAAATGATTCGTTTTCAATAAAATACATGTACCTGCCTATTCACAATCCTATCAAGAATGTACATGGTGCTGTGCATGTGCATTTACATTTCCGGCACAGTGCCAGTTTACAATGATGAATGACCCCTGTGTGCAGTCATCCTGTATCAGCCAATCAAGATGAGCACCTAGAAGAAACCAGGAGAGGGACCTCTTGGGTGTCAGGCCATTGCATTGGAGATTATTTCCGCCTTTAGTTCCCCTTTAAAATGTAACTGATTTGGGAAACAATTAGATGAATGGGTTTAGTTCCACTTCATAAGAAGTGTGGGTTTTGAGAAGGAAAAAAATTCTCACATGCGTGTATGCAGCATTGGTCCGATGCTGTATCTGTCCACTTCCACAACGAGAACTGAGTGATCAAAGACCGCCATTTGCTCAGTTCTTGGTCCTCAGTGAGCTGGCGACTTTCACTCTGGCTCTCTGCTCTGACCCTCCAGCTCTCACTGGAGCACTGGGCTGTGGAGGGGGTGGAGATGGTTGGCTCAGGCTCTCAGTGGCGTCAGCTTACTGATGTTAAAGTGGTTCTAAGGGCTGAAGGTTTTCTACAGCGATACATTCTATGCAGCAAGGTAAGAAAAAAATAAATAAATAAAAAGATGCAGTATGCAGCGCCCCCAACCCCTCTAATACTTAAGCCTAGTACACACTGGCCATTCAGCCCATGTGTACTGCAGTGGGTCCAACAGGGGCACGACCGAAAAAGGTCTGCCGCTGACTGGAGTGTTCTGGCGGGGGTGGGGGGCAGTCAACCTGTCAGAACACAATATAACAGCAGGGGAGATCACTGTACTAACATCCCATAGTTAGTACAGTGGCTTCTCTTCTCTCCCGAGCCGTCAGTTATTTTTCATTCAGTCCTGCTAGGGGGGGGGGGGGGGGGGAGCAGCCAAGAGTGCCAGCGGGGGACCCCAGAAGAGGAGGTTTGGACTACTCTGTGTGATACCATTGCACAGGGCAGGCAAGTATGACGACAGAATTGTTATTTAACAAAAAATTATTATAAGGTTTCACTTTCACATTTGATATCTCTCCAGAGTTTGGACCGGGGTGACATCAGCTGAATTCAGGTCACAGGAGACTCCTGTGACCCAATGGAGAAGTAGGGCCAAAAGAGCTTTGGCCCTACTTCTCCTTTAACCTCTTCCCACCAGCCGTATGCATATATGCAGCCCTATGTACACACATTACTGTGCTGAGTGCCCACTCCCTGCGCACACCCGGCACAATAACTGATGGGTAAACTAAAGCTCCTGATGCATTCTTGCAATCCTGAGCTTTCCAATCATGTGACTGCAGTGACTGCCAATCACATGATTGGAATGTTTACCTCTCAGTATTTAGAACCTCTTAAAGGGCCAAGAGGCGGCAGCAGGAAGGGCTTTAAGAGGAACTGCAGTCCGCTCTCATAATTTGTAATAAAAACATCTTTGCCATTCTGAAGCTTCCCTCCAACCACTTTGCATATTATTTTATATGTACTGTGATTCTGTACTTACCAAATATGCTGCAGAAATCTCCCTCCACGAAGTCTGGCTGCAGCCATTTTAACTGTGGGCAGCTGAAGCTGCTGCCTGTTCACTTCCTGGATTTACATAGGAGGCACACCTCCAGCTCTGCAGCTTTCATTGGCCCTCTTATGATTCATCCCCCCCTCCCTTCCTGGCAGAGAGCTGTGCATGATGTCATAAGCCTAGGCTTATGACCAGACAAGAAACAGCAAGTGGGCTGTATAAGGTATTTACTGGCAGAAAAAAAAATATGTTTTACTATCCAAAGTTAAAACAACAAGGCCAGAGGATTTAATAGATGGAAAGTTGGAAAAAAAAAAAAAATAAATAAAAAAAAAATAAAAAAAAAACCCACAACTGAAGATCCGCTTTAACCGTTTCCCAAAGCAGTTAAAAGAGAAGTCCAGCCTGAACTTTTCAGGCTGGGCTTCTCCTATGGGTCACAGGAGTGCAATTAGTTTTGCTCTCCTGTGACCCGTTTTTAGTGGAGAGCGGTCTGAAGTTTTGATCTCCACTGACGTCACTGCAATCAGTCTGATGCTGCATCCACCTAGGTAAGTATGATTAGGAAGAAGAAAAAAAAAAAAGGGGGGGGGGGGACACCACACACAACCCATATTGCTCTTTTAAAAGAGGAGTTCCGCCCCACCCGGCAAAAAAAAGAAATAAAAAGTCATCAGCTACACATACTATAGTTGCTGACTTTTAATATTAAGACACTTACCTGTCCAGGAATCCAGCAATGTCGGCACCCCAGACGATGTTTCTATCAGCTCTCGGGTGCTGCTGCCACCATTCGTGGTAAGGGCCTTCACAGCCGGTTCCCTACTGCGCATGTGCAAAGCACGCTGCGGTTTCTGAATGACTGGGGGTGTCGGACTTCCGGGAGATTGCGCCCCGATCACTCGGAAGTGGGGATAGGTACCAGCTCCCCCCTGAAAGGTGCCAAATGTGTCAGATAAGCAGAGCTTCCACTTTTGGATGGAACTCCCCTTTAATATTCAAGGCATGCTGTGATCAATAACTGTGAAGCCATGAAATCAGTGGTGTCATACCTGATCTCATGAGAAGCACCATAGAAAGCTAAGTGGGCAGCTTCCTTTGCTGTGAAGGATAGGACGGTTTAGCTCCACTTTAACCCGTGATACCCCGTTTCCCCGAAAATAAGACATAGCGTGATTGTCGGTGATGACTGCAATATAAGCCCTACCCCCCAAATAAGCCCTAAAGTCCTTGTGGGGCTTATTTTCGGGGTAGGGCTTATTTTCGGGGAAACAGGGTAGTGGACTATTGGCTCAGTAGATGGGAAATCATCAGTGAGGACCTGGATAGGGGGCTCAGGTAAGTATAAGTGACCTCACCAAGTAAGAATAAACACTGGGAAAGATGGGATAAAGAGATGGGATAATTCCAAGTGACACATGGCAGGGGTGAGATCTGCAGCTCGTTGTCACTGTGATCACACACGACCAGTGGCGGGTGACTAATGTCCCCATATGGAGCTGATCACATCCATCCAATAATCCACACACAGCCCCCGGCCAGGCCGCCCTGTGTGCGCTGTGGTAGTAGTTTGACACGCGGACACAGAGTAGCCGGGAAGGATGAGAAGGAAGCAGCCGGCAGGCCAGGAGGATCACACCGCCTGACGTCCGGCCCCGAGCGGAGGATAGGAGCCCACCTCAATGATCTTCTCCTTCTTCTTCTGCTCCGTCTTCTTCGCAGGCTGCGGCGCCGGAGGCTTTTTTGGTGGCATTGCGATAGAAGAAGTGCTGTTCCACCACCGCACACGAGGCCTCACTTTACGGCTACAGCAGCAGTGATGTCACCATTCATAGACCGCGCGAGAGTGCCGGTAAGCCGGACTACGTTTCCCAGAATGCCGCTCGGCATTAGTTGATGGAGGGAAAGAAAGTCTGACAGGATGGTAGAATGAGAGGGACAGGCTTGGGGCTACTCTAGGCGTCATCACAACGTGAAAAATTCCTTTTCTTCACCACCAGCGGGACATTTTACGGCTGTGCTACGAGCTGCAGTGACAGCCGATGCTGGATTTTTTCGAAACACGAAACAAATGATGGCTAAATCCTACACAGTATTATCCTTTTCCGATTGACAGAACATTCCGTTTTTTTGACTCATCCATGGCCAGTTTAAAGCGGAGCGACACACAAAAGTGGAAGCTCCGCTTATCTGCCTCCTCCTCCCCTGCCACATTTGGCACTTTTTGGGGGGGAGCGGGTGTCTGGTTTTAATTTCGTCTACTAAAATATTTTCGTCTTCCATTGGCTAAAATATCAATTGCAGCTATGTCCAACTCCTGAAATTCGCAGTAAAATCGCACCTTACAAAGGACAAAAAACTGAACAAAATCACAGCGCATCAGTGTGAACCGGGCCTAAAACTAAAAAAAAGGGCATTTTAGTGAAAAGAGTATGACTAAAACTAAATTGAAATGTGATCTTAAAATGAACACTGCACTACCACATAAGAATACGTATGGGGCATCTACTAAGCTGCAAAAAGAAAAAAAAATAGGAAAAAGGCTTTAATTTTTTTTTCTTCATATTTAATGTTGGTAATACATTCAGGTAATATGTGCAATGGCATTACAGCCAAGAGCAATTACAGTTTTTTGGGTTTTTATATTTTCAAGTTGTACTTCTACTTGTCAAATAGCAATATTTTTGTTTGTTTATAAAACTTGATTTAATTTATAAAGCTGTAATATATTGCAATGGCTTAGGCCCCTTTGCACATGCCCCTTTCAGTTTTTTCAGGTGGACCTGAATGGACTCTCCATGTGCTTCTATGGAGCGACGGATGTCAGTGGTGACATGTCCACTGACATCCGCTCCGATCCGCTAAATCCAGACAGATGGAAACCCTATTTTCCATCCGTCTGGCGGATCTGATCAGATAAAAACAGACAGGCGGTCCTTTTTTCATCCCATCTCCTCATAGAGGAGAGGGGAGATCTGACAGGTCCGTCTTTGCACGGTGAGCTGATCAATGCACCTGTCATCCGCCGGCTGAGCAAGCAGAGTCTGTGAAAACAGATTCGCATGTGTGAAAGGGGCCTAAATCTGTGTCTGTAGTGCCAGTTCAAACTTTAATACCAGAAATAACATGTTATTATGTTTTCTCCAGGGGTGTACAGTATAATGAGTTTGGCAATTCTGAAGAAATGCTTAAATGGGTTGTAAACCCTCGCCATTTTTTTCCTTAATGCGCCCCCGAGCCCCCCTTATACTTACCTGAGCCCCGAAAATTTGCGCAACAGGAACGAGTACATCAGCTCCGGCCGGTGTCTCGTGTCCTGATTGGATAGATTAATAGCAGCGCTGCCATTGGCTCCCGCTGCTGTCAATCAAATCCAATGATGCAGGCGCCGGGGCCGAGTCCGACATTCGTGTCTCTAGACGCAAATGCTGGACTCGGTAGCGCGCCCGCAAGGTAACCTCAGGAGAGCGCTTCTCCTAGGGGGTTATCTGATGTGGGGAGGAGCCGTGAGAGCCGCCGAGGGACCCCAGAAGAGGATGTTCGAGGCTACGCTGTGCAAAACAAGCTGCACAGTAGAGATGACATGTTTGTTATTAAAAAAAAAAAAACGATCCTTTACAATCACCTATATAATGCATTAACATTTAACTAAACCCATTCGGTTTTAGTCAACTAAAATGTACTGAAGGTTTTAGTTGACTAAAATACGACTAAAACTAAAACAAATCAGATGACTAAAATACGACTAAGGCTAAAATGTTATTTTAGTCAAAAGACTATAACTAAAACTAAATATAAATTGAAATTTGATGTCAAAATTAACACTGCTTTTGACAGGTACCCGCCCCCACTTCCAGTTCAGTTTATCGCGGCAAAGTAAGCCGGAATTTTTGCCCCCCAGCCTTCCCATTGAGAAAGGGCAGTGCGATTCACGCATGCGCAGTAGGAAAACAGCTGTGAAGCCTCAAGGCTTCACTGCCGTTCTCCCTTAGCCAAGATGGCGGCGGCAGCACCCGAGAGCCGATTTAAGAATTGGCCTGGGTGAGGACACCGCTGGATGCCTGGGCAGATAAGTACCCTAATAGTAAAAGGCAGCAGCAGTATTTGTAGCTGTTGAACAGCAGGGGAGAGGAAGGAGCTCCAGCAACAGATGAGCCGAAGTAGGCCCCAGAAATGTTCAGCCGTTGTCAATTGCACCCTCTTCTCCCCTCACTGACACAGGGGATCATGTGACTGGAGCGGGCTGAAAATAGATAAACATACACTTTTGTTTTTACACACAGGTTAGTCAGCATAGGTAGCAGGAGGGGGAGAGGACTTTTTAAATATAGTGTTAGGCAGTAATTCTACTTTAACCACCTCAATAGTGGACACCTTCACTTCCTGCCAGTCCAGCCAATTTTCAGTTTTCAGCACTGTCACACTTTGACAATTACTCAGTCATGCAACACTGTACCCATTTTTTTTTTTTAGTCAAAAGGAGTTTTCTTTTGGTGGTATTTAATCACCACTGGATGTTTTATTTTTGCTATATAAATGACAAAATACCGAAAGTTTTGAAAAAAAAACATTTTTCTTAGTTTCTGTTATAAAATTTTGCAAATAATGTTTCTTTACACATTTAGGCCAAAATATATTCTGCTACATTTCTTTGGCAAAAATAACCCAAATCAGTGTAATTTATTTAGTCTGTGGGAAAGTAAGATAAGATAAACTTATTTGGTTCAGATGCTGTCAGGCGTGTGTGCCGGCAACCAGGTAAGGAGTACAAAAACAAGCGTGTCTTGCCTACAGTCAAGCATGGTGGTGGGACTGTCATGGTCTGGGCCTGCATGAGTGCTGCCTGCACTGGGGAGCTACAGTTAATTTAGGGAACCATGAATGCCAACATGTACTGTGATATACTGAAGCAGAGACTGGGCCGCAGGGCAGTATGCCAACATGATAATGACCTCAAACACACCTCTAAGACGACCACTGCCTTGCTAAAGAAGCTAAGGGTAAAGGTGATGGCCTGGCCAAGCATGTCTCCAGACCTAAACCCCATCTGTGGGGCATCCTCAAACGGAAGGTGGATGAGCGCAAGGTCTCTAACATCCACCAGCTCCGTAATGTCATCATAGAGAAGTGGAAGAGGACTCCAGTGGTAAAGGTGATGGAATGGCCAAGCATGTCTCCAGACCAAAAACCCTATTGAGCATCTTTGGGGCATCCTCAAACGGAAGGTGGAGGAGCACAAGATCTCTACCATCCACCAGCTCTGTGATGTCATTATGGAGGAGTGAAAGAGGACTCCAGTGGTAACCTGTGAAGCTCTGGTAAACTCCATGCCCAAGAGGGTTAAGGCAGTGCTGGAAAATAATGGTGGCCACACAAAATATTGACACTTTGGGCCCAATTTGGACATTTTCACTTTTGTTGCCAGCGATTTAGACATTATTGGCTGTGTGTTGAGTTATTTTTATGGGACAGCAAATTTACACTGTTATACAAGCTGTACACTCACTACTTTACATTGTAGCAAAGTGTCATTTCTTCAGTGTTATATGAAAAGATATAATACAATATTTACAAAAATGTGAGGGGTGTATTCACTTTTGTGAGATACTGTATTAATGCATCTAATTTCCTGACTACCTATCACATTTTTGGAAGCACTGGAGCACCAGGACAGTAAAAACACCCCATATTTCAGAGTAAACACCCCAAGGTATTTTTTAAGAGGTATGATGAGTCTTTTGAAGACTTTATTTTATTGCCACATGTTTTTGGAAAATGAGGAAAGAAAATGAAAATATTTTTTTTACACAAAGTTGTCAATTTAATAAGGTATTTTTTCACACGTAGCATGGGCATTCATATAGTTACACCCAAAACACATTCTGCTACTCCTCTTGAGTATGGCGATACCATATGTGTGAGACTTTTTCACTGTCTGGACTGATTATGTACTGGACATTGTATCGTGTGTATCTCACAAATCAGCCAATTGTGTCCAAACCAACTGGACTGTAATGGTCACCAAGAGTGCGAGTGGTCAGGGGATACAGCTTAATGTAGTGTCACCCAGGGCTTTTTTTCAGCAGGAATGTGGGGGAACGCAGTTCCGGCACCTGCAGCACTGAATGTATGTACTGGAAAAGGGTGCTGGAGGGTCTATTGATGCTTGCTGCTGGGGTATCTATTATCTCTGGTGGGGATCTGTTTTGGGGTGGGTGTCTATTGTTGCTGGGTAAGTCTACTGTTGCTCGTGGGGGGGGGTCTTATCTTTCTGGGGGGTCAATTGTTGCTGGGTGGGATCTACTGTTGAGGGAGAGTCTATTGTTGCTGGCTGCTGAGAAATCTGTTATTTCTGCTAGGGGTCTATTGTTGCTGGGGTAGTATTTTGTTGTGTGGGAGTCCATTGTTGCTGGGTGGAAAGTCTTTTGTTGTGTGGGGGATCTATTGTTTCTGGGGGGATCTATTGTTGCTGCAGAAGTTCTTGTTTCTGGGGTGGAGTCTATTGTTGTTGGGGTGGGGTCTATTGTTGCTCATTGCAAGGGATGTTTTAATATCTTTCTTGTTTTCATTACCAAATTGCATAGAAATCACTGAGTAGCACAAAATACTTGTTTCTGTATTCTCTGAAAGGTGCTGTACTGGGAGGTGGGTAGGGGGTGGAACCAAGGGATGGTGCTCAGAGATGGGTAGGGGGTATAGATGAAGTGTGACTCGGAAGGGAGGCGTTCCTGCACCTATTCCCTGATAAAAAAAGCCCAGGTGTCACCCATAGCAGTCCCAGTTCCTATAAGTCAAGCAAGCCTAGCCTACTAGTATATGGCTGCCCTCAGGAAAGCCATGTCTACTGAACTGGTGTCATGCAGGAATGTGGTCAGCAAATAGGCAAAGAATCGTTTCAGGCAGCAGGCAGTAATGTGGTCAATAAATAGGCCTGAGGTTAGTACAGGTTGCAGGCAGAGCAGTGGTCGCTTTTTCTCCCGGCCAATCAGGACTCGCGTCAATTGGGTCTTAGGACTCCTGGCCATCGGGTTTCAGGACCTGCTTTCTGACTGGCTGGGAGGATAAAAAGGGGGACATTGGCAAATATTAATTTGCTAATGTCTCACAACTGGGTGGGCTCCGGCGCAGTGCTCTGCACCCTGAGCCCACCTTTTTTTAAGCCAATTAGAGCCTCAGGCTCTAATCATGTGCTTTGGAAAAAAAAGCCATTGAAATCCATGCGTCCAGCACCCTGCATGTAGATTAGGGGCTGGGCGCATGGATTAGGGGTGCGGTGCCCCTGCGCCCTGCATGAGCGGTCGCCACTGAGGCAGAGGCAACATTGCACTGGTGTGGTGATCAGGGACACTGTAACTGGTTTGGCAGTGATCAGAGACAGTGTAACTGGTGTGGTGGTGATCATGGACAATAAGACTGGTGTGGCGCCGATTAGGGACTATATGACTGGTGTGGTGGTATTCCGGGACACAGTAACTGGTTTGCCAGTGATCACAGTGATCGGGGACACAGTAACTTGTGTGGCGGTGATCAGGGTCACAGTAACCGGTCTGTCGCTGGTCAGTGACACAGTAACTGGTGTGGCGGTGATCGGGGACACAGTAACTGTTGTGGACATGATCAGGGACACTGTAACTGGTGTGGCAGTGATTAGGGACAATGTGACTGGTGTGGCGGCGATCAGAGACACTGTAACAGGTGTGGCGGTGATTAGGGACAATATGACTGATATAGCAGTAATCAGGGACAATATGACTGGTATGGCAGTGATAAGGGATACTGTGAGTGAATGGCGATAATTAGGGACACTGAGTGGGTAGCGGTGATTAGGGACACTGACTGGTGGGGCGGTGATTAGAGGCACTGTGAGTGGGTGGCAGTGATTAGGGACACTGTGAGTGAACCGCAGTGATTGGGGACACTGACTGGTACGGCAGTGATTAGGGATATTAACTGACAGCACTGGTCTGGTGATATTGTACTGCTGTGGGGATGACCAGAGATAATGGCTGGCACAGCACTGACATACAGTGATATTAGAGCAGCCAGCCATTGTACATGATCACATGATGAGCATACCACAATTTTTTTTTTTTTTTACATACTGTCACCAAAACAGTGTAGTATTACCATAGTGACACTGTACTAATCGGTGGTGGTGGTGGGGGGGGGGGGGGGGTTGATCAGGGATTTTTTTCACAATCTGCTTATTAGACTGATGATCACTGCACATCACATGGTACCAGGGCTGCTTATGCCAGGGCCTCTCTGAGCGTCTAGATGCACAGATGGTTACAGATCACGCTGCTGTGCACCCCAGGGGGCGGGCACAGGGCACAATTCTGGGAGGACATACGGGTAAACCCTCCTGGGACTAGAGAGCACCTGCCTTGGTTAACGTAGAACTGATGGCAAAACCTTTTGTGACAGAACACTTGCCACCCCGCTTGAGTGCTTCCACCAAACAGTGCCTCCTGCTCTCCAAACCAATCCAGCAAACCGAGAGCCAATACCAGCCCTTTTACCCCAAGCATCATACACAGACAAGATGTTGAGGTACAACCAAAGGAATGACTGTTTATTGAACAGAAATACAGGTTTTTGTACACTTCAGAAGTTAGATAACGAGGTAGAGTTGACACAAGAATAATCCCATTACGTAGGAACCTCCAAGAGGATTAGCCAACATTAACAAACAGTGATCTAATTAAACAGTTACCAAATTAACAAAAAATAACAACAGTTACCTAGACAATGCTTTGGTTAATCTGGGATCCCACAAAAACTCAGACAGTCCGGCAATAGTCTACAACCCTGAATACACAAAGTACACAAAGAAGGCCACCATTTTTCCTCTGACCATTAACCTGTACAATATTAAATTTGCACTTTTCCATCCACTCCAGAAGGGAGGCTTTATTGTCTATATTCAGAGAATTAATCCAAGCCTCGCTCTCAGCGTTCATCACGTTGTTGTCCATCATTAGGCTTAACTAAGCTCTTTACCATTCTCTGACCAGGAGAAGAAGACAAAATCCCCGGTCTCCTCCATGGACCATAATCAGTGGGTGAGAGGCTAGCCTGCAATCCTCTCCAAAAGCCTCTGTCCCAGTTGGGTCGGTCACACCTTTTTTTCCCTCATTCAATCACTTTGGATAGATGGTTGGGACCTCTGTAAGGTTTTTTGCCATCTGTGTCCTGTTAGAGAAATTGCCCTTCACTTCCTGTTCTATAGTTAGAATGTTCTCTCACCCCCTCCCTTCTCAGCGTTTAGTTTTGCAACTTTTTTTATTTGCTGGTTTCTAATAACATCTCACACCGCCCCCTTTTTATTGTTTGTGTCCTGTGAATCTGTTCATGCAAAAGCATGTTTAACTAGTTCCGGACTGCCCACCGCACTCGTGCCCGGCGACCCTGTGGTGATCGGATTCATTCCAGAACCTATCAACCTACAGGTCCAGGCCAATGATTTATGGACTGGACCTGCTGATTGGTTTTGACAAATCGCAGAACCTCCTGTGCCTGTGTAATATAAACACAGGCACAGGAAATGTCTCCTCTCCTGGAGCCCTTTTTGGTTCCAGCGTGAGAGGAGAGAGCATCTACTGTTATTACAAAAGCACTACACTGACACCAGGACACATAGGCACATATTTAACCCCCTGATCGTCCCCCCTGTTAACCCTTTCACTCCCTGTCACAGTGTCACCAAGTATATTGAACAGATTTTTTACTGTTCACTGTATTGGTGTCTCTTGTGACGCAAAATAGCATCAGTGGCAGTTAGCGTCAGTTAGCAGCAGTCCCAGATAGGTTCAGGGTACCCGCCATATATTTCCTAATAAAGATTTAACCTCCTTGTCACCCCCAGTTAATCCTTTCACTTCCTGTCACAGTCTCAGTACAGTGTACAGATGTTTTTTCTGATCACTGTATCAGTGTCACGGGTGACACCAGTTAATGTCACCATCAGTTACTACCAGTGTCAGTTTCCGTCAATCCCAGACAGCGTCAGATTTTAACCCCCTTGATTGCCACACAGCACACAAAACTGCAGCATTGGCAGAGTGAGGCCTGATCTCTGCTAGCGTTAGCAGTTATAATTTTTTGTAGCGGTTCAAACAGGTGCTTTATTTTACCCAGAGTCACACTAGGTGACTTAGTGTGATCTAGTGGCCAAAATGTCAAATCAAAGGTACACTAGTGAAGAGGCCTACAGGATACTGAGCATGACAGATGAGAGCGAAGGGGAAGCCTCACTATCAGATTCAGGCTTAGTATATGAACCTGTAAACCTGTAAAGAGCAGCGGCGCCCTGACAGATAGCTCTGATACTGGAGTAGAGGTCCCTGCTAAGGTCAGGAGTACCCGACCCCATTCCTCTGTTGCTGAGGTGCAACAATCGCATGGTTCTCTTATGCAGTACTAGTGCCACTCTACCTTCTGGTGAACTGACGAGCACTAGTGGCCTAGCACATCCTGGTCGTAGACAAACTAACACTGCAGTAACACTTGGTGACGTGTCCAATAAGTGCAGTTCAAGCTGGTGCAGTGGCTAGCACAAGTAGTGTCCTGCAGCCACCAAGAATTCAGACACAGGCCCATAGAGCCCATAGTGCCCTTCCTGATGCGCTTGCAAATCCTGATTGGCAGCCCACCACTTCTGCAGTGCCTGTACTTCCCCCATTCACTGGCCAACCCGGAATTCCGGTGGGAAACAGCAAATTTAACTCCCCTTGGTCTTTTTGAACTGTTTTTCACGAAAGATCTGTACAGATCTATTGTGGACTAAAGCAATTTATATGCTGATCAATTTATCGCCACAAACCCAAATTTGACCCTTGCCAGACAATTTGCATGGAAACCTATCGCTGTTTCCAAATTTCAAACCTTTCTGGGCCTATCCCTCATCATGGACATTACTAAAAAGAGTGAGTTGCAGTCATATTGGTCCACTGATCCAATTCAGTGCCCGTGTTCTCTGCTGCCATGGCCAGGACTAGATTGTTATTATTGTTATTATACCTGATTTAAATAGCGCTGACAGTTTACGCAGCGCTTTACATTAGATACGAGCAAATCTTGGGGTTTTATGCACTTCAACGACAATTAACTCTGTCATCCTCAGGGTGACCCTGGATATAATTGGCTCCACAAAATTCGGCTCCTCATAAACCACCTCAACCAAAAATTTGCAGACTTGTATATCCCTGAATAAGATGTCTGCGAAGATGAGTCCCTGATTAAGTTTGCTGGCCGCCTTGTTTTCAAACAGTTTCTCCCCAGCAAGTGTGCCAGATATGGGGTCAAAATGTATAAGATCTGTGACAGGGCAACAGGCTAAACATTTTAGTTTCCTGGTTTACAAGGTAAAAGATAGCAGAGTGGAGCCCCCGACTGCCCAGACTACATAGGGAGCAACAGCAAGATTGTTTGCGACTTGGTGTCCCCCTTATTCTGAAAGGGGTACCATAATATACGTGGACAATTTTTACACAAGTGTGCCACTTTTTAGACACCTTATTCAATTAGGAATTAGCGCATGTGGCACCTTGCACTCTAATTGCCGGGGCTTCACCCGAAGGCTTGTAATTGCCCAACTTACATGGGGGAGAGAGCCTGCTTGAGGTGCAATGAATTGCTTGCAGTGAGGAGGAAGGACAAACTGAACATTTTCGTTCTGTCTTCCATTCACGCAGATACGACTGTCCAAACTGGTGTTGTTGAGAAGCCCCTCTGTGTCCACGAATACAACCTTAAAATGGGAGGGGTGGACTTCAATGACCAGATGATGGGGCCGTAGTTAATTGCCCGTAAGGCCAGATACTGGTATAAAAAAGTGTCTGTATACCTATTCCAATTGGCTCTGTTCAATGCTTATGTACTATACAATGCGTCAGGAAGTGGATCCTTTCTAAAATTCCAGAAAGAGGTCATCACAACCGTTTTTGTATCCAGAAGGTGCTGTGGCCCAATTTCCCAATCCAGATGCAGTAAGCTGACTATGAGATGCATTTTCCGGATGTCCTCCCTGGTACCCCTACCAAAAAGAAGATGTGTCTGTGGAAAACATGGACATAGGCTTGACACCTGCTATTTTTGTCCCTCCTGTCCTGGCCAACCTGGTCTCTGCATCAGGGACTGTTTCTGTCGCTACCACACACTAGTGGAGTATTAGTATAGGGCACAGCACAGTCTAGGGCACACTTTCACACAGGGTCTTGAGAGATCCTAGCCTGGAATGTTCAAAGTTTTCTTAGTTACAAAAAAAGTGTAAAAAATAAATAAAAATAAACAATAGGCAAAAATAGTTCTCGTTTTATTTTGTTCTTACTGTTTTACTGTACTTTAGACTATACTGTAATGTTTTATTGTTACTGTGTTTTTTTTATTGTTAATCATTGTTTGCTTTGCAGATATGCCATTCTACTGTTTTACTGTACTGTATACTATTATATTTTAATGTTTCATTGTTACTGTTTTATTTTTTGTTTTGCAGGTACACCATTCAGCTGCAGCACTGATTTGCTTTTTTTGACAGCAACATTGTTTGCTCTCACAATACGTAAATCAGTGACTGCAGCCATGTAGGAGGTGATTTCACCACCACAGTTAAAAAAAAAAGAGCATATATGGTGAAGCATAGGGGTTGGGGTGGACCGAAGGAGGATTGCTCCTATGCTTCCCCATATATTTTTTACTTTTTTTGGGCATAGATTGCAATAAAATGTTTTATTGATACTGTGTTTTATTGTTAACTGTTGTTTGCTTTGCAGGTAGGCCATTCAGCGGCAGCACTGATTTGTTTTTTTTTACAGCAACAGGGTTTGCTCTCACAATATGTAAATCAGTGACTCCAGTGCTTTAGGAGGTGATTTCACCACCCCAGTTAAAAAAAAAAGCATATATGCCAAAGCATAGGGGCGGATTGCCCCTATGCTTCGGCATATTTTTTTTTTCACTTTTCTTGGCAGAGATTTCTTCACCTCGATCGATGTGAATGGAGGAATATGTTTGCCCATCAGTAGAAGTGGGTAGATGCAGGGTGGTATTTTAATGGTGGGCATACCACACACTTTTTTGATTTCACATGTCAATGGAGGAATCTGTTAGGGTACTCTTTTTTTCGTTCAGCCCACAGACTGCATGAAAAAAAGAACATTATAATATAAAAATATGTCCAACAAGGACCAGCAACGTACTGGTACATTGCTGGACTTTGAGTGGTAATACCAGAATTATGCCTGCAGGTTTAGGCATCATCTTGGTATTTTTTTTTTCAACCGGCGGTCAGTTTTCATGTAAAAGCAATCCTAGTAGCTAATTAGCCGCCAGATTGCTTTTAAAAGCAGTGGGAAGGCCCCCCCCCCCCGCCGCCTTACATGGTTTTCTCGGGCTCTCTTGTCCCACTGGGGAACCTGAGAATGCAGTCGGTGGTTCCGCCAGCTGACCATAGAGCTTATCGGAGACCAGAATGGCTCCAATCATCTCTATGGCCTAAGAAACTGGAAGCTATGAGCATTTCTTCACTTCGGTTTCGCTGGATATAAACAGCACCATTTTTAAATTGGGAAAGCATCTTATCAAACTGATCTTGGGGTGGTCAGATGCTTTATAGACAGAGGAGAGATCTAGAGTCTAATAGACAACAAATTTTTCAAAAAAGAGTACCTGTCACTACCTTTTGCTATTATAGGGGATATTAACATTCCCTGTGATAACAATAAAAGTGTTAAAAAAAATGAAAGGGACAGTGTAAAAATAAAATAAAAACGCAAAATAAGTAATACATTTTTTTTTTTAAATTAAAGCACCCCTGTCCCTCCTTGCTCGCACACAAGGCAAACACAAGCATCGGTCTTGTGTCGTATGTGAACAGCAATTACACCATGCAATTGAGGTATCACAGCGAACATCAGATCGAGGACTGTAATTCTAGCAGTAGACCTCCTCTGTAAATCTAAAGTGGTAACCTGGCTTTTAAAGGTATTTCAAAATGTAAGTAGTTTGTCGCCGCTGTACGGGCGCGCACAATTTTAAAGCATGTCGTGTTTGCAATCTATGTACTTGGCATAAGATAATCTTTTATAGTTTACCAAACATTTAGTCAATATAGTGTGTTTTTGTGCATTAAAATTCCCCAAAATTTTACCAAAAAATTACCAGAAGGATTAAAAATGACTGGATTTCAACCTTAAAAATCCAAGAAATTGCTTGGGAAACTGCCATTTCCTGAAACCCGAAGTGACCTCATCAAAACCGGAAGTGGCCCTTAAAGACCTTTCTTTTTGACATTTTGGCCTTTAACCACTTTAGCCCCTGAAGATTTGGCTGCTGAATGACCGGGCCATTTTTTGCAATTCGGCACTGCGTCGCTTTAACTGACAACTGCGCGGTCGTGCGATGCTGTACCCAAACAAATTTGAAGTCCTCTTTTTCCCACAAATAGAGCTTTCTTTTGGTGGTATTTGTTCATCTCTGCGTTTTTTGTTTTTTTTTGCACTGTAAACAAAAAAAGAGTGACAATTTTGAAAAAAAACACAATATTTTGTACTTTTTGCTATAATAAATATCCCTAATTTTTTTTAAAAAAAAGCTAATTTTTTCCTCAGTTTAGGCCGATATGTATTCTTCTAAATATTTTTGGTAATAAAAATCGCAATAAGCTTATATTGATTGGTTTGCGCAAAAGTTATAGCGTCTACAAAATAGGAGATAGATTTATGGCATTTTTATTATTATTTTTTTTTTTTTTTTACTAGTAATGGCGGCGATCTGCGATTTTTTTTATAGGGACTGCGACATTATGGCGGACACATCGGACACTTTTGACACATTTTTGAAACCATTGACAATTATACAGTGATCAGTGCTATAAAAATACACTGATTACTGTGTAAATGTCACTGGCAGGGAAGGGGTTAACACAAGGGGGCGATCAAGGGGTTAACTGTGTTCCCTGACTGTGGGTTCTAACTGTGGGGGGAGGGGACTGACTATAGGAGATGACAGATCGTGGTTCCTAGCTATTAGGAACTCGCGATCTGCCTCTCCTCTCCTCACAGAGCAGGGATTGGTGTGTTTACACACACACGTCCCTGTTCTGCCTCTCATGCCCGCGATCGCGCGTGACCGCTGGCCACGAGCATCGCACCCCCGCAATGCCACCTCCGGCGGTGCGCGCGCCTGCTATCCCACTTATAGGAGCCGACGTACAGCTACGACAGTTCTCGGAATCGTGCCGACCTGCCACAGTATACTGACGGCGGCTGGTCGGCAAGTGGTTAAAACCTTTTTGCAACCATTTTAGGGACTTTTAATCCCGTCTTGACACATTTCCTGCCTAACTGAGCCCTTGGCCAAAGGTGTGAAAATTTCAGGTGCCACGCACCTGGGGCAAAAAAAAGTTCTGCCTATTTTTACCTGTTTTGGCTTCTTTTACCAAGAAATGACCAGAAGGATGAAAAATTACTGGATTTCAACCTTAAAAAGCCAAGAAATTGCTTGGGAATTTGCCATTTCCTGAAACTGGAAGTGACCCCCTCAAAACCGGAAGAGGCCCATAAACAGCTTTCTCTGTGACATTTTGACCTTTAAAAACCTTTTGCATCCATTTTAGGGACTTTTGATCCTGTTTAGACACATTTCCTGCCTAACTGAGCCATTGGCCAAAGGTGTGCAAATTTCAGGTGCCATGCCCGCAAAATGGGCCAAAAAATGTTTTCTGCCCATTTTACCTGTTTGGCTTCCTTTTACCAAGAAATGACCAGAAGGATGAAAAATGACTGGATTTCAACCTTAAAAAGCCAAGAAATTGTTTGGGAAACTGCCATTTCCTGAAATCAGCAATTACCACATCAAAACCGGAAGTGGTCCATAAACACCTTTACCTGTGAAAATTTGGCCTTTAAAACTTTTTTGCATCCATTTTAGGGACTTTTGATCCCATTTCGACACATTTCCTGCTGTCATGGACCAGAAATGTGTGGACTGCAACAGAGTGAACCAAACACGTGTAAAGTATAAAAAATATTATTTTTTAAAAGGATAAATAAACAAAAGTAAATGCACCGCCAATATGACAAATAGTGAACTAACTAGCAACCAACCATGGTGACAACTGAATACCAAACTAAATCTATATACAGATGTGGAATATAATCATAACCGTAACAAGCCAGAGTCATACATGGGAGGTCAATCAGAGCTGGGAGCAAGACAGGACAGGGAGGGGCTAACAAGGGACAGAGAGAGCAGGCAGAAGGGATCAGGCTGCAGCACAGGTATCCAGGGATGGATGCAGGGTTCAGAAACACAGGATACAGGTTTCAGGATAGATAACGTAGGTCAGGGCACAAGAAAACAATACCAAGGCAATGAGTGCAAGTGATCACCAGGTTTAACTATGCTTTCTGCAATCGACATCAGGTGATGCCTGATTGCAGGAGATGATGTCAGCTCCTGACTGCCAAGTTCCATCTGCTGGTGGACACCAGAACTGCAGCCCATAGGTCTGGGAGCTACAGTGCCACCAGCAGGTGAAACCTTTCCTGACAGTACTCCCCTCAAAGGGGCAACCTCTGGATGCTCCAACCAGTCATAGGCTGAGAAAGCCCAAGGAGCGCCGGGTCCGAAATCACAAGTCTTGCCACCGGAATCGAAACAGAAACTAGGTGTTCCACCGACTGGGTCTGGTAACTGGCTAGGTACCCCATCGCTGGGGCTAGGTAACTGGCTAGGTATTCTGCTGGCCAGATTCTGAGGAGCATAGAGACTTTGAACCCTCAAAATGTTAGGCATCCCAACGCTGGGGTACCATGGGTCATTTGCACGCTTAGCCCTGCAGTCAAGTGACAATACCGCAATTCTGACACCGGAATGTTTGGTAACAATTATGTAGCTTCCCTGATCTCCAGGACTCGTTCCACACTTCGGCCATCTAGGTTCCCTCAGGGCACTGGTTTCCCCGACACGGGTCCCCTAGTGCACTTGGAGTTGTGGAAATCGCATCCGGGTTGTGGCAAGGCACAAATGGTGCTCTGCAACTCCCCAGGAGCTCAATACTACCAAGGTCGTAAAGGCGAACATAGCTAACAATTGTGCGAGGTATGTCCGGGCCACCAGGCATTGGCGCCATCGGAGCAACGTATTGTGCGAGGGACCCAACCGAGGCAACTGAAAATAAATCTTAAGCAACACAGATAACCCATGCCAGGTACACAAAGACTCTGGAGTATCAGACCCAATGGCAGATGGAATCCTTCCCTCTGCAGGACAAGCCAGCTGGGCAGTAGGCATAAAGTCAATAAGCACTAATTGAGCCGTAGGCACAAAGTCAGTAGAACCCAGCTGGGTGGTGGTAAGTAGAGGGACATTAACAACAAGCTGATCTTTGGTCAAAGAATCATCAGCGGTGGGCTGGAAAGCAGGCATTGGATCAACAGGCGTTGGATCATCAGGCTGGGCAGGAGGCAGAGGCACATCAGGAACAAGATTATCCAGTTGGGCATCGGGCCATTAAGCTGGACTTCAGGCCAATGTTGATCAAATACACCGAAAGAAAGCTCTATTTGTGGGAACAAAATCATAAAAACTTTGTTTGGGTACAGTGTTGCATGACCGCGCAATTGTCATTTAAAAAGGGAGAGCGCTGAAAGCTTAAAATTGGCTTGGGCAGGAAGGGGGGAAAGTGGCCTGAATTGAAGTGGTTTAACCACTTGCCGACTGCCGCACGACGATGTACGTCGGCACAATGGCACGGGCAGGCATAAGGATTTATAAATAAGTCCTTGCCTGCCCGCGGGCGGGGGGTCCGATCGGACCCCCCCCCCCCGGTGCCTGCAGCGGTCGGATTATCGTCCGGGGCAATTAAAGGTGAGGGGGAGGCCACTCATTCGTGGCCCCTCCCTCGCGATCGCTCCTGGCGAATGAAATGCTTCCTCGGCTTTTGTAATGTAAACAGAAGCGGAGGAAGTGATGTCATCTCTCCTCGAGCCGGTCTTTTTGTTCCGGCGCCGAGGAGAGAAGACATCCAAGTAAGTTTGCACCAACACTACACTAACAGTAGAACACGCAGGCACACTTTTCACCCCCAGTCACCCCCCGATCACCCCCCTGTACCCCCTGTCACAGTGACACCAATAGCAGCTTTTTTTTCTGATTATTGCATTGGTGTCAGTTTGTGACAGAAGTAGTAGGGCAGTTAGGGTTAGCCCCCTTTAGGTCTAGGGTACCCCCCAACCCCCCCTAATAAAGTTGTAACCTCGTGATCACCCCCTAGCGCCAGTGTCACTAAGCGATCGTTTATCTGATCGCTGTATTAGTGACACAGGTGACGCTAGTTAGGGAGGTAAGTATATAGGTTCGCCATCAGTGTTTTATAGCGACAGGGACCCCCATATACTATCTAGTAAAGGTTTTAACCCCCTGATTGCCCCCTAGTTAACCCTTTCACCAGTGATCACCGTATAACCGTTACACATTTAGTGCGATTTAGAGACTATTTCTCCCTCTATCTTACTCCTACTTCCCACGCTAACTTACCTTTATTATCCTACTCCCCCCTTTCTCTAGTCCCTCTCCCCCTATTTTTGCCCTCTGATCCCCGTCCCTCTCTATCACTGGGGGGCATGGAGGCAGTGAATGTTTCACTAAATACGAAGAGCCTAGATGTGCCTGAAAAAAGACGTATGCTGTTGCACGACCTAAAACACCACAGGACAGACCTGGCACTACTCCAGGAGACACATTTTAAAAGTAATAATCTCCCCATATTGAAAAATAAATTCTTCCCATTGGTGTACCACTCCACTAATGGGTCTACTAAGACCCATGGAGTGTCCATACTCATCTCCAATAAAGTACCTTGGAAATATGAATTCTGACCCGGAGGGACGAGATTTGTTCCTTAAGGGTGAGATTGGCTGTACTCAGGTGACCCTAGCAAACATTTATGCACCTAACAGTCAACAAGACCACTTCATCAATAAAATTATAGATGCCCTACTGGAGTTCACTAGGGGTCACCTCATAGTAGGCAGCGACTTTAATGTCCCGCTAATTCCTTCTGAGGATACCTCCTCGGAACTTTCTTCAGTCACACCCAACACTAGGAAACGAATCTCCAGGGCACTACACAAGGCACAATTGATTGATGTTTGGAGACTCCTCCACCCGACTGAACGAGACTACACCTTTTATTCTACTCCACACAAACAATACTCAAGGATTGACTATTTCCTACTTCCTCATGCCCAACTACACGCCCTTCGAGACTCCAAGATCGGGTCCATTACGTGGTCTGACCATGCCCCTGTTCTGCTGACTTACAATGACCTGGAACAAAGACCTGGAGACTAAATGAAAGTCTCCTACTGGACGAAGTGGTACTTAAAGATGTACTCAGGGAATTAGAATGTTACTTTAAAACCAATAACACTCCTGGCAGTGACCCCGGAATTGTGTGGGAAGCTCATGAAGCGGTGATCCGCGGAGTCTTAATTAAACATGGAGCACGCATTAAACGGTTACGGTCGACACAGATGACATCTCTTCTTCATGACTTACACCTAGCGGAAGCAAGGCACAAACATGCTCAAACTCCAGCTGGAGAGGCGGAAATTATGCTCTTACGTAACAAAATCACTGATTTAATGCAATTTCGGGCAAAAGCCACGTTACAAGTTTGTCGACGAGTATCGTACGAGTCAGGGAACAAGTGTGGTAAATTACTGGCCAAATCATTGAGAGAACAGACCCTTGCAAATTATATCCCCCACATTATGTCGTCTTCTGGTCAGAAGATTACACTCCCACAGCAGATAGCAACGGAATTCAAAGAATGTTATTCCTCCCTTTACAACTTACAGAAGACACCTTCACCGCAACCGCAAATAGACGACTATCTGATTAAATCTGGCATGCCCAAACTACCAGCAGAATTCAGTGAGTTGCTAGACGAACCCATCACCATGGAAGAAATACAGAAGGCAGTTGCGGCCATGAAATCAGGGAAAGCACCGGGACCGGATGGCTTTACGGCCCAACATTATAAAATTTTACTACCGTCCCTGGGAGAACCCATGCATAAACACACATATCCCAAGAGATACTCTAACAGCACAAATTGCGGTAATCCCCAAGGAAGGGAAAGATACTACGGTCTGTGGGAACTCTAGGCCAATCTCACTACTTAATGTAGATCTCAAAATCTTTACGAAACTACTGTACACTAGGATCCAAACATATCTCCCGTCTCTGATCCCTTTAGATCAGGTTGGTTTTGTCCCAACCAGGGAAGCCAGGGACAATACAATTAAAGTCCTCAACATCCTCCACGTAGTCAATCAGAATAAGACTCCCTGTGTCTTCTTAAGCACGGATACGGAGAAGGCCTTTGACAGGGTGGATTGGCACTTCATGACTTCTGTCTTAAGACAAGTAGGCCTGGGAAACAGGAGGCTAAATTGGATTAATTCAATTTACACCGACCCCACGCCTCAGGTCCGTGCAAATGGTGTCCTGTCAGCCCCCTTTGCGATCAGGAATGGAACACGCCAGGGGTGCCCATTATCCCCACTCCTCTTCGCCCTGTCACTGGAGCCCTTCCTGCGAACCGTGCGTGCCAACCCGGAAATAACCGGAGTGACTATGGGAGAGACACAGCAGAAAATTGCTGCTTACGCGGATGACATGCTGTTTACTCTTACTAACCCGGTAATCTCCCTTCCCAATCTTCTCCAAGAATTCAGAACATATGGTAGTATTTCAAATCTGAAGATCAATTTTAACAAGTCTGAAGCTATGAGTGTAGGAATGCCCCCACGCCTTCTCAATACTCTCAAGAATAGTTTTAAATTCACAGCCCTAAAATATTTAGGCACACATTTTCCCCCCAAAATGTCCCAGATATTTGCTCTGAACTTTTCTCCATTGCTGTCAACGGTCCGAGCCTTACTTACCACGTGGAGCACAGGGTTACATTCATGGTTTGGTAGATGCAACATCCTCAAGATGTGCATTCTCCCAAAGTTTCTGTACCTTCTACAGGCTCTACCGATCCAAATCCCCTCTCACTACTTTGACCAGACTAGCGCCCTTTTCTTTGACTTTATATGGGCACACAAAAGGCCCAGACTTAACAAACGACAGCTCACACTACCCAAACTATATGGAGGCTTGGCAGTACCAGATCTTCGCAAATACCAACAAGCAACCCATTTGACCAGACTTATCGACTGGAACCGCCATCAGCCCACTAAATTATGGACCCAGTTGGAACAGACCCAATGTGCCATACCATTGAACAGAGCATCCTGGTGTCATAACTCACTACCAAGAACCATGAAAAACCATCCTTTGATAGGCGTGACTACACAAACATGTTCGTCTCTGTTTACACTCTTACACCTTACGTCTCTTAGTTCCCCGCTTCGCCCGATTCTGGGAACTCCAAAATTCATTCCAGGATGCACAGATCCAGTCTTTCGCTCCCTACGTATCCTAGGCTACTTTCAAGCATCCCACTTCATCACAAATGGTCGGTGGCCCTCCACAGCTACCCTCATGAGTTCGGATGGGCCGTTTCGTCTAGATTTTTGGAGAGTTATCCAACTTAATCATTTCCTTAAAACATTACCCCTTCCTGGAAGCCTTGACCAGACCTTGACCACCTACGAAACTTATTGCTCAGAGGAGGGAGCCCTACCTCACACACTGTCTGCCACCTACCAACTGTTGATTACACCACCAGACAACCATCAAATGCATGCCCTCAGGGCATGGGAAAGGGATATACAGTGTACCTTTACGTCACGGCAAAAACAAAACATTCTTTACTTCACATTTAGATCCTCGATATGCAAAAAGATGCAAGAAACTAACTATAAATCATTCACCAGATGGTACGATACCCCTGCGAACCTAGAAAAGTTATTTCCATCTTCCTCGGGTCTCTGTTGGAGATGCCGGGGAGATCGGGGAACGATTCTCCATGTTTTTTGGACCTGCCCCAAGCTGGGACAGTTCTGGAAGACCATACAACAGACGATACAGAAGTTCACGGAACGTCCTATCTTAGCTGATCCTGGCCTCTTCCTGCTCCACGCTTCTAACATGTCAGGTAAGGCCTACAAAAAATCTTTGATCCACCATCTATTAGATGCAGCAAAGGCATGCATCCCCCTACTGTGGAAATCCACCAAACCTCCAACTGTAGGTATGTGGCTCAAAAAAGTAGAAGACATCAGGAAAATGGAGGATCTTATCTTCACGGCCAGACATCAAAATGAACAGTACACCAGAACCTGGTCCAAATGGCTTATGTTTATATTCTCTGATGAGGGACAGAATCTCTTAGCAGGACTAGGGACTGGGGTAGGCAGTTGAGGTCAATTGGCCGCATTTACTGACAAGTATGCCCCAAGTCATGTGCGTTCACCGCCTCCGTGTATTCCTCCCCCCTAACCCCCTCCTCCCCCCTCCCCGCTCTCTGCACCCCTTCCTCCCCTACTTCTTTCCCCTTACCGGAACCCCATGATCCCCCACTACAGAGGATCAGGGGAAGCTGGTATATAATAACTCCTACAGAGTATGGCCAACGGGACAGCTGCTGGGCTATTTTAAAGATGGTTGTTTCTAGACCTCCTCTGGAAGGTTCCTGGTGTTTCCAGCCCTCCTCATACACAATAGGCTCAACCACAGATGTGCATGGTAAAAGAGAACATAGGCGCTTCCATAGTGTAAAAATCTTTTGGTTTATTTAGAAGTAAAAATAAAATGAACACTTACATCGATTCAAATAAAACAAGCCTTGTTGTCTGGTGCGCCGGCCGTAGCACACAGACCAACCCGTCCTACTGAACGATCAATGGAAAACACGTGGTGACGTCAGCGAGCGACGCGCTGACGTCACCACGTGTTTCTATATGCCGAAGCATGGGGGCATCCTCCCGCAAAAGGTAGGAGCAAATCGCTCCTCCGCCCACTGCTGCCCCCACGCTTCGGCATATATGCGGAAGTATGTAACTGTGGTGATGAACGCACCTCCGACAGCGCTGGAGTCACGGCTTTATGTATCGTGGGAGCAAACGCTGTTGCTGTCAAGATAAATAAATCCGCGCTGCAGCTGAATGGCGTACCTGAAAACAAAAAAATGGTTAACAAAAAAACACAGTAAACAGTAAAGTATAAAAAAATTACACACCTGAAAAGCAAACATGATAAAACATAACAATAAAATATTGCAGAATAGATTACAGTAAAAAAGAGCAGAACAATAGAGAGAGAATAGAGAGAGAGTTAACAATAAAACAACAACTATTTTTGTTTTTTTTATTTTATATTTTTTTTGTGTTTTTATTTTTTTTACTTTTTTTTTTTACTTTTTTTTTTATAACTGTAACTTTTATAACTGTAACCGGTTCCAGGTTTGGGTCTCTCAAAATGCGATGGCATCTTGGGAGACCCAGTGAAAGTGTGTCCTAGTCTGTGCAATGCTGTACCCTACGCTAAAACTCAACTAGTGTATGGTAGCGCTGAAAACATTCACCAATGCAAAGACCAGGATTGCCAGGACAGGAGGGACAATTATACCGGGTGTCACACCTATATCCGCGCTTTCTGCAGACACGACATTTTCTTTTGGGGGCTCGTTGGGTAGGGGTACTCGGGAGGACATAAATAAAATGCCTCTCATGCAGCCGGCTTACTGCCTTTGGTTGGGGATGGTGAGGTGGAGCACCCTCTGGAAACAGAAGGGCTCTGACGATCTCTTCCTGGAATTTAAGGAAGGATCCAGTCCGTCCTGAAGCTCTGTATAGCACATAAGCGTTCAGCAAAGCCAATTGAAATAAGTATACAGACACTTTTTTGTACCAGCGTCTGGCCTTACGGGCAACTGGTCATTGAGGTCCACCCCTCCCATATTTTGGTTATATTCGTGGACACAGAGGGGTTTCTCCACAACACCAGTCGCCGTAGTAATTTGGACCGTCGTGTCTGTATGAAGGGAGGTAAGAATGAAAACATTCTTATTGTCCCTCCACTTCATAGCGAGCAAATTATTACACTGCAAGCAGGCTCTCTCCCCCAGCCTAAGACGGGAGTCTACAAGCCGCTGGGGAAAGCCCCGGCGATTAGATCGCACTGTGCCACATGCTCCAATTTGATGATCAAAAAGGTGACTAAAAAGTGGCACGCTCGTGTAATAATTGTCCACATATAAATGGTACCCCTTTCCGAATAAGGGTGACACCAAGTCCGACACAATCTTGCCAGCGCTTCCTATGTAGTCAGGGCAGTTTGTCGGCTCTATGTGACTATCTTTGCCCTCGTAAACCATAAAACTACATGTATAGCCTGTGGCCCTGTCACAGAGCTTATACATCTTGACCCCGTATCTGGCACGCTTGCTGGGAAGGTACTGTTTGAATGACAAGTGGCCAGAAAATTTAATCAGGGACTCATCAACGCAGACAACTTGATGGGGAGTAAACAAGTCTGCAAAACGTTGGTTGAAGTGGTTTACGAGGGGCCGAATTTTGTGGAGCCGATCGTATTCAGGGTCTCCACGAGGACGACAGAGTTCATTGTTGTTGAAATTTATGAACCGCAACTCACACTTTTTATTTATGCCCATGTTGAGGGAAAGGCCCAGAAAGATCTTAAATTCGGAGACCGTAATTGGTCTCCAATCTCTGGCAAGGGAGGACTGGGGAATAGTGGCGATGTGTTGACCAGCGTACAAATTGCTTTGGTCAACAATAGATCTATGGAGATATTCGGTGAAAAACAGCGAATAAAAATCCAGTGGCGTAAAATCAACTGTTTCCACATGAATGCCGGGTTGGCCAGTGAATGGGGGAAGTACGGGTGCTGCAGTAGTGGTGGGTTCCCAATTCGGATTGGCGAATGCAGCATGAAAGGCACTATGGGCACGACGGGCCTGTGTTCGTCTTCTTGGTGGCAGCGGGACACTACTTGTGCTTGCCACCTTGCCAGTTTGAACTGCACTTATGGGACTCGCCATGTCACCAAGTGTTACTGCAGTGCTGGATGTACGACCAGGGTGTACTAGGCGGCTGGTTCACCAGAAGGAATAGTACTGCTCTGCTCCATATGAGAGCCCTGCGGTTCCTGCACCTCAACAACAGCAGAAGAAGATTGGGGTCTGGTACGCCTGACCTTGGCAGGGACCACAACTCCGTCGTCAGAGCTATCTGTCATGGAGCCGCTGTCGTCTACAGGATCGTATTCTAAGCCTGAATCTGACAGATGATTGACTTCATCTGTCATGCTCAGAAACGTGTAGGCCTCTTCAATAGTGTACCTTCGATTTGCCATTTTGGGCTCTAAATTTAGTGGTGCACTAGTGAGACTCACAGGCAAAAAAGCTCCTGACTGTCAGCGACTGTATCAAAACGCTACCAAAAAACTGTTAGCGATCGCAGGGATCAGGCCTGACTCTGCGAATGCTGCAGTTATGTGTGCTTAGTGTTTTGTAAGTGTCAGTGATCGATCGATACTGCACTTGGGTGGGCTGGGCTGGGCCGGGCCGAGGGGCAAAACACAGGTGCTAGCAGGTAGCTGATCCCGCTAACACTGCGTTTTTGGGAACCCTAAACTGCTGGGGACGCTAGTATAGATCTGATCGGATCAGATATTGATCTGTTCAGATACTATACCACTATTACCAGTACCACCAGGGTCTTTCCGAAATACTTAAAGACGAATTGGCACGAGTGGATACCCCTGACTCTCTGGAAGATCTGATTCAGCTCACCACTAAGCTCAACAGACGCCTGTGGGAGCGTCGCTCTGAACGCTTTCAGTCTCCCCGGCCTACTTGGATGTTACCCCGGATTCCTCCTGTTCCTGTACCTACCGCGGGTCCCTCATCTTCTGCTGACAGTGAGCCCATGCAACTGGGATTGGTTCGGTCTCCACTCACCCCTGACGAAAGACTGCGATGACGCCAAGCCAATCTTTGCCTCTACTGCGGGGAAGCAGGCCATTTTTTACGCAATTGCCCTGTGAGACCCACTAAGTACCGCTTGCGGCACGCTATGAACTTTCAAGTTGCTGACTCAACCCAATCTCACCTTATCCTACCGGTCTCATTACAGGTGGCGGAAGAGGAAATTCGGCTGCTGGCCTACCGGAGCATGCAGCTGTTTCCTGGATGCATCCCTTGCCCGAAGTCTGCACATTCCTCTTCAAGACAAGAAACAGCTCCTTCAGATATACCTGGCAGATGGGTCCCTACCTAACTCAGGACCTATCACTCAAGAAACCAAGCCCATTCTCGTCTCTACAGACTCTGATCATCAGGAATTTCTTTGCTTCAACGTCATCAACTCACCCATGTTTCCCATTATCCTGGGATTCCCGTGGCTGATGGCGCACGACCCTCAGATCCTTTGAAGTAAAAAAGAAATTCTCTTCAGTATACTGCTCCCAGCATTGCTTTGTGCCAACCTCCAATAAGACTGCCCCCTGTTTGACCATACAACCAGTGCCAGACACGCTTACACATGTCCCTTCAGCATATCACGAATTCCTGGACGTCTTTGACAAAAAGAAGGCCGATAGTTTACCACCTCATCGGCACTATGATTGCCCCATTGATCTTTTGCCAGGTTCCGAAATCCTGTTCGACCGAATCTTCCCTCTGTCGGAGTCCGAGTTGGAAGCTCTCTCTCTCGTGAAAACCTTGAAAAAGGATTAATTCATCCTTCTTCTTCACCAGCTCGGGCTGGTATCTTCTTTGTTGAAAAAAAAGATGGATCTCTCAGGCCATGTATAGACTATAGAGAACTCAATAAAATCACCATCAAGAATCCATACCCGCTTCCCCTCATTCCTGAACTTTTTCAGCGTTTTCGATCTGCCCAAATATTTACCAAACTGGACTTACGAGGGGCATACAATCTCGTTCGGATACGTGCTGGGGACGAATGGAAGACAGCTTTCAGGTCCAGATTCGGTCACTTCGAGTATCTAGTGATGCCCTTTGGGCTCTGTAATGCCCCAGCTACGTTCCAGCATCTAGTCAATGATATCTTCCGGGAATTCCTAGATAACTTTGTCATTGTTTACCTTGATGATATTTTAATTTTCTCTACCGCAATAGAATTACATCGAGCTCATGTCAAGAAGGTACTCTCAGTTCTCAGGAAGCACGGTCTGTTCTTAAAGGGAGAAAAATGTGAGTTTGAGAAGACTACCATCCAGTTCCTTGGTTTCATCATCACCACTGAAGGGGTGGCAATGGATCCACAAAAGGTTAAGGCTATCGAGGAGTGGCCAGCCCCCTCAGACAAAAAAGGAGTTTAGCGATTTATTGTTTTTGCCAATTTTTATCGCAGGTTCTCTCAAATTATCTCTCCCATCACTCAACTGACCCACCAACAGATCACGTTCCAATGGTCCCAGGAAGCTCAGGATGCTTTTGCCAAACTAAAGAATCTCTTTACGTCAGCTCCCATACTAAAACATCCTGATCCAACCCTACCTTATGTACTAGAAGTTGATGCCTCGGAGTCCACCACAGGAGCCATCTTGTCTTAGAGAAGCGGCACAAAAGCACTTCTCCATCCAGTAGCCTTTGCTTCCCGCAAACTAAGTCCTCCAGAGAGAAACTATAATGTCGGTGATCGGGAATTATTAGCCATAAAAACTGCCCTTGAAGAATGGAGATACTTACTGGAAGGTGCGTCCCAGCCCATCATGATCTTCACGGACCACAAGGACCTGGAGTATCTCCGAACAGCCAAGCGTCTTAGGCCCCCACAAGCCCGATAGGCATTATTCTTCTCCAGGTTCAATTTCCATATCTCCTATCGACCTGGTTCAAAGAACGGGAAGGTGGGCGCACTCTCCCGTATGTTTCCGGAAGCCAATGAGTCAACGGAACCTGAAACCATCTTATCTTCTCACAATTTTCTTCATCTCATTCAACCTAACCTTCAATCTGCTATTGAACAGGCCTCTAGTCAATGCACGGAATCCGAGATATCGTCCTTGGAATAGAGAGATGGTTTGCTGTGGGCCCAGGACAAGGTTTTTGTCCCCTCTTCTGTAAGGCTTATGCCCCGTACACACGGTCGGACTTTGTTCGGACATTCCGACAACAAAATCCTAGGATTTTTTCCGACGGATGTTGGCTCAAACTTGTCTTGCATACACACGGTCACACAAAGTTGTCGGAAAAATCCGATCGTTTCTGAACGCGGTGACGTAAAACACGTACGTCGGGACTATAAACGGGGCAGTAGCCAATAGCTTTCATCTCTTTATTTATTCTGAGCATGCGTGGCACTTTGTGCGTCGGATTTGTGTACACACGATCGGAATTTCCGACAACGGATTTTGTTGTCGGAAAATTTTATATCCTGCTCTCAAACTTTGTGTGTCGGAAAATCCGATGGAAAATGTGTGATGGAGCCCACACACGGTCGGAATTTCCGACAACAAGGTCCTATCACACATTTTCCGTCGGAAAATCCGACCGTGTGTACGGGGCATTAGAATTTTACAGACTTTCCATGACCATAAGATGGCAGGACATTTTGGAGTACGGAAAACTTCTGAATTAGTTCATCGCTCTTTTTGGTGGCCGGGTTGGAGACAAGACTGTAAAAAGTACGTTCAATCCTGCATTACCTGCCAACGCAGTAAGGGTCAAACACTAAAGCCTGGGGACTTCTTAGACCCCTATCTATCCCTGAACAACCCTGGAGTGAGGTTTCTATGGATTTCATTGTCGAACTGCCTCCCTCTGAGAAATTTACCACCATCTTAGTAGTAGTTGACCGCCTCTCAAAAATGGCACACTTTTTGCCCATGATAGGTACTCCATCTGCTTTGGCTACAGCAAATACTTTTATTAAAGAAATAGTAAGACTCCATGGTGTCCCCCACAACATCGTTTCCGATAGAGGAATTCAATTTACCTCAAGATTCTGGAAAGACCTTTGTAAATCCCTGGAAATCAAAACCTCCTTTTCTTCAGCCTACCACCCTCAAAGCAACGGCCAAACAGAAAGGACGAATCAGACCTTGGAGCAATATCTCTGTTGTTTCTGCTCTTGCTCTCAGGATAATTGGTCAACCCTTCTTCCCTGTGTGGAGTTTGCCTATAACAATGCCACACATTCTGCCATCAATCAGACGCCTTTTTGGGCCAACTATGGGTTCCATCCGTCCTTTCTGCCAAACTCCATTCCAGGAGTCTCAACCCCTGCATTTCAAGTTCGGGTAAACCTCATCCAAGCTAATTTTTACAGATTCAAAGAGCCAAGAAGGAAGCTCAAGACAGCTACAAGGAATATTATAACAAAGGGAGAAGAAACAATCCGAAATTTAAGATTGGGGATAAGGTATGGCTGTCTGCTGTCAATCTTAGATTACCCTGTCCATCACGCAAACTTGGCCTGAAATTCATTTGCCCTTTTGAAGTAAAAAGGGTAATTAATCCTGTAGCCTTCGAACTAACTTTACCCAGTACTTTTAAGATCCATCCGGTGTTCCATGCATCCCTACTAAAACCAGTAGTCTCCAACTCTTTCTCAGGAAGAGAGGAACTTCCACCTCCACCAGTTGAGGTGGAGGGTGAAGAGGAATTTGAAGTGGAAGCAATCATGGACTGTAGAAAGAGGGGTGGGCAGACTCAGTATCTGGTTAAATGGAAGGGGTACCCGCCGGAAGATAACTCCTGGGAACCTTCCAGTAATATACATGCACCCCGCTTGGTTCAAGATTTCCACAGGCGATACCCAGGGATATTAGCTAAGTTGGGCTTCTGGAGGCTGACCCTCGGGGGGGGGGGCACTGTCAGAGAAACAACAGAAACCTTGTTTGCCAATACCGGCATTTTCCTGTACGCCTGCGTAGTCGAGTGGCGAAAAGGCGCATGCGGGTACGAGATTCAGCGGACCGTGACACGGCACAATGGCACGCGTAGATGTGCGAGTTAGCGGGCCGTGACACGGTGAAACGGCGTAAGCACGTACGCACCTTAGCCGCACAATGTGAGATCCCCTGGCGGCCCTATAAAAGGCAGTCCTGCTCTCTGCCTCATTGCTGGTTTGTCTCTTCAGCTCCTGTGTTCCTGTTCCTTAGTTCTGCTATTGATTCCTGCCTGCTTTGACCCGGATTGCCTTGACCACCTCTGAACTTCTCCTGCACTCGACCTCGGCTTTGACCCCCGGCTTCTCTTTAAGACTTTGCTTCTGCCTGATCCAGTGTTTGACCTCAGCCTGTCTTTGGACTCTCCCATTGCTTGATTCCCGTGCATGACCTCGGCTTGCTTCAACGGACTTCCCTCTTACCGGTTTGCTGTGTTTGACCCCCTGGCCTTCTCTACATACTTTGTTCCAGTTACCTACTTCAGGATCAAGGTGTTTGAACCCCAGCCTGGTTTCCCTGCTGACCAGCGTCCTAGTGCAACCTGCACAGACCTGCTACCAGACGGAAGACCAACACGCAAGCCCCTACTAGTGCCTGGCGACCCGTGCCTCTCTGTGGCCGATACCCTCTGTGCCACCTCCAGGGGTATAGCGCACTCTGCTGCAAGGGGAGCCGCTCTCAGCATCTCGGCCCTGGTGAATACCCTGACACATATCCCACTGAGCCATGATAGAGTATGGCTCACGTCATTGCTAGCAGTGGGAATGTGCACACGATCGTGTTCAGAACCATGTTGTCATGTACCTGAAAGGAGACTGAAATGACAAGGTCGGCCTCTCTTGTATCTCCAGCCCAGGTCCCACTGAGAGAGGAACAGAAGGAGCCAAAGGACAGGAGGCACATGAGTGCGTGCAGATAGAAACCTGGAATCCTGTAGCAGGAAGTCGCAGCTGGCCGCAGGACTGTGGTTGTAGACCAGGAAGTCGCAGCTGTTCGCAGGACTGTAGTTGCAGACACTCGGGTAGTAATGCTGGGCCGAGCAGGCACCAGAGCAAGGTCACAGGAATAGCCAGAGCCGGGTTCGTCAACAGGAGGGCAGCAGGTTGTCTGGCGCCAACCAGCACTAAGGCGCGCTCCTGCGCGTGTACTCTGTGCGCCGCGCATGCGCATAAGCGCGCACGGGCATCTGTGGTCCCTTGTGCGTGCGTGCCGGGCGATTTCCACTGATTTCCTTACACATGTGCTTGTCGCATGCTTTTGCACACAACCATTTGCACACGTCACTACTGCATTTCTATTTGAATATATACATGTGTGTTATTGGTTCTTTTGAACGAATACAAGTGTCTGGCTGATTTTTAAGCCACCACCCTCTTTTTTTTATCCATGTGTTTAGTATAAATAAAAGCAGCCTGGCTATTCTGTTCAGGATTATACTGAGCTCAAGGTGATACCAGCATCTGTTTGTGTTACTTGGAGAGATAAACGAGCGCGCTTTCCCGGCATTATATAAAAGGGCTGTTTGTGCTTTTAAGCGCAAAGAAATTATATGCTTATAGGGGGAAGCTTAGAATTTCCCTGACACATGGTGCTGTTATGATTGAAGTGCTAACACCAGGTGTTTGGAGTATCTTTATCTGCTGATTCTCAAACTTTCTGTAATGCACATATTGCTATTGTGGTGTAGGATATGGGCCTGCTGTCCCTCCATCCCTCTTTCTTTTCTTCCTTCTCTCTCCTTCCCTATCTCTTTCTTTCTTTCTCTCTCTCCCTCCATCCCACATTCATCTCAGACTCAAACCACACCACTTTGAGCCATGCCCCCTTTAAGACACGCCCAATATTTAGTTTAAACTACGCCCATTTTTCTTCCCCATCACAAGTCACGCCTACAAACAAATGTCCCGTCCCCTAATTTTAAGACTCTGCCTACATATAAAAAAGTGTCCCTATAAATTTTTTCCCCATGTTGGCAACTATGATATCGAGCGGCATCGGCTGTTTTCTATCTATCGTTGGCCCATGTGTTTGGCAGCCAGTCCAACAGAAGCCAGCTTCTGCCGAAGGGGCATGACCAAACAAGGTCTGATCGGCATTCAATCAGCAATCCAATGGCTGAAGAGTGCTGACAAGTGTGCTCTGGCTGGGGGAGGGGGGGCGTCATCATGTCAGAACACAATAGCTCAGTGGGGAGATCGCTGTACTAACATCGGATGGTTAGTACAGCGGCTCCTCCTGCACTCTTCATAGGGTTGCCACCTGTCCAGGATTCACCTGGACAGTTCAGGTTTTGACTCATGTCTGGGTTTCAGTACACCTTAACCACTTCATTACCCAGCTGTAGTCATATGACGTCCGCAGATGGGATCTCCCATCCTGGGCGGGCGTCATATGACGTCCTCGGCTTTCCACCGCTACTGCGGGCCCCCAATGGGGGTAATGAGCGGGTGGCGGAGTGTAAAAAACAGTGTGACCGCCTGTATCCAATCACAGCCGGTCACCTTGCAGATCGGCGTGCGCGCCCCCAGGGGTGCGTAGCGCGGCGATCGGGGTTGAGGCTTTTCCCTCTGACAAAGCCCAGCCCCGATCAGGGTGAAGAACCAATGAAATTGGCTCTTTACTATGTGACCGGCTGTATCCATTCACAGCCAGTCACAAATGTCAACAAACCGAAGTGTAACGGCTGTTGCTGGGTTCTTCTCCTCACACACCGATCCAGTTTGAGGAGGAGATCAGCTAACTGTGAGTTACACGTTACAGTTTATGCTACAGTGTACAGATTGCCCCTCCCAATAAAGAGTACCTGTCACAACAGTACCTGTCACCGGAGTACCTGTCACAGGAGTACCTGTCACCACAGTACCTGTCACAGGAGTACCTGTCACCAAAGTTCCTATCACCAAAGTACCTGTCACAGGAGTACCTGTCACCACAGTACCTGTCACCAGGAGCACCTGTCACCAGATTACCCACCATCAGAGTACCTGTCACCAGAGTACCCGCCATCAGAGTACCTGTCACCAGATTAGCCGTCATCAGAGTACCTGTCACCAGAATACCCGCCATCAGAGTACCTGTCACCAGAGTACCCGCCATCAGAGTACCTGTCACCAGGGTACCTGTCACCAGAGTACCCGCCATCAGAGTACCTATCACCAGAGTACCTGCCATCAGAGTACCTGTCACCAGTGTACCCGCCATCAGAGTATCTGTCACCAGAGTACATGCCATCAGAGTACCCGTCACCAGGAGTACCCACCACCAGAGTACCCGCCACCAGAGTACCTGCCATCCATCCATCCTGTCAGAGTACCTGCCATCCATCCATCCCATCAGAGTAAAAGATTGTCGCTCCAATCTCTCAAATCCGTATCAAGACACCCGCCCTAATGGAACTCACAGGTGCTGGCTCTGCACAAGCTTGAGGAAAGAGAAAAATATCCTGGACGGCCGCACACCATAGAAGACATCTTTATTGATATTAAGAAATAAAATCCAAATGCAGTCACCTCATGTACAGGGAGGAACAGGAAAGATAGCTAACATGTTTTATTTCTTCATATCAATAAAGATGTCTTCTATGGTGTGCGGCCGTCCAGGATATTTTTCTCTTTCCTCAATCCCATCAGAGTACCTGTCATCCATCCACCTGTCCTGTGATCCCATCAGGAGTACCTATCTGCAGCCATTTACTACCAAGGTGCAGCCCATTAGTCCCTGACATTCAGCCCATTAGTCACTGACGTGCAGCCCATCAGTGTCACCCGTCATACAGCCACTATGTCCAGAAAGGTATACACGCCAGAAATGGCATACCAAATTCTGAGTCTGACCGATGATATGTGCACTCATTCTGCGTGTACGAAGGCAAAGTCTCCCAGCTCCAACCCCCTGAGTGTCCACCGTACATGGGAATAAGCGGAAAAATTGTCTGGGAGTTGGCATTCCCACTCCTCCAAAAGGGTATTACATTTACATGGACAACTACTATACCAGTTTGCCACTTTTCTGTCACCTATACCTGAAAAATACTTTGGCCTGCGGTACAGCAAGAAAAACAGAAAGGGCTTCCCACAGAATCTAGTCACCACAACACTACAATCGACAAGCTTGAGGAACGAGGAAGTGTTGGCTGTGAAGTGGAGGGATAGGAAAGATGTGTACATCATGTCCACCATTCATGATGACACCTCGGTGGAACTTCACAGAAGAGGCGGTCCTGTTCGAAAGCCTTCCTGTCTTCTCGAGTACAATAAATTCATAGGGGGGGGGGGGGGTTTAAATGATCAAATGTTGCAGCCCTATTTATCAACACGAAAATCCCTGTTCTGGTATAAAAAAGTTGCAGTTTACTTTTTAATTTGGCCATGTATAATTCTTTCATTATTTATCAAAAATCGACAGAAACACCCAACACCTTCCTAAAGTTTATTGAAGACATTGTCACTGCCCTGATATATCAACAAGTACCCCCCCCCCCCCCAGAAAGCATTTGCTCCGATTGTGTCAGCAGACTACATGAGCGCCATTTTCCTGACCATATTCCACCATCAGGATCCGGAAGACGATGCCAAAAAAAATGTCGGGTGTGCACCAAAAGAGGAGTAAGGAAAGACACCAGTTTCCATTGTCCCCAATATCCCTCCCAACCTGGCCTTTGCATCGGAGAATGCTTCAGACACTATCACACTCTTGTAAACTATTAGCCCATATTTCCCTGTTTTCAATTTCTGCCCTGAATATTTCCCTGATGCCTCAACCAATCATATCATTGCCTTCCATGTGAACCGACCCTGGCCTGTTTATCGACTATGCCTCTGCCTACAGTCTATTTCTAACTTTTACCTGCACTGACCTCGGCCTGTTGACCATGTTTTTGCCTGCCCCTGGGACTGATCTTTCACCTTTCTACACAGGGGTCTCACATATGTGAGGGGCTCCAGAATAGTGTTCTGAGTTGAGAAAAACAGTTTTTTAGTTGCCCAGAGGCTTCAAAGAGATTTGGGTGGGAGAAGCCTCTACCCCTGTCCCCATTCTTTCCTGACCGATGCCCTAAGCTTGATGGTCCTGCCTGCTCCCTGGACAAATACTTTGGCTGTGCTGACCACATCTCTGCCTGTGCTAACTATGGACAGTATTCCTGCCTGCTGCCTGTTTTGCTGTCGCTGTCCACGTTCCTGCCTGCTGCCTGGACCGATGCTCTCCTCTGTGGACCACTGCACTACTAAAACCGCAGGTAATCTTGTCTTTACCCTTTGCTCAGCAGAATGTATTTTGGTTTGTAATTGGTATGTACAGTACATGCTATGTGTTAGAAATATGAAGGGTCTTCAATAATGTGATAGGTTGGCAGGAATTTATGTGTGTAATTTATGCTCCTAGAACGCCTGACGGTGCTACTTGGATGTTGGGCCTCTGTATGTGGCCAGGCTATGTAAAAGTCTCACACATGTGGTATCGCCATACTCAGGAGGAGTAGCAGAATGTATTTTGGGGTGTCATTTTTGCTATGTACATGTTGTGTGTTGGAAATATCTTATAAATGGACAACTTTGTGTAAAAAAAATTTGTTTTCAATTTTTTCCCGCATTTTCCAAAAACTTCCGGAAAAAAATGAACCGTTCAAAAGACTCATTATGCCTCATAGATTATACATTGGGGTGTTAGCTTTCCAAAATGGGGTCATATTGTGGGCATTTCCATTGTCCTGGTGCTCCAGGGCCTTCAAAAGTGTGATAGGTTTTCAGGAAATTATATGTGTAATTTATGCTCCTAGAACGCCTGACGGTGCTACTTGGATGTTGGGCCTCTGTAAGTGGCCAGGCTATGTAAAAGGCTCACACATATGGTATCGCCATACTCAGGAGGAGTAGCAGAATGTATTTTGGGGTGTCATTTTTGCTATGTACATGCTGTGTGTTGGAAATATCTTATAAATGGACAACTTTGTGTAAAAAAAATGCGTTTTCATTTTTTTCCCCACATTTTCCAAAAACTTCTGGAAAAAAATGAACCGTTCAAAAGACTCATTATGCCTCATAGATTATACATTGGGGTGTTAGCTTTCCAAATGGGGTCATTTTGCAGGCATTTCCATTGTCCTGGTGCTCCAGGGCCTTCAAAAGTGTGATAGGTTGTCAGGAAATTATATGTGTAATTTATGCTCCTAGAATGCCTGACGGTACTACTTGGATGTTGGGCCTCTGTATGTGGCCAGGCTATGTAAAAGTCTCACACATTTTGTATCGCCATACTCAGGTGGAGTAGCAGAATGTATTTTGGGGTGTCATTTTTGCTGTGTACATGCTGTGTGTTGGAAATATCTTATAAATGGACAACTTTGTGTAAAAAAAAATGCGTTTTCATTTTTTTCCCACATTTTCCAAAAACTTCTGGAAAAAAATGAACCGTTCAAAAGACTCACTATGCCTCATGGATTATACGTTGGGGTGTTAGCTTTCCAAAATGGGGTAATTTTTGTGGGCGTTTCCATTGACCTGGTGCTCCAGGGCCTTCAAAAGTGTGATAGGTTGTCATCAAATGAGATGTGCAATGTATGCTCGTAGAACGCCTGGAGGTGCTACTTGGATGTTGGACCTCTGGCCAGGTTGTGTAAAAGTCTCACACATGGGGTATCGCTATACTCAGGAGGAGTAGCTGAATGTATTTTGGGGTGTCATTGCAAGTATGCATGTACTGTGTGAGAGAAATAACTTGTTATTATGACAATTTTGTGTAAAAAAAAAATTCTTCGTTTTCCCAAGAATTGTGGGAAAAAATTACAACTTCAAAAAACTCATCATGCCTCTTACTAAATACCTTGGAATGTCTACTTTCTAAAAAGGGGTCATTTGGGGGTATTTGTACTTTCCTGGCTTGTTAGGGTCTCAAGAAATGAGATAGGCCTTCAGTACATCAGGTGTGATCAATTTTCAGTGATTTGCACCATAGCTTGTAGACTCTATAACTTTCACAGAGACCAAATAATATACACTAATTTGGGTTATTTTTACTAAAGATATGTAGCAGTATACATTTTGGCCCAAATTTATGAAGAAAAGTGACTTATTTGCAAAATTTTACAATATAAACTAAAAAAAAGCGTTTTTTCCCCATAATTTTGTCTTTTTTCGCTTATATTGCAAAAAATAAAAAAAACTGCAGTGATTAAATACCACCAAAAGAAAGCTCTGTTTGTGAGAAAAAAATGATAAAAATTTTGTTTGGGTACAGTGTAGCATGACTGAGTAATTGTCATTTAAAGTGTGAGAACGCTGAAAGCTAAAAATTGGTCTGGGCAGGAAGGGTGTATAAATTTCCTGTATTGAAGTGGTTAAACCCGGACACAGACAAGAATGTGGCTTGGAACAGGGCTTGACAGGAGGGTGAGGGGGCACTATGTGCGCCACATTACTATTCTCTGTGGAGTGACTAAAGGTGTCCCAGGTCTGTTACAATCCCAGAGTGTATACTAAAAAATAAAATTGTACTGTGCATCGCTAAAGTGTTCGGATGTGGCTTGAACAATAAGTGGAAACCCTAGCTCTTCAGTTTTTTATTTTTTTCATTCAGCCTGCTGGGTTAAACGGATAAGAAAACTCAGTGTGTACCAGGCTTTAGGCTTAAACTGAACAGAAATTGGTTGTGAAATGAAACTAACATACCCTAAATAAACTCCAGCAGATATGGAGGGAGCCTACAAATTCTAGACAGACACCACCTTCTGTGGGAAACACCTGTTTTTTGTATATTGGTCAGAAATACATTTCCCCTCCAGATTCGATACTTATCTAATGAGTAGTCTTTTTTACGGTTCACTAATAAAAATACACTTCTATTTAGACCTTCATCTACAAACACACAAGGTCCAACATTTTGCAACAGCACTCTTCCACCTTCAACATGGCGGCGAGTTCTGTACGGAAGTGACGTCAGTGCTCGGAGCCGTCTTCCTTCCTGTCAGAGGAGGTGATACAGTACTTGGCATTGGGATTGCCCGCTCCTCCTCAGTGTCATTCCGGACATCAAAATGGCCGACAAGCTGGGTGAGGAAACGTCTGCTGTGTCTGTTTGTGAGGTGTCGGGGGACAGGAAGGTGAAGAAGGTTTGGTGGGAGTGCGGCATGCTGGCAGCTCACAGGGACGTGTTGTAATGGAGGCTGTGACCGGGTCACCTCAGTACTCGTTGCACAGGTTCTATACACACACCTTTCGCCGTGTGTCTTTACTCAAGACCGTGATATTGCTTATTTTTCTGGTTACTTAGGGTCATTCCCAGTGATTACAGTTCATCTCCATGATTAGAGAATCTTTATTTGATGTGTAATTCAGGATTCCCCATTTACCTCTGTGTCCCAGATAGGGGGCTCTTTAGCTGCAAAGTTGGGGTGTTGGCATGGTTCCTCTCTGCTTACACATTGCTATGTGAAGGATAAAGCTGGACACATGCTGCAATCTGGTGTACAACCTTCTTAAGATTTCCCTACAGCTCTGCACTGAATGTGCATGTCATCAGATATAAAGGTTTGTGCAGTGGATTGCTTTTCAGAGGGCATTTGACAGGCTGTGAGGAGGCATTATGTCCCCTTACACTGCCTGTTTTGGCCGTTAAAGTGACGCTAAAGCCAAGCCTTTTTACCTAAGGCCCCTTTCACACCTTAGTGATTTTCTGCTGGAAGCTTGTAGCTCTAAAATGCTTAACGAGCCAAATCCCATTCATTTCAGTGGCCCCTGTTCACATCTGAGCATTCTGTCGCCTGGAGCAAAGCGCAAGTCGCTCAAAGTACATGAGCGTCTTTTTTTGCTATCACAAGCTTTTTTGGCCCCATAGACTTCAATAAAAATGCCTGACTTGAGCGTTATATGAGTGTTTTGTCACTCGTTTTCTGCTCAAACAGCAGCTCTCCACACCTAATTTCCTCCCCCTCTCCTAGTGCTTTCTATTGGCTAAACAAAAATGCCTGGAGCTGTAATACGCTTCTAAAATGCTTGAAAGCTTTTTTAAAAAAAAAAAAAAAAAAAAACTCCAGTAAATCAATTCGCTCGGGTGCGCTTTTAGAAAGTCCACCACACTCACAAGATGTAATAGAAGTCTATGGCAAAGTGCAGCTAACCCGCAGGAAAGCCGCAAGTGCACTGTGTTGCAATGTAGGTAAACCGCAGCAAATCGGTAAGAAAACAGCCTTATAGGGGCTCAGGACAGTAAGGGCTTGTCTACGTTTGAGGGGTGGTAAAACCCCATAGTTCATTGTGGCCCATGACTGGTTACCAAATCACTTCACCACTTCAATATGCACTTTCACCCCGTTCCTGCCCAGGCCAATTTTCAGTTCTGTTTCACTTTAAATGACAATTGCACGGTCATCTAACACTGTGCCCAAACTACATTTTTATCATTTTGTTCACACAACTGAGGCTTTATTTTGGTGGTGTTTAATCACCACTGGGTTTTTTTATTTTTTTGCTGAAAATGTTGAAGAAAAAAAAAAAGCATTTTTCTTAATTTCTGGTGGACACAGCAGGACTTCATATGACATCCAGCCAGGACGAATGTCCCACCTGGCTGTGAAATCTGCTATAGACCAGGCGGGAAGGTGTTAAGTGGCGCTCTCACTTCAAGAGGTTGAGCACCCCTGACCTAAGGCTGGCCATACATTATACAATTGTCTTGTATAATTTTCCTTTAGATTTACCAAAACCATTTAATAATGGCAAACCTAAACACTTTCAATTTGTATGCAGTCAGGCAGGCACCTGCACTACATAGCTGAAGGTAAATCTAAAGGAAATTGAATAAGAAAATTGTATAATGTATGGCCAGCTTAAGGCTTTAGCATTTTGTTTTTCTACACGTACATTGCTCTTGCCCTATTAAGAGAAGTAAAGGATTTTTTTTTTTTGGAGTATCATACTTGCCTAGGTGGATGCAGCATCGGTTCGAAGTTGCCTCTGTCCTCTGGTGCCTCTATGCTGACAACCGAGCGATCGAACACCGCCGATCACTCGGTTTTCAGAGATCCCAGAGCAGAGAGCTGTAGACTGTCAGTGAGTAGCTCTTTGCTCTGCCCCCTCCTGGCTCGTTGGAGCACTGGGCTGTGGAGGGGCGGGGGTGGCCAGATCAGTCTCTCAGCGGCTCGCTGAGAGGCTGATACAGGTGTCAGTCCAGGCACCTGGCGGATCCAGACTGTATTGTTGCGATGACAGTATCTGGACTGAAATCCATGACGTCAGCAGAGAGTGGAACTTCAGCCTGCTCTCTGCTGAAAACAGGTCACAGTAGTGCAAAATGAATTGCACTCCTGTGATCCATAGAAGTACAGCCAAACGAGCTTTGGTTATACTTCTCCTTTTAAGCACTTGCCAATTGATCATTTGCCTCAATGTCACTAGTCACATTTTCTTCCTGTTAATAGCACAGCCCCAGCTTCTTTCATGCAGCTTCCCCAAACTTCAGTCAGAGAGCATGCATTTCTTCCCTCTCAGGGCTACCTGTCACATCATTCCTACCACCATATCTAGTTTTGACAGGTACCTGCCCTGGAATTGCCTAAGCTATTCCACCGGAAGTTTGGCCCCTTCCCTCCTCTGCGGCTCGCACATGCGCAGTGGAGAGCCGGCTGTGAAGCTGCAAGGCTTCACAGCCAGCTTCCCACAGGCTGTGTGGTGGCACCGGGATCCAAAGACTGGTCAAGAACCAGTCTGGGTGAGTACAGCACTGGCTCCCTGGACAGGTAAGTGCCTTAGGCCCCTTTCACACTTACGGACCGTTCGTTTCATCAGTTCAGCCACGTCAAAACAGATGCGCGTCCTTAACATCCGCCGCGACCTTAACATCTTATTAGTCATCAACAGTCAGCGGGGTTCCTCGCTGACGGCTGAAAGTAAAGAAAAAAAAATTGCTGGCAAAAAAGCAAAATGGGGCCCCCCCCTCAGGTCCATACCAGGCCCTTCGGTTTCTAGTATGGATTCGGAGGGGACCCCCCCCCCCCATGCCAGTTTTATTTATTTTTTTAATAAAAATTGTGTGGGGTCCCCCCTAAATCCATACCAGACCCTCATCCGAGCATGCGGCCTGGCCGGTCAGGAAGTGGACGAGCAAGCGCCCCCCCCCAACCATACCAAGCCGCATGCCCTCAATGTGGGGGGGGGGTGCCTTGCCCCCATGTAGATGGGGACAAGGGCCTCTTCCAGACAACCCTGGCCGGTGGTTGTCGTAGTCTGCAGGCAGGGGGGGCCTATCAGAATCTGGAAGTCCCCTCTAACGAGGGGGTCCACAGATCCCGCCCCCTATGTGAATGGGTATCAGGTACATCATACCCCTACCCATTCACCCCAAAAAGCAGTGAAATGTAAAAAAGAACAAGAGCCAGTTTTTCAAAAAATTATTTAAAGTCCTTTTTTCAAATAAATAGCCACTCTTCTCCCCAAGCTGTCTTCTCTCCCTGCCGCTGTCTTGTTACTCGTTGCCGGTTACCCGCTAAAAACAAAAAAGCTGCTCTTCTCCTGAGGCTGTTGTCCTCCGTTGTGTTGTCCCCCACTGTCTATAGCAGGGATATGCAATTAGCGGACCTCCAGCTGTTGCAGAACTACAAATCCCATGAGGCCTTGCAAGACTCTGTCAGCCACAAGCATGACACGCAGAGGCATGATGGGACTTGTAGTTTTGCAACAGCTGGAGTTCCGCTAATTGCAGATCCCTGGTCTATAGCCACGGGGCGTGACCATCCGATGACGTCACCTAGAGAGCCCGCCCCTTGTGACATCATCAGATTTCCACGCCCTTTGGCTATACAAGAGTTGTCAGACAGCGGGGGACTACACAACGGAGGAAGACAGCCTCGGGAGCAGAGCGGCTTTTTTTGTTTTTACTGGGTAACGGGCGGCGAGGGAGAAGACGGCTCAGAGCTATTTTATTAATAAAGGACTTGTTAGGTTTTTTTTTTTCCCTTACATTTCCATGCTTTTTGGGGGGAATGGGTAGGGTACCCGATACCAATTCACATATGAGTGTGGGCTGGGATCTGGGGGGGCCCCCTTGTTAAAGGGGGCTTCCAGATTCCAATAAACCCCCGCAGACCCCAAAACCACCGGCCAGGGTTGTCGGGAAGAGGCCCTTGTCCTCGTGAACATGGGGGCAAGGGGCTTTGGGGTGGGGGGGAGCAGAATCCGCTCTGCCTCAAAGCACCCACACCCCCCCCCCCCCCCATGTTAAGGGCATACGGCCTGGTATGGTTCAGGAGGTAGGGGGCCGCTTGCTTGTCCCCTCCCTTTACTGACTTGCCGAGCTGAGTGCTCGGGTAAGGGTCTGGTGGGTGTTGGGGGGGGGGGGGGGGGGGCCACGCTGTTGTGTGTGTGTGTGTGTTTTTTTTTTTTTTTTGTTTTTTTTTTTTACATTCAGCTAATAACTCATCGGTTGTTAAGGATGTGGCAGCCGGCTTCCCAGCCCCCTTCTTGGCAACACAGTTGGGGGGGATTTAAAAACGTACGTCAACGGATCGGATGTAAGCGGATGTCGTCCGCTAACATTCAATTTTCGTTCCTTGTTTTTAACTGTAGGCTTAGACCTTGCTGACAGACCTTCAACAAAATCTTTTCCCATAGGATGATCTGTGCAATTAACATTTATGGTGTGGTGTTTTTTATTTTTTTTATTTTTTTAACCTAAGACTGCTGCTGGTCACCACCATTATGTGTGTTGTCAGCTGTCATGTAACACTCTCTAACATTTCCTTTTGCTCCTCCCCCAGCTGCTACATAAAAGATCATGGGGGGGGGTTGGGCCAGCGTATACAGTAATTGGACATTCCCAGAAAAAGAGGGCTATGACATACAAGGGGAGAAATTTTCCCACAAGGTAAAAAGCACATTGTAAGTGGGGGGGGGGGGGGGGGAAACTTTTACACAGGAAAATCTCTGCAAGTAAGCATCTAAAATACTTATATTGTGCGTGCTTTCACCTTCATTTTGAAACCCAACTCCTGTCATATTGTTTTGTATTGGATAGAGCAGGCAAGGATAAGGGTTTTGTTGTGTCACGGTTGCGTTGTCTCGATTCATTAGCTGTCAGGACAGGAAATTTTGTATACTCTGGTAATAAAACTGTTATTAATTATTTTTTATTTTTTTTTAGTACCTTTGGCTGAGAAGAGACTGCTGGATGTTAAGATCGGTCAGCTGCCCAACTGGCTTGCCACTTGTAATTTCACTCCGAATGGAGTTTTTGCTGGTGTGAGAAGGGGTTAGTATGTAAAATGTCTGTTTATTTACCTGTGAAACACTGTTAGAGCTTGTGTCAATGGGCTTTTGATCACTTTAAGTGTGCTTTGCATTCCCAGTCGTTGAGAGTGAAGTTTATTGAAAAGTCAAGAAGATCTAGAGCGACCACGAGATTATAGTACAGAGATAACACAGTTCTCACATACAATAGCTACATAGTCGTGAAAACACAAATGACATAACCATATCCACACCAATATACACATAAGTGGCAAGAATGAAATTTACACTGCACGGTGCAAAGACAAGAAGCATTAGGTGGGTCTACTACCACCCCCAAAAGACCCCAACCTGCCTATAGCCAAATCCAGTGGAGACAGACCGGGTATATCAAGCCAAGGCTCCAATATCTTACAAACCTAAGCGGGCAGCCTCTGTGCTGATAAATATATTGTTCCAGTGACATTGTAGATCCAACCTGCCTGATCCACTCAGTGGCAGTCAGGGAAGTCGGCTAATTTCCAGTGGTTCAGTACAAGCTTACTGTCTTCAAACAGTTGTTTGGAAATTGCTTCTTTAGCGTGCTTCATGTAACGTCAGGTTATCCAATATGCCGAGAACACATGGTTTTGGATCAGCTTGAATATTAGACTGAAAGACCTTATTTAAAATGTCTAATATTCCTGTCCAACAAATTATGAAGTTTAGGACAGCTTCATAAATTAAATGAATTGCCATGGTCCCTGCAGCACCTACTACAAAGTGGGTCATCTGACACTCCCATCCTAAAAAGTTTGACTGGGTTATAGTGAGATCGCAACAGAAGCCATTGGGAAATATTGAGGGAGCTAAGCTGTACCGCTTGTAGTGCTTTTTCCCATTGGTCCTAAATGGGCCTACATTCTTCTCTAGAGATGCACCAAAATTTCAGCGCCTGAAAATGGTGTTATCGGTATGTTTCTGATAAGAGAAAAAGGTGCTGATAATGGGGCTGAAACGCATGCGATTTTTGCAGCGATTTTACCACAATTTTTACTGTGCTTATGGTGTTTTTCATAGGTCATGTGACTCAAAAACCGCATCACAAACATAACACGGGTGCGTTATGCATTCTTGTTGTGTTTTTAACGGGGAGGTGCGTTTTTGGTGCAGGGTTTTCTTGTTTTTGTTTTTTTTCTGACCAAAAATGCAGCAAGCAGAATGTATATGTACCCCCCTCCTCTTTTTTTTTTTTTTTTTTTTTTTTTAAATACTGTAAATTTCGGTTTTGGATTTCGGCCAAGTGCATCCTGAATTTTCGGTTTCGGTGCACCTCTCATTTCAGTGGTACGCATGAAGTTAGGGTTTGGGGTGGGGGAAAGCATCCAATCGCAAGTGTTACCCTGAGCTTGTACAACGTGATGACGTTGTAAGTATAGAATGTGCATGTGTTGCTGGAGTAAGAACTCTGTGCTCAGCTCCCTAAAAGATAACCATGTTCTGTAGGCATGAGCTATCCATTTAGCACTATATTGTAATTTTGGCCAGTTCTGTGCACGCACTATTGTGCCATATGGGACTGTAAGCGGTGAAGCCTATAACCTGTTGTAAAAGTTTTTTGCTCTATTCCAAACCTTTTGTATAAGCACGTACTTTAGGAATGATTTATTGGATTTGTGAAACAGACTCTAACCCTGAGGGAATATCTGTTAATATCTCCAGCTTTTATGTTATTATAGAAGAATCCCTGTTGTAAAATCATACTGCTGTGCACAAAGATTATCTGGACAGGTCATACCTCGCACCATAGCCCACAGGCATGGCATGCGGTTGTGACATGGTGATACTGCATTTAAGGGGTTAAAACATATGACATCGCCTCTTCACTACCTGTCACATGCCCCTGAAAAGCAATCTGAGCATGGACTGCTTTTCAGAGGTGCTTCAGTCTTTGTCACTATTATGAACAAGCCTTAAAAAGAAGTTCTGTTCATACAGGATTGGGGGTCCAAAGTTGGGATGCTATGTAAAATCTAGATAAAAATAGCACAGATGCACAATAGAAAACATATCAAATGTTTAAATTGAGAAAATGTACCATTTAACCAATAAGGTAATTTTGAAATTGATGTCGGCAACACATCATCAGAAAAGATGGGACAGTGCAACAAAAAGCTGGCAAAGTGTTACTAACAAAGAGCTGGAAAAACATTTAGCAACAGGTCAGTAACCTGATTGGGTATAAAAAGGGCATCTTGGAGAGTCAGAGTGTCTCAGAAGTAAAGTTGGACAGAGGTTCACCAATCTGTGAAAAGCTGCGTTTAAAAGTTGGCTAACAATTTCAGAATAATGTTCCTCAACGTAAAACTGCAAAGACTTTAAATATATCATCATCTACAGTACATAATATCAATAGATTCCAAGAACATGAAGAAATCTCTGTGTGCAAGGGACAAGGCCAAAATGCAATATTGGATGCCCGTGATCCTTAGGCCCTCAGATGGCACTGCATTAAATACAGGAATGTTTCTGTGATGGCCATCACTGTATGGGCTCAAAAATCAATGTTTGTGAACACAGTTCGCCATGCCATCCAAAAATGCAAGTTAAATCTCTATAATGCAAATAAACAGCCATATCTGAACATAATCCAGAAATGCCACCGTCTTCTCTGGGCCAGAGCTCATTTAAAATGGTCTGTTGCAAAGTGGAAAACTGTTCTGTGGTCAGCTGAATCAAAATTTGACATTCTTTTTTGTCAACCATGGGCGCCAGAACCTCCAGACTTCGGCACTCTGCTCAAAAGCCTTCATCTCTGAAGGTATGGGGAAGCATACTGTGTATGAAATGGGAATTGCACATTGGAAAGGCACCATCAATGCTGAAGGATATATCCAGGTTTTAGAACCGCATATGCTCCTATTCAGGGGAGGTCTTGCATATTTTGGCAGGACAATGCTAAACTGCATACTGCATCTATGACAACAGAATGGCTTCATAGAAGATTTGGGGTGTTAACTGGCCTGCCTGCAGTTCAGACCTTTCACCAAGTAATATATTGCAAATATTTGGCGAATTTTTAAACAAAAATATTGACAAAGATGACCCAGGACTGTTGAGCAGTTAGAATCCTATATCTGGCAAGAATAGGACAACATTCCTCTCCAAAAACTCCAGCAACTGGTCCCCATTCCCAGATGTTTGCAGAGTGCGGTTTAAAAAAGAGGGGATGCTACACTGTGGGGTAACATGGCCCTGTCCCAACTTTTTTGAGACAGTTGCCATCAATTTCAAAATTCCTTAATTTTTTTTTCCTTAAAACAGTTTTTTTTTTTTTTTTTTTTTTTTTGTTTAAACATTTGATTTGTTTTCAATTTAAATAATGTTCCATTCACACTAATGTGTTTTTTTTTTTTTTTTTTTTTCCATGCTTTTTGCTGCTTTTTTTATTTTTTTATTTATTTTTTAATGGGTCCCTATGGAACATGTTCACATCAATGCATTTTTGGAAAGGGTCAGGGACTTTTTTAACCACGTCAGCCCCGGAAGAATTGGCCCCTCAATGACCAGAACATTTTTTAGTTTGGCACTGCGCTGCTTTAACTGGTAATTGCGTGGTCATGCAGTGCTGTACCCAAATAAAATTTGCGTCCTTTTTTCCCATAAATAGAGCTTTGTAATAGCTATGGTAATACTCCACTAGTGTGTGGTAGCGTTTGAAACAGTCACCAATGCACAGACCAGGTTGGTCAGGACAGGATCGACAATAAAAGCGGTTGTCGCTCCTAAATCCACGTTTTTTGCAGACACAACATCATCTTTGGTGATTTCTTTGGGTAGGGGTACCAGGGAGGGCATACGGAAAATGCCTCTCATGCAGCCGGCTCACTGCATTTGCGTTGGGAAGGTGGGCCACAGCACCATCTGGAAACGGAAGGGCTGTGATGATCTCTTCATGGAATTTTAAGGAAGGATCCAGTTCATCCTGAAGCTTTGTATAGCACATAAGCATTCAGCAGAGCCAATTGGAATAAATGTACAGACTTTTTTGTACCAGCGTCTGGCCTTACGGGCAGTTAGGTACGGCGCCAACAACAGGTCGTTGAGGTCTACCCCTCCCATGTAAGGTTGTTTTTGTGGACAGAGAGGGGTTTCTCCACAACACCAGTCGCCGTAGGAATTTAGACAGTCGTATCTGCGTGAAGGGGGGACAGAACGAAAACATTCCATGCATCCCTTCACTTCACTGCTAACAAATTTATTAAATTTCAAGCAGGTTCTCTCCCCCCGTCTAAGTTGGGACTCTGCAAACCGTTGGGGGAAGCCCTGGTAAATCGCACGGTGCCACATGCGCCAATTCCACAATCAAAAAGGTGACTAAAAAGAGACACTCGTGTAATCATTGTCCATGTGGTACCCCTTTTCAAAAAAGGGTGGCACCAAGTCCCACACAATCTTACCAGCGCTCCCTATGTAGTCTGGGTAGTTCTTGGGCTCCACATGACTATCTCTTCCCTCGTAAACTATAAAACTGTATATGTATAGCCTGTTGCCCTGTCACAGAGCTTATACCTCTTGACCCCATATCTGGCATGCTTGCTGGGAAGATACTGTTTTGATAGACATGCGGCCAGAAAACTTTAATCAGGAACTCATCAACGCAGATAACTTGATCGGGAGTAAACAAGGCTGCAAACTTGGTTGAAGTGGTTTACAAGGGGCCGAATTTTGTGGAGCCAATCGTATTCACGGTCACCCCGAGGACGACTGAGTTCATTGTCATTGAAATGCAAGATCTGCTCGTATCATGTCCTGGTCATGGAGGCAGAGAACACGGGTATATGGTGAATTGGGTCAGTGGACTAATATGAGCGCAACTCACTTTTTTTTAACTATGCCCATAAGGAGGAATAGGCCCAGGAAGGTCTAAGCAAATAAAAATCAAGTGACGTAAAATCAACAGTTTCCGCCTGAATTCCAGGTTGGCCAGTAAATTGGGGAAGTAGATAGGCTCCCAATTTGGATTGGCAAATGCAGTAGGAAAGGCACTATGGGCTCGACGGGCCTGTGCTTGTCTTCTTGGTGGCTGCGGGACTCTACTTGTGCTAGCCACCTCACCAGCTTGAACTGCACTTATGGGACTCGTCACATCACCAAGTGTTACTGCAATGCTTGATGTACAACCAGGATGTACTAGGCCGCTGGTGCTTGCCAGTTCACGAGAAGGATGAGCGGCACTAGTACTAGCTCTCTACTCCATAGGTGAGCCCTGCGGTTCTTGCACCTCAACAGCAGAAGAACTGGGTCAGGTACGCCTGACCTTGGCAGGGACCACTACTTCTTCGTCAGAGCTATCTGTCAGGGTGCTGCTGCTGTCTGCAGGTTCATATTCTGAGCCTGAATCTGACAGATGGGTGACTTCCTCTTCACTCTCATCTGTCAGGCTCAGAAACATGTATGCCTCTTCACTAGTGTACCTTTTGATTTGGACATTTTGGCCTCTAAATTTACTGGTACAACTAGTGAAACTCACAGGAAAAAAGAGCACCTGACTGTCAGCGACCGCTTCAAACGCTACCAAAAAAACTTAGCGTTCGCAGGGATCAGGCCTAACTCTGCGAATGCTGCAGTTATGTTTTGTAAGTGACAGTGATCGATTGATAATGCACTTGGCTGGGCTGAGGAGCTAAACGCAGGTGCTAGCAGGTATCTGGGCTTATCCCGCTAACGCTACATTTTTTTTTTTTTTTTTAACCCTAAACTATTGGGGACACGAATATAGCTCCTCTGTTCAGACACTATACTACTAAGGGAGGTATATCGTGAGTGGGTGTTAGCGCTACTGGCACTAATCTGATGCTGCCTGGGGCGACGCAGACCCTAACTGATGCTAAAACCTGACTGATGTCACAGTGGGTTAAAATTTTTTTTTTTTTAGATAATATATGGCGGGTGCCCTGACGATATAAAAAAAACTAGCCAGCGTCACGCGTGACACTAATACGGTGATCACTGGTGATGGGGTGATCAAAGGGTTAAACCTTTTATTAGGGGGTCCCTAGACCTAAACCTGATTGTCACAAATTACACCAGTACAGTGGTCAAAGAAAAATATGAACACTGCACTGGGTGACACTGTGACAGAGTGAAGGGGTTAACTGGGGGATGACAAGTGTACCTATGTGTAATGGTGTTAGTGTAGTGTTGGTGCAACTTACTGTGAGATGTCTTCTCTCCTCTCCCTGGAACGGAAAAGAGTTCCACGAGGGGAGATGACATCACTTCCCCTTCCTGTGTTTACACTTACAGGCAGGGGAAGGATTTAATTCGCCAGAACCGATCACCAGGTCCCATGCCTGGACCTGAAGACTGATCAGTTCAGAAGCGAATCCGATTGTCGCGGCCACCTAGGGGGCGTGCGCCCGACAGACATACAGCTACGTCGCCGCTTCACCCAGCCGAGCCAACCTTCGCAGTACAGCTGCGGCGGCTGGTCTGGAACTGGTTAAAAGCAAAATGTTGCTTTTTTTTTTTTTTTTTTTTTTTTTTTTTTTTTGTTCTATAGATTTCAATGAAGAAGCTGCAGAAAAGCATGTGGTGCATTTTTTTTTTTTTTTTAACAGCGATTTTTGCCACATTTTTAATTTTTCCTTAACAAATTTTTCCACCAAAAAACCCCATTAAAAACACAAAACGCAGAAAGCACAGCAAAAAGCACTGCAGAAACGCTCAAAAGCAAAATGCATCGATGTGAATCGAGCCTAAAATATGGGTTTGAGATTTGCAAATCACTGCATTGTTTGTTTTGTTTTGTGTGGTGTGTTTTTTTTTTTTTTTTTTTTTTTTTTTTTTTTTTATTTACATTTTACACAGGGTCCCAACTTTTTTGGAATTGGGGTCTCACACACACACACACTTTAAAAAAAAATGTTCCTGCACTCATACTGCATAGTAGGGGGAGGAAGAGGGGTCAGGACGCAGGAAGATGCCCTTCCCCTTCCACTTCTTAGCACTTCACTGTCCTGATCGAGCTCCTCCTGTGCTGATGTACAGTTCAATGGAGGATTGGGAGCTTGGTCTGAGCCGAATGCCGCGGAAATCCTGATAACCTCAGTTGGCACCCTGGTTGAGAGAGGCTACGTTAGAGCATATCTTATTGCTGATGTCTCTATGTACAGTGCCTTGAAAAAAGTATTCACACCCCTTGAAATTTTCCACATTTTGTCATGTTACAACCAAAAACTTATTTTTTGGGGATTTTATGTAATAGACCAACACAAAGTGGCACATAATTGTGAAGTGGAAGGGAAATGATGAATGGTTTTCTGAATTTTTTACAAAAAAAAAACGCCACACTGTAAAGTGTGGCATGCATTTTTATACAGCCCCCTTATACTCTGATACCCCTAACTAAAATCTAGTGGAACCAATTGCCTTCAGAAGTCACCTAATTAGTAAATAGGGTCCACTTGTGTGTAGTTTTATTCTCCGTATAAATACAGCTGTTCTGTGACGCCCTCAGAGGTTTTTTAGAGAACCTTAGTGAACAAACAGCATCATGATGGCCAAGTAACACACCAGACAGGTCAGGAGTAAAGTTGTGAAGAAGTTTAAAGTGGGGTTAGGTTATAAAAAAATAAATAAAAAAACCCAAGCTTTGAACATCTCATGGAGCACTGTTCAATTCATTATCTAAAAATAGAAATAGTATGGCACAACTGCAAACCTACCAAGACATGGCCGTCCACCTAAACTGACAGGCCGGGCAAGGAGAGTGTTAATCAGAGAAGCAGCCAAGAGGCCCATGGTACCTCTGGAGGAGCTGCCAAGATCCACAGCTCAGGTGGGAGAATCTGTCCACAGGACAACTATTAGTCGTGCACAAATCTGGCCTTTTATGGAAGAGTGGCAAGAAGAAAGCCATTGTTGAAAGAGCCATAAGTCCTGTTTGCAGGTAGCGAGAAGCTATGTGGGGGGGGGGGGGGTGGCACAGCAAACATGTGGAAGAAGATGCTCTGGTCAGATGAGACCAAAATTGAACTTTTTGGACTAAAAGCAAAAAGCTATGTGTGGTGGAAAGCTAATACTGTACATCACCCTGAACACTTGCCATCCCCATCTTGAAACATGGTGGTGGCAGCATCATGTTGTGGGAATGCTTTTCTTCTGCAGGGACAGGGAAGCTGGTCAGAGTTGATGGGAAGATGGATGGAGTCAAATACAGGGCAATCTTAGAAGAAAACCTGTTAGTCTGCAAAAGACTTGAGACTGGGGCAGAGGTTTACCTTCCAGCAGGACAATAACCCTAAATATACAGGCAGAGCTATTATGGAATAGTTTAGATCAAAGCATATTCATGTGTTGGGGCCCTTTCTCACTGGGGTGGTTTGCAGGCGCTATTGCGCTAATAATAGCGCCTGAAACAGCCGCTACTGTCTCTCTGGTGTGAAAGCCCCGAGGGCTTTCACACTGGAGCGGTGCGCTAGCAGGATGGGAAAAAAAGTCCTGCTAGCAGCATCTTTGGAGCAGGGGAGGAGCGGTGTATACACTGCTCCTGCCCATTGAAATCGATGGGACAGCGCGGCTATACCGCTGGCAAAGCGCCTCTGCAGAGGCGCTTTGTGGTGGTTTTTAACCCTTTCTTGGCCGTTACGGGGGGGTAAAACCGCCCCCGCTAGCGGCCGAATACCAACGGTAAAGTGCCGCTAACAATAGCGGCGCTTTGCCCCCGTGTGAAACTGGCCTTAGAATGACCCAAAGTCCAGACTTGAATCCAATTGAGAATCTGTAGCAAGACTTAAAAGTTGCTGTTCACAGAAGCTCTCAATCCAGTCTGAGAACTTGAGCTATTTTGCAAAGAAGAATGGACAAAAATGTTACTCTAGATGTGCAAAGCTGGTAGAGACATCCCCAAAAAGACTTGTCGCTATAATTGCAGCGAAAGGTGGTTCTACAAAGTATTGACTCAGGGGGAATGAATACAAATGCACCCCACACTTTAAAGATATCTATTTGTAAAAAAAAATTGAAAACCATTTATCATTTTCCTTCCACTTCACAATTCTGTGCCACTTTGTGTTGGTCTATCACATAAAATAAGTTTGTTTCTTGCTGTAACATGACAAAATGTGGAACATTTCAAGGGGAATGAATACTTTATTTATTTTTTTTTTTTTTTAAATTATTTAGTGGTATGCGACATACAATGAAACGATAGCTTCACAGAATATGTAGCGTAAACAAAGTAGAATACACGTGGACATGGAGTGAATACTTTTTAAAGGCACTGTAGGTATATAATGTAAATTTGAATTGATGAGGATTTTTTTTTCTGTCACTTGGTAAATTGATTTGTATTTGTTTTTCCCTTAGGTTATGATCGATATTATAACAAATACGTCAATGTGAAAAGAGGGGGCATTGGAGGGATTGCCATGGTACTTGTTGGTTATGTAGCTTTGAGCTACGTCTGGCAATATGATCACATCAGTAAGTGATGTTACATCTAATTATACTAGAAGACAAGCTGTGTACTGCTGAATAAATTATATTTATATTGCCTGTTATTGACATAAGAATACGTGCATGTTTACTTTGAATAGAAGTTACAAATCCTGAATCTAGAATTGTAATCTGCTAATGCTTTGTGTACCAAGTACAACTGCTGCTGTCACAGCAGTGTAACATATCAGTTCCAAGCAGATAGTGTCATGCGATTTTGAGGTTTTTTTTTAATTTTTTTTGATACGATATATGCTTTTATTTTAAAGTATAGGATATGCTTTGCAGTTTAATCAAATTTGATTGTATGAGGAGCCCTTGTCAGACCAATCACTAATAAAAGTAATCTGTCACTTTTCCCATGTCAGGCAAAATGACAGGTCCTCATAAGGACACCAGCCTCCTCCTATTACTATTCTCCTTCAGTGTGCTCTCCCACCTCTTTATTGGTCTGGTAGAGCCCTTGGAAATAACCAGTACTTTTAAAAAAGATCTCAATATTTCCACACACTTTTTTTCCACGCACATTTTGTTTTGGGCTGGATGTGCAGTATATGTGTATGTATCTGCGGCTACATATCGCACTGTTTCCTGGGTGCTAGCCAAGACTTCCTGTCATTACCGCAACACAGAAGTGTCTACCGCAGCGGCACTCAGCTGCTCAGAGCATGTAATGTATTCTAGCAAATAATACAAAGCTTCCTCTGGCTGGGATCAGAGAGGCGGGCTGATGTCACAACCCCTGAGGCAGGAACCTCTATACAAAGCAATGAGAGGTTGATGGTGCCTGCAGCTGTTCGCATGTAATCAGACTTTGGATCGGATGCAGTGATTACCTTTTGGATGATTGATTTGGACACAAACAGTCCAGTATCTGGGGCTGTTCATCCACATGTTTTAATTACATGCAAACAGCCATGGCACTGTCGGCTTACTGCCCGCAGGAAACCCTGCTGATTTTATCACAAGAAATTGTAATTGACCCCAAACTTGTGAATGAGGCCTAAAGGGACTCTCTAGAACCTGTCATTTTTTATAAATCATGTACAGTATGTATTGATATAAATATTATGTGTATCGCATTTTAGTAAAAAAAATGTCTTTGTTGCAGAACATGACCGCTGGAGAAAGTATCACTGAACAAACAAGAACCCTGGATTTTTGTTGCTACTCTGTAACCCGATCTGAAATAATAAATATTTCTACTTCATGTGTATGTGTATTTATAATGGGTCAGTAAATCGCTTCCAAAGCTAAGGCTATGAAATGCTTTTAATTTAAGGTGTATCACCCAGTGCATCCGGAAAGTATTCACAGCAGGGTGGATTTGATTTAAAGCAAGTAAAATAGCTTGATTTTAATCAACTTGATTTGAATCATAATTTTTAAAGAGCAACTGTCATCTCTGTCCCGCAGCGGCTCCTCTTCTGACCCGTTGTTGACTCCCCGATAGTCTCACTTTAATGGGACAGCTGGTGAAAGGGATGTGGCGGCAGCAGGTGAGTGGATGTCCGCTAACAAGCGTTGCCATGATGGATCTGAAGTGACAGGTGCACTTTAAATGTAACGACTTATTATTACTGGTAGTTAGAATCTTAAATGTTTGCAAACAAAATGAAGGTTTCCTATTTAGAATAATAAGCTGTCAGGTTAGTAAAACGGCGATATCAGAACCGATTCAATCATACAGTTTGTAGTGTACATAGATTTGCAAAACAATGGGATAAAGGCATATTCCTGATCTTTGTTTTATCTCATTGTTACTGTAAAATTGTGTGAATGCATCAATACAGTGCATGTTATCTCAGCTTGCAGAGCTTGGATTCATTGAATGAGTTTACTGAAAATGTAAATATTGCAGAATATACAGCCTCATGCTACATAACTAAGCTCCATTTCATGCTGAATAAACAAAATTACTAATGTATCTTAAATAGAAAAGTATCTTTTAGATATACTTTTGGAGTAAAAATCTTTTATTAAAAAATATTTTGATAGCAATCAATAGGGCTGGGAGATTTTCTTCAAAAAAAAATCTTCGATTCTCTTAAAAAAAACCTCGATTCACGATTCAAATCGAGTTTTTTTGTTTTTCCTTTGGAAACCGCGCCGGTCCTGAAGCACTGCGGGCATGAGCTTTTAGGCGAGGCCGCGGCTTCGGCCTAGTCCACGGAGTCCGGCCTCGCGGACTAGGCCAAAGCCGCGGCCTCACCTAAAAACTCCTTGCAGCTCTTCAGGCCCGGCGCAGTGTCAGCGCTGCGGGCATGAGTTTTTAGGCGAGGCCGCGGCGTCCAGCCGCGGACTAGGCCGAAGTCGCGGCCTCGCCTAAAGACTCATGCCCGCCGCGCCTCGGGACCGGCGCGGTGAAAGAAAAAGAAAATCTAAAAAGATCGATTTGCTTAAATTTTGAATCGATTTGACCTCTCAACTCGATTCAAGATTTAAATCGATTTTTTTTCCCAGCCCTAGCAATCAAAAGAATCTATTTTAAATCCGAAAAAAAAAATTCAGATTTTTTTTTTTTTTTTTTTTTATCATTGAATTATATCCACCCTTATTCACAGCGCTTCACTTTTTCCACATTTTGTTATGTTACAGCCTAATTCCAAAATGGATGAAATTCATTATTCCTCAAATTTCTACGAACAATACTCCGTGATAGAAGTCTGTTTGAAATCTTTGCAAATTTATTAAAAATAAAAAAAAAAAATTACATGTACTTAAGTATTCACAGCCTTTGCTCAGTGCTTTTGTTAAAGCACCTTTGGCACCAATTACAGCTTCAAGTCTTTTTGAGTATGATGCTACAAGCTTGGCACACCTATTTTTGGGCAGTTTCTCCCATTCTTCTTTGCAGGACCTCTCAAGCTTCATCAGGTTGGATGGGGAGCGTCGGTGAACAGCCATATTGAGATCTCTCCAGAGATGTTCAATCGGGTTCAAGTCTGGGCTCTGGCTGGGGCATTCAAGGACATTCACAGAGTTGTCCCGTAGCCACTCCTTTATATTGGCTGTGTGCTTAGTGTTGTTGTCCTGTTGGAAGATGAACCTTTGCCCCAGTCTGTGGTCCAGAGTGCTCCGGAGCAGGTTTTCAGCAAGGATGTCTCTATACATTGCTGCATTCATCTTTCCCTCAATCATGACTAGTCTCCCAGTTCCTGCCACTGAAAAACATACCCACAGCATGATGCTGCCACCACCATGCTTCACTGTAGGGATCGTATTGGCCAGGTGATGAACCTGTGATGTGCCTGTTTTCCTCCAGACATGACGCTTGCCATTTAGGTCAAAGGGTTCAATCATTGTTTCATCAGACCAGAGACTTTTGTTTCTCGTGGTCGGAGTCCTTCAGGTGCCTTTTTGGCATACTTCAGATGGGCTGTCGTGTGACTTCCGTCTGGCCACTCTACCACACAGGCCTGATTGGTGGAGTGCTGCAGAAATGGTTGTTCTTCTGGAAGGTTCTCTTTCCACAGAAAAACGCTGGAGTTCTGTCAGCGACCATTGGGTTCTTGCCTCCTAAGGCCCTTCTCCCCCGATTGCTCATTTTGGCTGGACGGCCCGCTCTAGGAAGAGTCCTTTGTGATTCCAAACTACTTCCATTTACGGATGATGGAAGCCACTGTGCTCATTGGAACCTTCAATGCTGCAGAAAATTTTTCTGTACCCTTCCCCTGAACTGTGCCTCGATACAATCCTGTCTCAGAGGTCTAGAGACAATTCCTTGGACTTCATGCCTTGGGTTGTGCTGTGACATACACTGTTAAGCGTGGGACCTTATATGGACAGGGGTGTGCTTTGCAAAATCATGTCCAATCAACTGAATTTACCACAGGTGGACTCCAATCCAATTGTGGAAACATCTCAAGGATGATCAGTGGAAATAGGATGCACCAGAGTTCAATTTTGAGTGTCATGGCAAAGGCTGTGAATACTTATGTACATGTTTGTTTTTATTTAAAAAAAATTGCAAAGATTTCTAACAAACTTCTCATGTTGCCATTATTGGGTTTGGTTTGTAGAATCCTTTTCCTTTAAAAATCGAATCCATTTTGGAATAAGGCTATAACCTAACAAAATGTAGAAAAAGTGAAGCGCTGTGAATACTTTCCAGATGCACTGTATAGTAGCCTGTGATTTAATAAGAGTTGTAGGATATGGAGATTAATGAATGCTTTAGGCCTCATGCACACAGGATGCTTATTTAACTCTCCTAGAAGCCAGCAGTGTTTTTTTGCAGAAAAAATGCCTGACACTTGTAGAAGTGTTTAAAGCTTTTAGGAGCTTTTACAGGCGTCAAGCTCTTGGGCGTTAATTAATTTTATTGGTCAGAATAAATAATCTTATTCTGGCCATTGAACTGAATTAATGCTCAAGCAGTAGCTTTTAGCAGCGTCAAGTGTTTTTCTGCCCAAACTCTGCTGCCCCTGGACACACTGGCAGTGGGTGTTTTTTTTTTTTTTTTTCCTGCCTGTAAAAGCCTCTGCCACTACGGAGGGGTGTTTAGAGGCATGAAACGCCTGCTGCCAGATGCCCCTAGAAGCAGCTGTAATAACATCCAATGTGCATGAGGCCTGAATCTCCAGTAGTACTGAAAAATGCTTTTGGAGTAGCGTGTTCAGGTTTAAATAATAAAGTCGAGTGCAGTAAACGATAGCGATCTGCAATTTTCTTTTTTCGTCTCATAAATAGTGACATTTGGTGGGTACTGGTAATTGGCACTACACTTATAAATTAGTTCCAAATTGGGCAAGGGAATGTTTGTTAGAATCAGAAATTTCATACAAATGGACATGTATATAAGACAAAATTTTTTTTATTTTTATTTTTGCAAGAAAGGAGCACAGTTCATAAATATATTTAAAGTATATCTTAATCCACAACCAAAAATGTAATGTTATTTCAGCTTACAAGTCCTTGGTGTGGTGGCTGCCTTGGGCTACTTTCACATTGGGGCCGCATTAGGGCTAAAGCGCCGCTCTTTAGCGCTGTTTAAAGGGGCTGTAAACTCTTGTGTTTTTTCACCTTAATGCATCTTATGCATTAAGGTGAAAAAACTTATGGCAGTGACCCCCCCATTTTACTTACCTGAGCCCCTTCATCCCCTCATCAGAGAGACGCTCTCCCTCTCTGCACGGGGTCCCGCCTCTTGATTGGAAAGATTGTTGGCAGCGCAGCCATTGGCTCCCACTGCTGTCAATCAAATCTAATGTTGCGGGGCTGAGTCCGGCATTCATGTCTATGGACACAAATGCTGGACTCGAGCGTGCCCGCAAGGTAACCCCCCCGGGAGAGCGCTTCTCCTAGGGTGTTATCTGATGCGAGGATGAGCTGCGAGAGCCACCAAGGGACCCCAGAAGAGGATGATCAGGGCCACTCTGCAAAACGAGTTGCAGTGGAGGTAAGTATGACCTGTTTGTTATTTTAAAAAAAATAAAGACAAAGCTTTATAATCACTTTAAGTTTTTAACCCCTGCTAGCGGCCAAAGAAGGGGTTAAAAGCACCCAGGTCGCAGTTTGAAGTGCGAATGCTGTTATTGGGGGAACAACCAAACCAGGAGTGGACAGCTGAATTGAGCAGGCTGATCCGGGCAGAGATGCGGTTGGATGAGAGCTACAGAGCCCTCCAGTGGTATATGTAGCCCAAGTGTGCCCGTGGACAGCGGATGACAGCCCCACAGAAGGCTTTGACTACGGTGGCCTGGGACCCTGACTTTTGGAGTTATCTGGAGTGGCTTTTTGAGGAAATAATGGATTACAGAGAGCGAAGACTGAATGCCTCAGAAGTGCTCTGGGCACAGGAAGATTTGGAGTTTCTGGCTGTTCAGGAATGGGAGCTGGAGATTGCCTATGGACAGCTGCTAGACTCTGCTCAGCAGCAGGATGGGGCTACCTTTGCCTGGGACTACCCAGAAGTACCAGCCGACAGCTCTGAAGAGTCGGCAATGTGGCATAGTAACAGTGTGCCTTGCCCACCTGTCCCCACAGCTATGGACGCATAGGTGTTATGATGGATGCAGCAAGTGCTGACTGACCTTGAACATGCTGTTTCTGCACAAGATAAGCTTGGATGGAGGAATGTGCCTGTCCAGCAGCATGCCAGAGAATCGGCAGTGGAAAATCTGGAGATTGCCATCCCCAAAGTGGAAGTGCTGACAACAGGGCAGAGCTCTGATAACCTCTGCCCAGCACCGAGGGTATCTTCTGGGTTCCATGCAGAAGAGCTGATATCGGAGCCGAACATCACTGAGCTCTGCCCAGCACCAGTAACCTCTTCTTTGTTCTACGGACAAGAGATGGTTAACCTTTATCCCCAGACACCAGTTCCAGAGACTGGGGATTTAATAGACTCGTCTGCTGAGGAAAAACAACCTAGTGAACCTCTGGCAGAAGAGCTGGTATCAGGTCTGAACATCACTGAGCTCTGCCCAGCACCAGTAACCTCTTCTTTGTTCTATGGACAGGAGATGCTGAACCTCTATCCCCGGACACCAGTTATAGAGATTGGGGATTTCATAGACTGTTCTGCTGAGGAAGAACAACCTGGTGAGCCTCCAGCAGAAGAGCTGGTATCAGGGCCAAACTTCACTGAGCTCTGCCCAGCACCAACAACAGCATCTGTGGAGTTACAAAAGACTCCTCCAGCTGAAGCACTGGCCAGAGGGTTAAAGACCTCTCCCACACCTGCGGCAGTTCCCATGGTGAGAAGGTGACGGTCACTCCTCAACAGTCGGAGTGGATGATGCGGGGTCCTCAGCCGAAGTGCTAACAGGGCAGAATGGGGGGGGCGTCGCCTGGACAGCGATGTGAGCGGATGTGTGTGACTGAAGCTCCGCTCGTGGCAGATCCTTCTACTCATATCCTGCCTTAAAACTCTGAATTTTTCCCTTAAACCTGTGGGATCTGGTACAGCGACCTGGGCGCATTATGTCACCGCCGAAACGAAACAACACAGCCTCCTCATCTTTAGATCGGTACCGGAGGACGGAGCGGGACCCTGAGGAACAAGATGGCGCCTCGTCAGCAGCCCACGCGGCATCCCATACAGAGCAAGAGCCAGACGGCACAGCGAAGGTACTGGAAGCAATATCCCTCTGCCAGTCCACTCTAACGTCGAAGATAGAGGAGGTAAAAGTGGATATCTCACTTATAAGACATGACATGACTAAACTCCGGGAATGGGTTACCGAAGCTGAGATCCGGATGGGGCGGGCGGAAGACACGCTATACCCCCTGCAGCATTCACAGGAGGACTTGCAGCGTCAGCTACAACAACTGGCACAGAAGCAAGACGACCTTGAGAACCGGGCCCGCCGGTCCAATCTCCGGTTCATTGGACTACCGGAGGGCTTTGAGGGCACAGATCCAGCCACTTTTCTAGAACAGCTCCTGGTCGCAACATATGGCAGAGATGCCTTCTCAGCCACATTTGTGGTGGAGCGGGCCCACCGCATGCCGGGTCGTCGCCCGCCTGAGGGAGCACCCCCACGCACTTTTATTGCGAAACTGCTCAATTTCAGGGACTGAGACGCGGTCCTACGTCTCGCCAGAGTTAAAGGAAATATTCAGTTTCAATCCGGATTCATCTCAGTGTTCCCGGACTTCTCTGCAGAGGTCCACAGGCAACGGGCACGATTCTCCGAAATTAAACACAGTCTAAGAGCACATCATATCAAGTATGCAATGTTGTTCCCGGCCCGCCTTCGCATAGTTGGAGAAGATCAGGTACACCTCTTTGAGGACCCAAATCTGGCTTCGGTATGGGTGGATCAACAAGATACACAGAGGAACCGACCTGTCTAAAGCACATCCCAGCCTGCAAAATAATGTAAGTGCCATTTTATAGTCCCTTGCAAATAATACTTCCCATGACTGCCATAACACACATCCATTAATGTGCATGCACTGACCTCAATTTGAATACACGTGGATGTTCAAGGACTGCACAACAAGCCACTAAGACCCCAGATCCTGATTATAGATGATCCAAAACCTTCCCCTGACAAAACCTGAATGATACCAACATGTCTTACCTACTGCCAAACTGATATGTGAACTCCATCATATGGATCGTACATACTTTCTAAAGAAATGTCCTCATGGCGAGCACCCCCAACTTGAGGAGACACACACCCTGGAACAATAAACCAGTCTCCTTCCCCCTCACTTTACTTAACCCTCACCAAGACTCTAACTGCGCCTTAGCGGAATGCAAAGGAAGGAACAATCTCCTATAGTTACCTCATGAATATGGTGCCTACATTAGCCTTTGCTCATTTCTTATTATCAGACGCCACAGCGGAGCATGGACTCAGGTTTATGTGGTTTGCCTATCCTGATAAATAATTGTCATCGCGTTTACTCCATTGCTGGATCCATATCCAGAATTTGTTCGCCCCCAACGGGAGACCGTTATGTCGACACTGGTGCTGCCCAATAGGCTACCGTCGGTGTCGATATGTTTAATGTGCACTTACTTTTTTTCTTTATGTGACTTACAAGTAATGCCACTTCGTTATAGTAGCACAAGTTTTGGGATGCAAGCCCCAGTCAAGTTTGGGAGGCTGAGGGGGGTAAGGGGAAACGTTAAGGTTAAGTTAAAGAACATGTATGATAACTTGATGAGTAATGATGTGAAAGTATTCGTATGCTGTCATTGTGGGAAGCGAGGAGGAGTTACACTTACCTCAGTGTGGAGTGTGGTGGTATGTGCCCTTGGAAAACACCTCATATTTACCCTTAAAAAATTAGTCACTACACCAATATGGCTAACCTTAAATTCCTTATTTGGAATATCCGCGGGATTCGAGACAAACTCAAGCGCACAGCAGTTTTTACCTGTCTTAAATGAGACGCATGTTACAGGGCAGCTCCAGCTTGCGTTGAGGCGGCCCTGGATAGGATGGGCATTCCATGCCACCCACTCTCCATACTCCCGAGGGGTCTCGGTTCTCATAACTGCAAAAGGAGTAGTTTTAGCTATCTCTGTGCGCACTGACCCCCAAGGTAGATTCATCTTCCTACATTGTACATTAAGCGGCTCGCAACATTTGATAATGGCATTTTACATACCCCCACCGTACAAATCTAACCTAATCACTGAAGGCTTGCTGTATATGGCGCAACACCCCAACATACCTGCTATTTGGTTGGGGGACTTTAATATGGTTCTAAACCCCCAAAAAGATAGAATACAGTCGGGTCAGAGCACCCACCTCCCAGATACCACTCGGTTCGGACGCACGTTAAAAGAATTCTCTCTAACTGATACATGGAGGTACAAGCATCCCAATGCTCAGGCATACTCATGCTTCTCGACGACTCACTCCACCATGTTCCGAATTGATCTCATCCTAATCTCTGACACGCTGCTTCCCCGTCTATCAGACTCAGGGTATCACACTAGATCTCTCTCTGATCACGCCCCATGTTGGGCAACTCTGCAGCTAACCCCGAATATAGGACCTCACACCTGGCGCCTTCACCCCTTTTGGCTGTCAATGTTGAAAGACCAAGAACATACACAAGGAATGGCAATTTTACTTTAATGTTAACAGATACACAGCCCCAGTGGGACAGGTCTGGGAGGCGTACAAATTACACATCCGCACTATCCTCTCCTCGCGAATAAACAGAATAAAAGCTTCCTCTAACCTAATTATCAATCAAGCCTCTGATAAAGCAGACTTACTAGCAAGGGAATTCCAAAAAGACCCTACTCAGGATAGAGCAGCTGCAATTAGACTCCATACCCGTCTTCTAGACCAATTACAGTATGAAAAAGCTAAACAGAAACTGTTCTTTTTGAAACAACGCGTGTTTGAACAAGGGGAGCAAGCAGGTAAACTATTAGCATACCTGGCCCGACAGGATACTAACCCCCCAGTAGTAGTAACCCTTGTAGGCCCTCACAATGACACATTCTCGGACCCCCCGGCGGTCGCAGAGGCATTCCAAAAGTATTATGCTGACTTATATTCCTCTAAGGTAAGGGTCACCGCACAGGAAATTAGGGCCTTCCTCCAAGATATCCCCTTCCCACAACTCTCTGAATCCTAGAGGCTCCTCTCACGGCAGATGAGGTCGCCCTGGCCATAGCATCACTGGCACCAGCTAAGGCGCCGGGCGGGGACGGCATACCACTGGACTTTTATGCAGCATATTCGGAGATATTAATCCCTGAATTATTGAAACTTTATAACCATATATTTGAAACTGAGTCCCTTCCTGAAACCCTCCGCCAAGCAGTAATCAGTAATTCCTAAACCGGGTAAAGACCCCCAACTACCGGAATCCTATCGCCCAATTTCGCTTCTTCAAGCAGACATAAAAATACTAGCTAAAATACTAGCTATGTGCCTCAATAACAGTATTCTCTCCCTCATTCATCCTGATCAGACGGGATTCATGCCTGGGAAAAACACAGCCATGAATCTAAGACGCCTGCATATGAATATTCAGGCCGATCACGAGAATATGGGAGATAGAGCGGTAGTGGCACTTGACACCGCAAAGGCGCTCGATTCGGTAGAGTGGGGATATCTTTGGGAATGCCTGAAGGGATTTGGGTTTGGCCCTAATTTCATAAAATGGGTACAACTACTTTACTATTCCCCGGTGGCTAGAGTGGTGGTGAATGGATGGACGTCTGATTCTTTCTCACTGGGAAGAGGAACCCGTCAGGGCTGTCCGCTATCCCCTCTATTATATGCCCTTGCAGTAGAGCCCCTCGCGATTTCCCTTAGGCTAACAGGGCAGAATGCTACTGGCCTCTGCACACAAATGCAGCTTGAGCTGATATCGGCGGATGGGACTGCGGTCTCCACTCGCAGCAACCCAGCAGAAGGGCTGGCAACAGGACAGAGTGTTGCTAGCCTCTGCCCTCAACTAACAGAAAAGGGGGTTCCTGTTACAGTGGATGGGACTTCGGTCTCCACTAACACAACCCCAGAAAATGGTGCGGCACTGAGACAGTAGAATGTCAGCCATGCTTTGCAAGCACTGGGGGATTTTTCACCTACCAAAAGTGGATGGGACTGATGGAGTGAACCCAGCCACCCTGTCTTCTTTCCAGCGGCTGAAAGGATTCCAGGGAGAAGGGCCAGTCCACGCCTCTCCCCAGCGGCGGGTATGTTCTACGAGAGAGGTAGAGGTTGGCTTGGTGAGTAATGCTCTGGGACAATTTATGTGGGGTACTGTGTGGATACCGGCATTGGGGGACTCGAACTACTGACTACCATCGGAGTCAACCCGTCTGGGGTCTCCTCCTGTATTAGTCCCCTGCCGAAAGGGGAGTTGTGTAACAGGAGTCACTTTGGGTGGGGGTCTTTTGGAACCCAGCTTACCTTGGAGAGCTCTGGAAATTCTGTGTCCAGCTCCCCTGGCCCCTCCTATGTGTAAATCACCCTGTGTCCATCAGGGGCACAGGGTGACCGAGAACCCCAGTCTGATCTGTGCTAGTTGGACTCGCTGTACAGCCATACTGGAATGTTGTATATATTGTGTGTTGTTTCATACTGTTGGACTCTTAGGATGGATGTTTGTATTGGTGTTCCTGTCATGTAAAGCGAGGGTAGGTAGGAGGGAGGGGGGAATCCCTCCACCAGCTCTCCCTGCTGATAAGGTGGTCTATTGTTCAAATATTTCAATGCCTCTATGTTCCTTATTGCCGATTGGACAGTTTACCTCGCCCTGAACCAAAGGTAGGAGAGGGGGGGGGGGGTTTGCCCTAAGTTTTATATCTGTTTGTTACATGTGTTTCAATAAAGAGTTTGATGTTTTTCACCCTACTTTGAGTTACGGCTAATGACTGGGTGAGCTAAGGGGTCTTGGATAGTGCTGGTTCTGGACAAAGGAAGCATTTACGGAAGATATAGTCCTGTTGAGGACGGGGTCCGCCACACTAACTATCCAATGTTAGTACAGCGATCTCCCCAAACGGAGCTATTGTGTTCTGACAAGAAAAGGAGCCACTCTCCATTTAAAAGCCTTGTATAAAAAAATTATTAAAATATCTGATGCACAGACTGTTCCACATTATCCTACAGCTTGAACACAACTCAATCTGGACCTTATTTGTAGAGTTAGTCTAGGGCTAGGCTTTTTAAATGGTGAGCAGCTTTCTTTTCTGCTCTTTTGCCTAAATGGGGTATACTCACATTTTGGCTTTCCTCATAAATAGGGATGAGCCGAACACCCCCCAGTTCGGTTCGCACCAGAACTTGCGAACAGACCAAAACTTTGCACGAACGTTAGAACCCCATTGAAGTCTATGGGACTCGAACGTTCGAAATCAAAAGTGCTCATTTTAAAGGCTAATTTGCATGGTATTGTCCTAAAAAGTGTTTGGGGACCTGGGTCCTGCCACAGGGGACATGTATCAATGCAAAAAAAAGTTTTTTAAAAACGGCTGTTTTTTCTGGAGCAATGATTTTAATAATGCTTAAAGTTAGGGTTGTCCCGATACCGATACTAGTATCGGTATCGGCACCGATACCGAGCATTTGCCCAAGTAATTGTACTCGGGCAAATGCTCCCGATGCTTCCCCCGATACCTGGAAGTCAGCTGTGATCGGCGCGTGGGGGAGTTACAAGATTCTCCCCCCGCGGCTTTCAGCGACTTTAATGACATACAGCGGTGATCGGTCACCGCTGACTGTCACTGCATCCTCCTCCATGCCCCCTCCTTTCCTCTGTCCCCCTCCGTTCTGCCATTCCTCTCTCCTTCTCTGTCCCCCCAGTTCTGCTGTGCCTCTCCGCTGTCCCCCTCCGTTCCGCCGTTCCCCTCTGTTCTGCTGTGCCTCTCCGCTGTCCCCTCCGTTCTTCTGTGCCTCTCCGCTGTCCCCTCCGTTCTTCTGTGCCTCTCCGCTGTCCCCTCCGTTCTTCTGTGCCCCTCCGCTCTGCTGTCTCCCTCTCCTTCTCTGTCCCCTCCGTTCTGCTGTGCCTCTCCGCTCTCCCCCTCCGTTCTGCTGTCCTCCTCCTCCTCCTGCCTTTGTGAATGGACAGAGTCAGCTGACTGTCCATTCACATAACTGAAACATTGTAATCTCCTGTGATTACGATGTGTCAGTTTATGAATGGAGGAGCCCCTGTCTTCTCTCCATTCATTTTCAGTGCAGCCGAGGCTGCAGAGAAAGGGACTGGGGAATCTCTATCCTCTGTCTCTTTCTCTGTCTCAAGGGGGAGATATCAGAGGTCTGTTAAGACCCCTGAAATCTCACCAAAGCCCCCCAACAGGGCTGATTAAAAAAAAACACATTGCAATAAATAAAAAAAATATTATTGTAAAAAATAAAAATTGTAAAAAAAAAAACAAAAAAAAAAAAACACACACACACACACACACACACACACACACATACACCGTTCACCCCCCCCCCCCCCCCCCCCCCGAAAAAAAGGAAAGCACTGTTAAAAAAAAAGTCACGTGACATTAAAAAAAAAAAAAAGTATCGGTAATCGGTATCGGCGAGTACTTGAAAAAAAGTATCGGTACTTGTACTCGGTCCTAAAAAAAGTGGTATCGGGACAACCCTACTTAAAGTCAAACAATAAAAGTGTAATATTCCTTTAAATTTCGTACCTGGGGGGTGTCTATAGTATGCCTGTAAAGGGGCGCATGTTTCCCGTGTTTAGAACAGTCTGACAGCAAAATGACATTTCAAAGGAAAACAGTCATTTAAAACTACTCGCGGCTATTAATGAATTGCCGGTCCGACAATGCACATAAAAGTTCATTAATAAAAACTGCATGGGATTTCCCCACAGGGGAACCCCCGAACCAAAATTTAAAAAAAACTGGCGTGGGGGTCCCCCTAAATTTCCCTTGTTAAAGGGGGGGCTTCCAGATTCCATATCCATACCAGACCTGAAGGGCCTGGTATGGAATTTAGGGGGACCCCCACGCCAGGTTTTTTTAAATTTTGGTTTGGGGTTCCCCTGTGGGGAAATCCCATGCAGTTTTTATCAATGAACTTTTAAGTGTATTGTCGGACCGGCAATTCATTAATAGCCGCGAGTAGTTTTAAATGACTTTTTTTCCTTTGAAATGTAATTTTGCTGTCAGACTGTTCTAAACATGGGAAACATGCGCCCCTTTACAGGCATACTATAGACACCCCCCAGGTACGAAACTTAAAGGAATATTACACTTTTTCTGTTTGACTTTAAGCATTATTAAAATCACTGCTCCCGAAAAAACGGGCGTTTTTAAAAGTTTTTTTTTTGCATTGATACATGTCCCCTGGGGCAGGACCCGGGTCCCTAAACACTTTTTCTGACAATACCATGCATATAAGCCTTTAAAATTAGCACTTTTGATTTCTCCCATAGACTTTTAAAGGGTGTTCCGCGGCTTTCGAATTCGCTGCGAACACCACAAACTCTAACTCGAAGCTCATCCCTACTCATAAAGCATATCTGGTAGGGACAGTGAAGGCTGTGGTCAGAAGCCATGTGAAGTGGAATCCGGTCTACAATCCTCTATCAGAGAAGCCAGTTTGCCTCAAGCAGTAGACTCCCAGGAGGCCACAATAAAATTAGGGAAACATTAATGAACTGTTTAGAATAAGGACCCTGATGCCTTAGATTACTTGTTTTTCTTTCCTCAAATCGTTCAACTGCCTCTCGCAACGCTATTGTGTTCTGATTTGGGGGGGATTTGTACGTAGGGAGCCTTCCTTATTTTCTTCCTCAAGTATATCCGGAGTGTCAGGACCAGTTTATCTCTGTGTGGAAGTTTCACTGTGATTCCTCAAGGGTACTTTCATTCACCAACAATCGGTCACGGATAAATTGCCCGAGATTTGAATACCCTAAGGCTGGGTTCACACTGCTCCAACATGGAAGTCAGACGACTTTTGATCCGACTTTGCCCTACGACTTCATGTCCGATTTCCATGCCACTTCAATGAACGGGATCCGACTTTGATCCAACAATATCAGGCCCTTTGAGTCTGGTATCGATTTTAAGAGAGACAAAAGTGTAAATTGGGGTATAACTGTCCAAAAGGTGACTCTAGTGATGGTAATCCTGATTAGAAGAGGATGACCACACACGTGTTAACACCCCCCCCCCCCCCCCCGTGAACGTACTCACCTCCAACAGTGTGACAGCACACTTAAGTTTGGTCCACAAAAGCAGTTGAACCACTCCTGGGCTCTAAGTGAAACTGGCTCAGCAGGATCCTACAGGAAAATCCAGAGAAGTTGTCCTCAATTTAAAACAAGAAAGAGGCTGGATAGTGCATTATCGCTAGTTTAAAAATTTTATTTAGAAAACATAACATTAGGGTACTCACACATTTTAGGTGCTTCCAGCGCACCAAACTATAAAAGCATTAAGCAAAGGATTCCTCTCCAAACTTGTATGTGGCCAGCAGCTTGTACAAACAAGCATGTATCTGAGCTCCTCCAGCTCAGATACATGCTTGCTTGTATAAGCTGCTGACACATATTTTACTTTATATTGCAGTCTCAGGTTGCTCTAGAGTAGCTTGCAAGATTTGTATAATTTTATATGGATTCTATGAGGGGGAACCCCACGCCAAAATTAAATAAATAAAAAAAAAAAAAGTTGTGGAGCCCCCAAGACCATACTAGACCAAAGGGTATGGATTTTAAGGGGAACCCCCATGTCAACATAAAAAAAACCTATGTGGGGTCCCCCAAAGTTCATACCTGAGCATGCAGCCCGGCAGGTCAGGAAAGGACCTGCTGCCTTGACCATACCAGGCCACATGCCCTCAACATGGTGGGGGGGGGGTGCTTTGGGGCAGGGTGGCTCTGTGCCCCCCCACCCCAAAGCACCTTGCTCCATGTTGATGGGGTCAAGGGCCTCTTCCCGACAACCCTGGGCGGTGGTTGTGGTAGAGCTGCACGATTCTGGCAAAAATGAGAATCACAATTTTTTTTTTGCTTAGAAATAAAAATCAAGATTCTTGCGGTGTAACATCTTTCACATTATACAAAAAAATTGGGCTAACTTTACTGTTTAATTTTTTTTTTAATTCATTAAAGTCTATTTAAAAAAATTAAAGAGGAGTTCCACCCAGGGGGGCCGTCAAAAAAAAAAAAATACTGCAGCTGCTGACTTTTAATTGGACACTCACCTGTCCCTGGGTCCAGCGATGCGGGGGATCGAAGCCCCGCTCGTCCCCCCCTTCCGCTCGTCGGCGCCGGCATTTCAACTGTGGGCGCCGGGCTGTGGCTTCACAGCCTGGCACCCACTGCGCATGCACGAGCGGCGCCGTGCGCCGTGATTGCCCGCTCAATCACCTGGGACCTTTAATGGGTCCCAGATGATTGACAGGAGGGAGGGAGCAGAGCGGAGCCCTTCCTGTGCCGAGGAGGAAGTGATGTCACCAGCCCAGGCTAAGGAACAGGCAGACTACGAGGGACCACCTAGCAACAGGCATTTAGAGGTAAGTGAAAAAAAAAAAATATCCAAATGTTTTTTTGTTTTTTTTTTTAGAATTTTTCCAGGTAGTTTTGTTTTTTGGGTGGAACCCCACTTTAAAATTGCGTTACAAAACGCTGCGCAAATACGGTGTGACATAAAATATTGCAACAACCACAATTTTATTCTCTACGGTCTCTGCTAAAAAAAAATATATGTATCATGTTTGGGTGTTTCAAGTAATTTTCTAGCAGAAAATAATGACTTTTACTTGTAAGCAAAAAATGGCAGAAAAGGTTTGGTGTTTAAATGGTTAAACTTCCCTCATTTACATGCTGGAGTTCTTTCCTTTGATAAAAGAACGAAGATACTTTGTTTCTACTTATATGTGGTGTTATGATGAAACTTGGCAGGCTGCCTGGATTTTTTTTTCCCAGCTGTGAGAACTCTCTGCACTTGTTAGAAAGAATTGTGACATGCTGTTTTGAAGATCGGGAAGGGAAAAAGATCGCCATTTAGATTCTTAACGATTAATCGTGCAGCTCTAGTCTGCGGGCAAGGGGTGTATTGGAGACTGGAAGCCCCCTTCAACAAAAAATTTACTGAAGAAAAAAATAGCAGTTATCAGCATTGGTTTACGAAAGGTCGTTCTTGCCAGACCAGTCTGTTAACATTTTACGAGGAAGTGAACTGCCATCTAGACAGGGGAAGGCCTATGGATTTAGTGTATCTAGATTTTGCAAAAGCATTCGATACAGTCCCCCATAAACGCTTAATTTACAAGCTGAGGCCTGCAGGCATGGACCATAAGGTTTGTTCTTGGGTAAAAAACTGGTTACAGGGGCATGTCCAAAGGGAGGTGATAAATAACGTGTACTCAGACTGGTCTGGAGTGGTAAGTGGGATATCCCAAGGTTCTGTCTTGGGACCAATTCTATTCAATTTATTAATAAAGGATATAGAAGATGGGATAAATATCTCAGTTTTTGCAGACAACACAAAATTTAGCAGGGCAATAACTTCACATCAGGATATAGAAATTTTACAGAAAGACATGAACAAAATAATGGAGTGGGCAAAGACATGGCAAATGAGTTTTAATATGGAGAAATGTAAAGTAATACACTTTAAAACAAAAACAAATGCAAACTACTTACTAGGGGGAGAACCGCTGGGGGGAATCAAGGATGGAGAAAGATCTGGGGCTCCTAGTAGATGACAGAGTAATAGCATGCAATGTCAAGCTGCAGCTACCAAAGCTGGCAGAATATTAGCATGCATATAAAAAGGGATATATTCCAGAGATAAAACTATAGTCCTGCCACTTTATAAAACTCTGATTAGACTACATCTACATATTCCGTCCAGTTCTGGTCACCAGTCCTCAGAAGGGATCTGCTGGAACTGGAGAGAGTCCAGCACACCAAGTTCACTATGGACACCTTATGTATTTGTACATGTTGATCATATCCCCCTTCATGTTCTATTCTCAAGAGAGAATAAATTTAGTTCCTCTCATCTTTCCTCATAGCTGAGCTCCTCCATGCCTCTTATCAGTTTGGTTGCCCTTCTCTGCATTATCTCCAGTTCCCCAATATCCTTTTTGAGAACTGGTGCCCAGAACTGAACTGCATATTTTAGACGAGGTCTTACTAATGATTTGTACAGGGGCAAAATTATCCCTCTCTCTCTCTGTCTGGAGTCCATACCTCTCAATACAAGAAAGGACCTTGCTTGCTCTAGAAACCGCAGCTTTGCATTGCATTCTATTATTAAGCTTATGAGCTACCAAAAACCCCAGATCCTTCTCCACTATTGATTCCCCCAGTTGTACTCCCCTTAGTATGTATGATGCATGCATATTTTTAGCCCCCAAGTGCATAACTTTACATTTATCAACATTAAACCTCATTTGCCACATACTGTAGTTGCCCAATTAAACAGTGCATTGAGGTTGGCTTGTAAGTTGAAATGGTAAATTTTAATCCCAGACCCTATATGATTTATAAAGCTATTAAAAAGTAAGGGTCCCAAAACTGAACCTTGGGGTACACCACTAAAAACCTTAGACCATTCAGAGTATAAATCATTAACCACTACTCTCTGAATTGTCTTTTAGTCAGTTTTCTATCCATTTACAAACTGATCTTTCTAGCCCCATACACACGATAGGACTTCGTACAAAAACTTTCCCTTAGATTTTTGTACAAAGGGCGTGGGCCATAAGTTTTTATTGCATACAGACGGCAGGACTTTTCCAGCCAACTTTCACCAAATCACGTGGTTTTTCAGCTCTTTACCACCACCCTTTGGTCAACTTCTGTATTGTTGTCTGATATTGTGTCAATCTCGCCACTTATCGGTGAGATTGACACCTTGCGAGCCGGGCTCACACTGGTGCAGGGATCCCACTTGGATCCCCGCCAATGCCAGGCACTGTGTTTGGTATAAATCTTGAGGGGGAACTCACACCAAATTTTAAATAAAAAATCGGCATGGGTTCCCCTCCAGGGGCATACCAGGCCTTAGATCTGGTATGGATTTTAAGGGGAACCCCCTACGCCGAAAAAACGGTGTGGGGGTCCCCCAGAATCCATACCAGACCCTTATCTGAGCACGCAGCCCGGCTGGTCAGGAAAGGGGGTGGGGACGAGCGAGCGCACCCCCCTGAGCCGTACCAGGCCCCATGCCCTCAACATCGGGGGTGGGTGCTTTGGGGAGGGGGCGCCCTGCGGCCCCCCACCCCAAAGCACCTTGTCCCCAATGTTGATGAGGACAAGGGCCTCTTCCCAACAACCCTGGCCGTTGGTTGTCGGGGTCTGCGGGTGAGGGGCTTATCGGAATCCGGGAGCCCCCTTTAATAATGGGGCCCCCAGATCCCGGCCCCCCACCCCTTGTGAATGAGTATGAGGTACATGGTACTCCTACCCATTCACCTAGGGAAAAAAGTGTCAATAAAAAAACAGTACACAGGTTTTTAAAGTAATTTATTAGGCAGCTCCGGGTGTCTTCTTCCGACTCCGGGGGTCTCTCTGGCGTCTTCTCCCGGTGTCCGGATCTTCTGTCGGCTCCTCCGCTATCTTCTGCGATCCAGAGGTCCGGGACACCGCTAGCAAAAGAGCGGCAGAAGATAGCGGAGGAGCCGGCAGAAGATCCGGACACCGGGAGAAGACGCCGGAGAGACCCCCGAAGTCTGAAGAAGACCCCGAAGTCGGAAGAAGACCCCTGGAGCTGCCTAATAAATTACTTTAAAACTGTGTACTGTGTTTTTTTTATTGACACTTTTTTCCCTAGGTGAATGGGTAGGGGTACGATGTACCCCATACTCATTCACAAAGGGTGGGGGGGCTGGGATCTGGGGGCCCCATTATTAAAGGGGGCTCCCGGATTCCGATAAGCCCCTCGCCCGCAGACCCCGACAACCAATGGCCAGGGTTGTCGGGAAGAGGCCCTTGTCCTCATCAACATGGGGACAAGGTGCTTTGGGGTGGGGGGCCTCAGGGCGCCCCCTCCCCAAAGCACCCACCCCCCATGTTGAGGGCATGCGGCCTGGTACGGCTCAGGGGGGGGGTGCGCTCGCTCGTCCCCACCCCCTTTCCTGACCGGCCGGGCTGCGTGCTCGGACAAGGGTCTGGTATGAATTTTGGGGGGACCCCCACGCTGTTTTTTCGGCGTGGGGCTTCCCCTTAAAATCCATACCAGACCCAAGGGCCTGGTATACCCCCAGAGGGAATTACCTCTCGCGCCCGCTGCAGTAGGAAAATGTGTTTTTCCTCTTGCAGCCAGCGCGAGATGTACAGTACCCTGTCGCCGAGAACATTCTCACGGCTGGGTACTGTAGTTTGTACAAAAGTCCGATTGCTTTTGTTGCCGGAAAGTTTGTCCGTTCGCACAGCCAACAAAAGTCCGATGGAAACAGAAAAAGTTTGTCCGATGGAGCGTACACACGGTCGAATGTTGCTGCAAAACAGCTAATTTGCATGTTTGTTGTCAAAAAGTCCCATCATGTATACCGGCCTTAAAGCGGGTTCCACTCAAATTTTTAACTTAATCTTACCCCCTTCAGTTAATTGCATAGATGTTCAAATGCCGCACAAAATTTTTTTTTCATCGCTGTAATTACCTTTATATTGTACTTTATTGTGACACTTCCTGTCTCTCCTCCCATGGGAATACGCGTGTTTATTGCCTTTCCCCGGCGCCGCACTGTCTGGGAGCTTAGTGTCAGGCTTCCCAAAATTCAGTGCAGAAACAATGATCATGCGCGTGAACAAGCTGTGAATGAACAGCATTCACCGCATCCAGGAAATCAATGCTTGTGGGCTTCACATGCCCACAAGCAAGATGGAAACAGCCAACATCACATTTTTTAAGTTATTCTTCAGTACGAAAACAGACAGAGGCAGAAATATTACGCCCAAACTGAGTATTATTTTGGGGTTAGCAAAGTGTCTCAATGACCTAAAAAAAAAAAAAAAAAAGGATTGGTCGCTGGACTCCCGCTTTAAGCCTGTAGACTTTACCTTACACATTAACCGTGTGTGGGGAACTGTGACAAAAGCTTTTGCCAAATCCAAGTATACGTCCACAGCCAACTCTCTGTCCAAAGTAATCAGGTTTGTTTGACCACTTCTGTCTTTCATGAATCCATAATGTCTGTTGCTTAAAATATTTTTTTCCAGTAAGAACTCATCTATGTGGTCTTTTAATTAAACTCTCCAGTATCTAAGTTAAACTAACGGGTATACAGTTACCTGGTAAAGACTTTGATCCCATTTAAAAATAGGCACCACATTGGCCCTATGCCGATCCAGTAGTACTATTCCAGTCATTAACCACTTCAGCCCCGGAAGAATTTACCCCTTCCTGACCAGTGCGTTTTTTGTGATTCGGCACTGCGTCGCTTTAACTGACAGTTGCGCGTTCGTGCGGCGTGGCTCCCAAACAAAATTGATGTCCTTTTTTTCCCACAAATAGAGCTTTCTTTTGGTGGTATTGGATCACCTCCGGGTTTTTATTTTTTGCGCTATAACAAAAAATAGCGACAATTTTGAAAAAAACGCATTATTTTTTACTTTTTGCTATAAAAAATATCCCGAAAAAATGTTTAAAATTTTTTTTTCCCTCAGTTTGGGCCGATACGTATTCTTCTACATATTTTTGGTAAAAACCCGCAATAAGCGTTTATTAATTGGTTTGTGCAAAAGTTATAGCGTCTTATAGCGGACAATTTTGACACATTTTGGGACCATTGTCATTTATACAACAATCAGTGCTATACAAATGCAGATTCCTGTGTAAATGACACTGGCATTGAAGGGGTTAACCACTAGGGGGCAGTGTAAGGGTTAAGTATGTCCTGGGGAGTGTTTCTAACTGTGGGGGGGGGGCGTGGCTATGTGTGACACATCACTGATCTCTGCTCCCGATCACAGGGAGCAAAGATCAGTGACACTGTCACTAGGCAGAACGGGGAGATGCTTGTTTACATTAGCATCTCCCCGTTCTTTATCTCCGTGAGACGATCGTGGGTACCCCCGCGGCGATCGAGTCCACGGGACCCGACTCATGGAGCTCCCGGCTGGCGCGCGCACGCAATGGCACGGCGGCAAATTTAAAGGGGCGTAAAGGTACTCCCATTTGCCCAGCCGTGCCATTCTGCCGACGTACATTGGCGTGCGCTGGTCGGGAACCGGTTAACAAGTCCCTAAAAATTAGAAACAATGGCTTGGAAATGACCAAGCTCAATTCTTTTAGGATCCGTTGGTGGATGCCATCTGGGTCCAGGTGCTTTATCCACCTTAATTCTGTCTAAATATTTCTGGACCATATCACTTTTGAGCCATTGTTGATCATTTGGGGCTGTGCCAACACCATCCCCATTATGGGCATGAGCTCCCCCATGTTCCTTGTATACACCAGAGCTGAAGAAAAGTATTTAATACATTTGCCTGCTCTTTGTCCCCAGCCACCCACTCTAGATTATTTTGTAAAGGGCCTACATGCTCAGACCTGACCTTTTAACTATTAATATATTTGAAGAATTTTTTTGGGTTTGTCCTATCTTTTGCAATCTATCGATCGTCTTGAATTTTTGTGTCCTTGATTTCCGTTTTACATATTCTGTTATATTTTTTGTAACATTTGAACAATGATTGTGTACCTTCATTTTTATTGTTATTTCTCATTTTTATGTTTTTACTTTAAGCATCAGTAAATCAATGCTTATTTAAAAATAGTTTTTTACAAACTTTTTTTTCATTGATACATATCCCCCCAGGGCAGTATCCGGACCCCCATAACCATTGTATGCCCAATTACTTGCATATAAGCCTTCAAAATGGGCACTTTTGATTTTTCCAGTTCGGTTCCCATAGATTTCAATGGGGTTCGTTATTCAGTTCCGAACGTTTGCAATGTTCGAAAGTTCTGCCACAAACCAAACAGGGGGTCGTTTGGCCCATCTCTATTCTGGATAATGTTCAGATATAGCTTTTTTGCATGCTAGAGCTTTGTCTTGCATTTTTGGATGGCACGGCAAACCGTGTTCACAGACAGTGATTTTTGGAAGTATTCCTGAGCCCATGCACTGATGTTCTTCACAGAATCATGTGTAATACCGTTTAATTAAAAATTGATTAAAAAACATTACATTAGTAGGATCCTTTCCTTGGCACTGGAGGTATACAGCATAAATCGCCAGGCTAGTGGAAGGTAGCTGTATACCTCCAGTGCCAAGGAAAGGCACCTACTAATGTAAGCGGCAAGTTGGCGCATGTTTTTTAATCAGTTTTTAAATTAAACTGTTTTACGCTATGGCCCTGTTTTCTTTTTTTTCCATTTTTTTACTGTCATTGCGGTGGAGCATTAACAAGATTTCGGCCACATCTCCTCTGATATACCAGGAAGACCACAGACTCACACTAACAAGCCTGATCTGACCTTCTTTTTAGTTAAAGAGGTCACGGTGGTCCGGTGAGTAGGCATTTTACTCACATCCACCAGGTGATTTTCATGAAGTTTTGCCACTGGTGATGGTGTAAGGATTAAAGTTGCATCACAAAATATTTATGGACTTTGGTTTTGATGAAATATTTGAATATTTTTAGCGGCGCTTTACCGTCGTATTTGGTTGCTAGCGGTGCGCTTTTAACCCCCGCTAGCGGCCAAAAAGGGTTAAAACCACCCGCAAAGCGCTGCTGCAGCAGCTCTATGCCGGCGGTATAGCCGTGCTGCCTATTGATTTCAATGGGCAGGAGTGGTGGAGGAGCGGTATACACACCACTCCAAAGATGCTGCTAGCAGGACTTTTTTTTACCGTCCTGCCAGCGCACCGAGGGCTTTCACACTGAAGAGACAGGAGCGGCTCTTTCAGGGCGCTTTGCAGGCGCTATTTTTAGCGCTGTAGCGCCTGCAAAGCGCCCAGTGTGAAAGGTGTCTTAATATTTTAATATTACGTACTGTAGATGATGATATACAGTATTTAAAGTATTTGCAATTTCATGTTGAGGAACATTATTCTGAAATTGACAATTTTCAGATGTAGCATTTCACAGATAGGTGAACCTCTGCCAGTCTTTACTTCTGAGACACATCTCGGGAGATGCTTTTTTTTTTTTTTTTTTTTTTTTTAAAACCCTAATCTGATTACTGACCTGTTGCCAATTAAGCTAATTAATTGCAAAATGTTCCTTGTTAGTACTACTTTTTTTTAAATCAATAAAATAGGTTGTTATTGAATAGAACACAAGGCATTACATGGTGCAGTTGCATAGGTATACAATCCATGGAAAACGGGAGTTTCAATCCTCAAGAAAAATAAAATTAAATTAAAAGGAAAGGGTCAGTCCAGCTGGTAGTATACATTCAAGACTTTGTGTTCTGAAGAAAAGACAAATCACTTCTGACAGGTCACCCATATTCCCATGAGCATCTGAAGCCTGTGCAGGAAACCCTCTATCCCATCAGTAACCTGTCTAAGGCCATCTGCGGGGGTGCCACCCCTAGGGAATTCAACCAAATCTGCCAGATGCTTATAAATTTTTTTGGCGATTTACTATGATGATGGGTGTTTTTTTCTCGGATGAGGATGGTATTAACCATTTGGATTCACTGTGCCTCCTTCGGGGCCTGTGCTAAAAGCCAAAGTTGGGCAATCGGCTTCCTAGCTAGGTAGAAGAGCCTCGCGAGGGGGATGTACACCGAAGGGGGATACAATTCCTCATTGAGATTTCCCAAAAGACACGTCAACGGGTCCACCACTAGTTGAACCTGGTATACATTGTTAATTTTGGCAACAATTCTGTTCCAATATCTCACCAGCTTGGGGCATCTCCAGAGCATATGGATGAGGTCACTCGGATGAGCCTGACATTTTGGACATATGGAAGTCTCTCGTCTACCCCATTTATGTAGCTGTACAGGTGTACGGTGTACTCGGTGCAATATAAACAGGTGTGTCAGCCCCTGCGCCGCAGACACTGACACTAACGGTTCCACTCCCAGAATCTGATCTCACTATTCACCTTCAATGGGGCCAACATCTCGCTCCCATCCCTCCCTGCAGGGTAAAAGGTCAGGGGCTTATACCGGTTATAGTAGGTGGGTATAAATTCTGAAAATGATACCTTTCTTTTCAGGGTCAGTGTATATGGATTCCAGGAATGTGGAGTTCTCTAGCTTCAGATTATATTGTCTACACTGGCAACGCATGGCATGCTGTAGCTGTATATATTGGTAATGATGAAGTTTCAGCCCAGGGAATTCCTGCAGAAGCTGAAGATATGGCTTTAGGACAGAGTCATTGAGTACTTGGTTGAGGAATCTAATCCATGCCCTTTCCCAGCTCGGATGTTTAGCAACTTTAGCTAAATCTGTGTAAAAGCGGTTCTGCCAAATGGGCGTTTGACAGAGATACCCTGTCAGTCCCAATGTGATCTTAGCCCCTTTCCAGATTTTCATCAGTACCTGAACTGTGGGGCAATTGGATGGGACTCTAGGGAGTCCCATTTACATATGGGACAGGGCAGTGTAGCCTGTATCAGGGCCAAGGAGCAGCTCCCTGGAAAAGTCTGTAACCGTCTCAAGATCCCAACCTGTGAAATGTTGTAATTGGGCTGCAAAATAGTACATTTGTGGGTGTGGAACAGCCATTCCACACTGATCCATGAGTTGTAGAGTGGCAAGTTTGATGTACACCACTCCACCTCTCTAGATGAGGGCCCTAACCTGCGAGTCTATACGTCAGAACCAATACTGTGGTATCCAGATCAGGGCATTATGCAGAATATACAGTAGTTGCGGAGCCCAAATCATCTTTATGAGATTTACACGTCCGGTTACTGACAGAGGTAACTTACAGCAAATGGCATGTTTGTGTTGAAACTTTTGAAGTATTGGTTTCAGATTCAAATTGATATATTCCCGTGGGTCCCCGGTTACCACTATACCCAAATATCTGAATGAAGCGACTACCTGTATGTGAGATGCATCGTCCAGCAAAGGCGCCGGTAGAGAATCCAATGGTAGAAGAGCCAACTTGTACCAGTTTATGGCAAAGCCCGACAGCTGCCCAAATTGATCGATTACGTGCATCACTGCCCTCAAGAAGTCCCCAGTATCTCCCAGCTACAGCAGAGTGTCTACGTACAGGAAGATTTTGTCCTCTCTCTGTCCCCTACAGAAGCCCACGATGTTGGGGGAGGCCCGCACTATAGCTGCCAGGGGTTCCAATGCAAGAGCAAACAGCAGGGTTGACAATGGGCACCCCTGTCTTGTCCCACGAAACAGAGGAAAAGGCTCTGATAAGGTATCATTAATCCTTATCTTCGCTGTGGGGGCAGCATATAGAAGTTGCAGAACCTCCCACAAATCAATCCACGCCACGCTGTCAAAAGCTTTGGCACCGTTGATGGAAAATATAGGCCTGTTGCCTGGGTTATCTACTGGGATTTGATTGTTTAGGAACAATCTGCGGATATTCAACGCAGTAGACCGAGCAGGAATGAAGCCAGACTGGACGTGATGGAGCAATTCTGCTACAATCCCCAACAGTCTAGTGGCCAACACCCATGCTAGTAATTTGACGCCCGCGTTGAGCAGTGAGATAGGCCTATAAGAGTCAGGCTGTAGTGGGTCCTTGCCAGTCTTTGGGATGACTACTATGATAGCCTCATTCATAGAGGCGGGTAGGCCACCATCCTGAAGGGCATCATTAAGGGTTTTTAACAGGGCGGGCAGAAGAGTATCCCCGTATTTCCCGTATGTTTCTGTGGACAGGCCGTCAGCTCCTGGTGATTTATTATTGGCCATCTGTGCCACTGCTAAAGAAAGTTCCTCAAGTGTTAATGGGTTATTAAGTGCAGCAAGGCCCTGTTTTGATGTAGGGAACACTGGTCCAAAAAAATGACCCAGCTCCTCTTGTGTGGGGTGCACTTTAGACGTGTACAGATCCCGGAAGACATGTGAAAATACTTTGGGAATTCGGGTCTGGTAAGCAACTGTTTCCCCCTCAACATTTTGGATGGCCTCTATATGGGTCGTTCCCTGCTGGGCTTTAGCTATCATTGCAAGCAAGTGTCCAGTTTCTTCCCCCTCGTTAAAATATTTTTGCTGCAGGAAGAATCTCTTGTTCTCCACTGTAGTAGTGGAGACCTGTTGATACAGGGCCTGCACTTCCTGCCATCTATGCTCAGACACTTAGGTGGGGGCAGCAATGTATCTCTTCCGCCTTAGCAGGCTCACTCATTACCAGGTACTCTCACTCTTTGGTTTTAGTTTTAATAGCGGTAATCTGTGTGATAATTAAGCCCCTCACATGAGCCTTCAGGGCATCCCAAACCACCGTAGGCTTAGCTGTGCCCTGATTAAAAAGTGTAGGAATTCAGTGAGAGCTTTGGGAATGGGATCGGATTCCGGGAAATTTGTGAACCAAAAGGGGTTGACCCTCCATAGCCTATGCTGATGGCTAGGAGAAACAGCTAAGCGAGCACATAAGAGAGAGTGGTCCGAGATGTTACGTGGAGCATACATCATGGAGTTAGTTGATCTGCCAAATTGTTGCCCAGACATAGGTCTATGCGGGGGAGGCATTTGTAGGACGCTGAGTAGCAAGAATAGCAGTGCACATTAGGATTCTGGTCCCTTTCTGGCCAATTTCTGCAAGGAATCGAGCAAAGGGGGTAGGGCTTCAGCCTGGGGATTGCCACTAGCTCTGGGTGAAAATTTATCCATCTGCTTATCCATAACATTGGTCTAATCTCCTAACACCCAAATAGGGATGTTGGAGTATGAGGATATAAATTGTGCTAGACATTTCAGGCTGTCAAAGCAGAAGGGTGGAGGGACGTAGATATTTGCAACAATACATGTCAACCCTGCCAGTTTGCATAGTAGAAAAATGTGCCGTCCCTGATCATCAATCAGGGAGTGCAGTAACCGAAAGGAGACAGCATGCGAAATAAGTATGCTGACACCCCTCGAGTAAGCTGTATGGATGGAGTGGAACTGGGTGGGATAGCTGCGGCTTTTAAGTGTGGCTATAGAATTAGCTTGCAAGTGTGTTTCCTGTAAGCACACCACAGTGGGTTTGTGGGCCTTCACCGTAGAGAAAAATGCCACTCATTTCACTCCATCACCCAGCCCCCTCACATTCCATGAAATCAAAGTACACACATTAGACAGAACAACAAACTTGTAAGCAATTTGTAGGGACATTTTCAGCTGCAGAGTCATCAGGGGACTCCCCACATCTCCATTTAGTAACCGTAAATAAAAGGGTTCCCCAGACAAAGTCCAGGTGAGTGGTGACAGCCACCTGCCATAAAATATTCCCAGTTGGACAAACACAAAAAAAGAAGAACAAAATATGTTCACCCTGCAACCAGCAGGGGTTAGTGGTGGTAAAAAAAAAAAAAAAAAAGAAGAAAGAAAAACCTTAGGTAACCAAAAAGGAAAAAGAAAAAAGAAAAAAAGATATTTGCATCGTTTAAACAATGAAGGAGCCCGGTAACATAGAGCATCTCAGCTCTACTCTGACTCAAAGGGACTTGCGAATCCAAGTCATTTGTTGAAATGTAGTGCAAACAACTTATGTCTTCCTCTCCGCCTGAAAGGAAGGATTGAGAAAAAAAAGCAACGTGCTCAAATTTACTCCCAAGGCATCCACACTCAACAGTAGTAGGAAGTAAAAGGTAAAAGCACAATTAGGCCAAGGGTGCTGGTGCTCTTTTAAGTGTGTGCTCCACATGATCCAGCCAATTGGACGCATTAGCAGGGGTATCAAAAAATTGCATCTCGTCGTTTGCTGCGATTCTAAGCTTGGCAGGATAAAACATAGTATGTGCGATATCATATTTACTGAGGCGCTTCTTTACTTCAGTAAACTTGGCCTTGCGTCGCTATAGATCAGCGGAGAAATAAGGGTAGAATGATATGCAAACGTTATCAGTCTTCATAAGGGCTCCTCTGGTTCTGACCTGATACAATATGGCATCCCAGTCCTTGAAATTCAGCATTTTAAATAGGAACAGCCTACTATGCTCTCCAGGTTTAGGTGGTCTGGGTGGGACTCCGTGAGCCCTTTCCACAGCAAACATGGGGAGGAGTCTTTGCCAAATGTGTTAAGGAGCCAGTTTTCCATAAATGCCACAGGGTTTTTTCCCCTCTGCCTTCTTCAGTATGCCCACCGCACCTCTGCCTATTCTCCATGTCTTCTAAAATGGGCTAAGTGGCCAGTAATAATCGATTGCATATAGTGGACTTCTCTCTGCAATGGCACATCATTATCCTCCACATTGCTCACCCTGTCCACCAGGGCTGCCGTGTGCTCATGCAGTTTCTGCATATCCTGTCTAACTAGATTCAGCTCCAGTTTCACCCCTTTAATCTCAGTTGTCAGGGGAGTGAGACATGTTAGAGGAGGTGACTGCTGCAAAAATGTCTCTAAAGGTCGGTTCAGGGGCATGCATCTCATGGTCTGCTAAAGCCCTGGCAGTGTTATCAGGGGCTGGTGTACTCACTGCGTCCCATGATGAGGCAGTCTCCGAGTCCTCTGGCCATGCAGTCTCCGAATCTTCTGAAAGGGGTTCCTGGTCGGTAAGTTCCAGAAGAAGGAAAGGCATTTTAGGCAGGTTGCCCGTCCCCAGAGAGCCGCCGAACATCCTCATGGCCGCCTCCTTAACTGAGCGCTGGGTCCGGGCACAATCTTGTCCAACATGCTCTGATGCTGGCAGTGAGTCTTCGCCTCCTTTGCGGGACATGTCAGCTGCCGGATCGTAGAAAACATGGCACCGCTGGATCGGGGGTGATGAAGAGATCCCTTCAGAGCAGGTTAGGAGTGAGTCGGGTGTGTCAGGAGATAACACACCACACTGCCTACGCCATCAGCTGCAAGCCACGCCCTTGTTAGTACTACTTACAGCTTTTTGTTGACTTGTCTCAACTTTTTTGAGACGTGTTGCTGCCATCAGTTTCAAAATTCTTTTTTTTTTTTTTCCTTAAAATCATCTTCTTAGTTTAAACAATTGGTATGTTTTCTATTGCGAATAAAATATGAATTTATGAGATTTGAAATCATCAAAGATTCTGGAGTGTATGCCACTTCCCATACCATCCACAGGCAACTGGCTTCATTGAGAGATACAATGGGCTATGAAAGACCAAAAATGCAAGCTTACACCCATAAACCGAGGTTGTAGTATTGAGTCCTTACACAAGCAGTTCTGCATGCGCACTTGCAAGGATGAATTACTAGTTTAGGTTTAGGGGAACAAAAAAACATACTTACCTGATCCTCTGCTCCTTCCTACTGCCAGACCAGTCCCTGCAGCATGTTCTCCCCCACGCTCCATCGATCTACGATCCTGACATCAAGACCAAAGCAGAGTCCATAGTCCTGCATTGGATGTGTTGACACAGAAAAGTCTACCGCCAGAGCGTGGATGAGCACTATCTTCCAGAGGAGCAGAGGATTAGGCAAGTGTGTTCCCTCCTCTTCCTAGAAAAAAAAAACAAGCAATCAACCCTTGCAGTGCAGATGAAACCCACTGCAAGGAATACATTTTACATTTTCCTGGAGCTGGGCTTTAAATCTAGGCTAATAGCTGAAAGTACACCATATGAGAGGATGGTGGGGACTGGGGCACAGATTCCACAGCTGGACAGCAGAGATCAGTATTCATGTGAGGCTCTCGAAAGAACCGGTCCAACACATACCATTTCACTGCTTTTCATGACATAGGAACAATGAATGATAAATCTGAAGTAGAAGCCTATCTAGGAATAGAAAGGAATCTGGCAGTAAAGTTTGAAGTTATATTTGATTTGACAGATGAGCTTCAGGTAAGTGGTTGGGACTCTGACTGGTTGGTTGACACTTCTTAAAGGTGAAGTTCACCTTTAGGAGCTTGTTACACCCAGATTTTAGGGTGTAACAAGTAACTTGCTCCTTTACAGCAACCTCCCAACAGTGCTCTCTGTTTTGTGACAGCGGGCAGGGTATCTTCTTCCTGCACCCACTGTCACAATTTGAAAGCAGGGCAGCCACCCACATGGCCATGTCATTCATTCTCTGTTTCCCATTAATGAATTAGACTACAAGTACCATCAGCCATTGCCACTGACGGCTTGTAGTTCTCAATGAACTGCAAGGTAGCTGGTGAGCGCTATTGTATGTCATTGATCTTTCTACCATACAGTAATTGACTGCCTGTATCGGAGGTACTGCCAGTGTACTGAGAGTGTGCAGGATCTGGACATTGCGCAAATCGCGAGTGCAAGGCTTAAAAAGGCTGCAGAGAATGAAACAAGTAGGGGTTGTAGCTATGGTGAATGAATGCTGGGTATGAGTGTTAAAAAATAAAGCGATTTTCTATGTGGTGCCACAAAAATCAAGGGAGGTGTGTATGTATGTATGTATGTATGTATGTATGTATGTATGTATGTATGTATATATATATATATATATATATATATACATACATACATATATGTACATACAGTGGGGCAAAAAAGTATTTAGTCAGCCACCAATTGTGCAAGTTCTCCCACTTAGGCTCCTTTCACACTTATACGACTTCAAAGTCGCACGATTTTACCGCGATTTCGCGGCCGCGATTTTACCGCGATTTGGGAGCAGTACTACTTTGCCACGTTTTTGGCATTAACAAATGAAAACATACAGTAGTTGGTATGAATCATAAGGGGGAACTCCACGCCAAGTTTTAAATAAAAAAAACTGGCGTGGGTTCCCCCCCAGGGGCATACCAGGCCCTTAGGTCTGGTATGGATTGTAAGGGGAACCCCCTACGCCGAAAAATCGGCGTGGGGGTCCCCCCAAAATCCATACCAGACCCTTATCCGAGCACGCAGCCCGGCCGGTCAGGAATGGGGGTGGAGACGAGCTAGCGGCCCCCCCTCCTGGACCGTACCAGGCCGCATACCCTCAACATGGGGGGTGGGTGCTTTGGGGCATGGGGGGGCGCCCTGCGGCCCCCCCCCACCCCAAAGAACCTTGTCCCCATGTTGATGAGGACAAGGGCCTCTTCCCGACAACCCTGGCCGTTGGTTGTCGGGGTCTGCGGGCGGGGGGGCTTATCGGAATCTGGGAGCCCCCTTTTAATAAGAGGGCCCCCAGATCCCGGCCCCCCACCCTATGTGAATAAGTATGGGGCACATGGTACCCCTACCCATTCACCTAGGGAAAAAAGCGTCAATAAAAAACACAGTACACAGGTATTTAAAATAATTTATTAGGCAGCTCCGGGATCTTCTTCCGACTTCGGGGGTCTCTCCGGCGTCTTCTCCCGCTGTCCGCATCTTCTGCCGGCTCCACCGCTATCTTCTGGCGCTCTTTTGCCAGCGGTGGTCCGGACCTCTGGATCGTCTTCTTCCCTCTTCTCTTCCAGAGATGTTGACACGGCGCTCTCTCCAGCCAGAATGGTCTCTGTGCGCTCCGCACCGGACTTATATAGACGGTGACCCCGCCCCCTTATGCCGTCACAGTCCCTGGGCATGCTGGGACTGACGTTTTAGGAGGCGTGGTCACCGGGTGTTGACCACGCCCCCTTATGACGGCACAGTCCCAGCATGCCCCGGGACAGTGACCTCATAGGGGGGCGGGGTCACCGCCTATATAAGTCTGTTGCGGAGCGTTCAGAGACCATTCCAGCTGGAGAGAGCGTCGTGTCAACATCTCTGGAAGAAAAGAAGAAGGCAGAAGACAGAAGTCCGGACCACCGCTAGCAATTGAGCTGCAGAAGAAAGCGGAGGAGCCGGCAGAAGATCAGGACACCGGGAGGAGACGCTGGAGAGACCCCCGAAGTCGGAAGAGGACCCCCGAAGTCGGAAGAAGACCCCCGAAGTCGGAAGAAGAGCCCGGAGCTGCCTAATAAATTATTTTAAATACCTGTGTACTGTGTTTTTTATTGACGCTTTTTTCCCTAGGTGAATGGGTAGGGGTACCATGTACCCCATACTCATTCACATAGGGTGGGGGGCCGGGATCTGGGGGCTCCCTTATTAAAAGGGGGCTCCCGGATTCCGATAAGCCCCCCGCCCGTAGACCCCGACAACCAACGGCCAGGGTTGTCGGGAAGAGGCCCTTGTCCTCATCAACATGGGGACAAGGTGCTTTGGGGTGGGGGGGGGGCTGCAGGGTGCCCCCCATGCCCTAAAGCACCCACCCCCCCATGTTGAGGGCATGCGGCCTGGTACGGTCCAGGAGGGGGGGGGGCGCTCGCTCGTCCCCACCCCCATTCCTGACCGGCCGGGCTGCATGCTCGGATAAGGGTCTGGTATGGATTTTGGGGGGGACCCCACGCCGATTTTTCGGCGTAGGGGGTTCCCCTTTGATCCATACCAGACCTAAGGGCCTGGTATGCCCCTGGGGGGGAACCCACGCCGTTTTTTTCATTTAAAACTTGGCGTGGAGTTCCCCCTCCCAGTCACAGGTTTCTTTGAGACCATCCAAGTTTTATCCTGTATTCAGCCCTGATGAAGGTTGGGGTTTTACCCCTGAAATGTGCTGGGTCTTTTTTTAATCAACAATTAAAATTATCCTGGACTTTATCCGATTTTGGTCTGGCACTAATTTCTGTATTTCTATGGTTCGTATTGTATTACTGTGACAGTAAATAGCTTTATCAAAAGCATATTAATACTACTCATGGGTCAGTTTCCTTGGCTTCACTGCAAGAATTAGACAAACATCAACAATTGAGATTAATATTAATTTTCAACAGAAAACCATTGGGGCTCTCCTCTGAGATTTGAACCCCCCCCCCCACCCAAAATGCAGAAGTTTAGGTTTTACTGCAGACCTCGGCAGAAGATTTCTCGGGACTGGAGCTGTGTCACATGAGGTGAGTAGTGTGAAAGGTATTTACAGGTAAGCCTTTATTTGAAAAGTGTAATATAGCAACAGCAATGCTTATGTCATAAAGCATACACCTGTGGGGAAAGCCTTATATGGAAGCTTGCACATGGGCTTTACTTCATCAATTTGATTGCCCCATAACATGCATGCAGTGTAGGAGCTGGAGAATGGCAACTTTCAGACATAACTGAGCTTACATCAAAACTTAACTTCTATTTGTACAGAATTCCCTCTAAATTAAAAAATACAGACGACTAGATAAAATACACAATAAAAATGTATGTAGTAAAAACAGCACTGGGTAAATGTACACCATTTATTTAAAAAAAAGGTAATAGCCAAAATAGCTTTTGGTAACTGACGAACAAAAAGTTTGTGTTAGAAATTGTTCATTGTAATCATCAGAAGCCTGCCCAGTTATTTACAGAAGTAGTAGTAGTTCCAGGACTAGTTAAAATTATATGTAAAAAAATAAACCCCAGTGTCCACCTAAGAACATCTGCATTCCTTAAACGAATGGATCCACGAATATCGAACTCCTGTCACTGGCCACTTAAAAATGCCAAATGGCCTTTTGTACATCTGTTGGCATAATGTCCTTTCTCGCCGCACTGCAAAAGACAAAGTGAAACACTTTAACGTACACATGTATGCTTTTATGAAAATGTATCCTCTATCAACAGCATTTTTCTCAAAAATCCAAAAGTAATAAGTATTTCAGCACAAATATATGTATTACCAATACATACTAAGGCTCCATTCACACCTGTGCATTTTGTTTTTACGACAACCCTGAAGATGAACCCCAATTTTCTCAATGGTCTAGTTTACTCCTGAGTTTTAGGTTGCTTGTCACCTTTCATGTAAAGCTTGAAAAAGTATATCAGCTTTTTTGAGGTGAAATTGTGTGCTTTGGCCCCATAGAATTTAATGGGAGTGCCTTAAAAAAGAGAGTACCGTAACTTAAAATTTAAGTTCCTATCATGCATGCATGTTACCAATTTACAATCAATAGTGTTACTGAACACCAGGAGTACAGCTATACTCCTGGCGCTCTGACAAGAGTGATGCCGCTTTCTTACCCAGTAAGCTGCTGCTTCTGCCTGCCCCTCCCCTCCGCCGTCTATTCACAGAAAGATTGCTGTTTTGTTTTGTGATGGCTTCACATAATACAAAGCTCTCTGTGATTGGGCAATAGGAAGGGAAGGGCAGATAAAGCAGCTGAACACAACTCTGCAGCTGAACAAAGCTGAGAACCTTAGGTCCAGCATTGGAAGTATAGTGATGGCTGTACTCCATGTTCAGTAAAAATGTAAATTGTAAATTAAAGAGATATGTCCACGAGGTTTGCAGTTTTTTGGACTTAACCCATAGTTAGTCAGTACATTTTAGAAAGTGGCTTAATTCCTAAAGTTCAGCTTTAAACACACAGGAGGCAGAGTGGAATTTGTATCATTTGACCTCAATGATAGGCTCTCTTAGTGGTCACCAGTCCTGCTGGCTCCCAATCAGAAGGCCAACCAAGAGTTGTCAGCGACAGCTTCGTCAGTATACTGGGAGCGCACAATGAGCATATTCTCAGAACACAAGCCCATACATGTCTGGCAATGATGGTTAAAGCCCACCTTTCTAGGCTATACATATATGTGTTAAGCGATCGGCAAGCGGTTCAAGTGTTTGTTACCATTAAAAAAAAAACAGATCCTGCTCACTTAAACCATGAATAACAGCACAGTGCTTGTGCTGTGTAATTTGGCCCTTTCTATCACCTAAAAAAAACCTGGCTGATCCTGCCTGGCTATACCCTCCCCCTGTAAACTGACCACGGTTTATCATGGCTGCTGAGCCCTGACACCGTGGTCAGTTTATGTTCCTCTGTCATCTGCAGCCCTGCTCTGTCCTTTGCTGCCCCCCCCCCCCCCCGCCTGCCTGTCTGCTGTGTCAGTGGCTGCCCCTCCCCTCCTGCTACTATTATAACTACAATAAATCATCCCAACCCCTGTAACATAATGTTATGTGCCCCTGTTATATAAAAAATCTGCCGATCTGTACCTATATCAGAGAGTCTCCCGGCACTCACGTGACTTCTCGGCTGTTTTCTCCTCCCTGGCTGACGTCATGGAGAGTGCTTGGCCCCACCCGCTATAGTGATCAGCCGGGCAGAGGCGAGAGCCGAGGAGTCACGTCAGTGCTGGGAGACGCTCTGATATAGGTACAGATCGGCAGATTTTTTATATAAACACAGACACAGGGGCACATAACATTATGTTACAGAGGGGATGGGATGTTTTTATTGTGTTGGTTTAACAACCACTTTAAGTGTCCAAGTTGTAAGAAAGAACATTCTTGGAAAGAAAGACATATCATTTATACCCCCTGATTCAGAACAGTAAGATAAACATAGGGTGTAACTTTGGGACTGCCATGGCCAGTCAGGATGGCTGTAAAGTATGCTTTACCTTCTAGCTATAGGTGGTCTATTATTTAACCTTTTACGCCTCATGCACACTAGACGTTTTACAGCTGCATCTAGGGGTGTCTGATGGGTTTTTTTTCCTGCTTCTAAACGCCCCTCCATGTTAGCCTATGTGTCCATGCACACACAGGCTTTTAGCAGCGATTAGTGGCAGGAGCTTTTAGAGGCAGGGAAAAAAAAACAACTGCCAGTGTGTTCAGGAGCTGCAGAGTTTAGGCAGAAAAAAATGTTTGAAGCTAATAACAGCTGCTAAAAACTGTTAAACATTAGGCTACTTTCACACTGGGACCGCCGAGCGTTGGCGCTAAAGCGTCGTTTGTTTTAGCTGCACTTTTGGTGCTTTTACTCCCGCTAACGGCTGAAGGTGTTAAAAGCGCCCGTGTTGTGGTGCTTCCGAAGCGCTTTGGAAGCACGGCCCACTCATTTCAATGGGCAGGGTGTTTTGGGAGCGCTGTATACAGTGCTCCTAAACCGCCCAAAAGATGCTGCTTGCAGGACTTTTCCTAAGGTTCCGCAAGCGTACCGCCCCAGTGTGAAAAGTCACACTGAAATGAATGGGAGGCGGTTTTCAGGCGTTATTTAGTGGCTATTTCTAGCTCTAAAACGCTGAAAACCGCCTCAGTGTGAAGCCAGCCTTAATGCTTGAGCATGAATTTCAATGACCAGAATAAATGATTTATTCTGGCCAATTAAATTAATTAACGCCCAACAGCTTGACGCCTGTTAAAAGCTCCTAAAAGCTTGTAAAAACTTAAGGCTACTTTCACACTGGGGCAGGCCAGCGCCGGTGGTAAAGCGGCGCTACATTTAGCGCCGCTTTACCGTCGTTTTAGCGGTGCTATTCGGCCACTAGCGGGGCAGTTTTAACCCCTGCTAGCGGCCGGAAAAGGGTTAAAAGCACTCGAAAGCGCCGCTACGGCGCGGGTTTGCAGTGCTGCCCCACTGTTTTAAATGGGAAGGGGTGCTTTAGGATCGGTGAATACACTGCTCCTATAACGCTGCAAAGATGCGGCTTGCAGGACTTTTTTGACCGTCCTGCAAGTGCACCGCTCCAGTGTGAAAGCCCTCGGGGCTTTCACATTGAAGTGAATTGAGCGGCTCTTTCAGGGCCCTTTGCAGGCGCTATTTTTAGCACTTTTGCGCCTGCAAAGCACCTCAGTGTGAAAGTAGCCTAAGGGTCCTTTCACACGGGACGGATCCGTGATGATGCGCCCCGTGAACATCTGCTTGCTCAGCGGGGATCGCTCCGTGGATCCCAGCTGAGCAGGCAGATGACAGGTCCTGTGCAGCGACGGACCTGTCACAGTGCCGCTCTCCCCTATGACCGTAGAGTCCGTCGTCACCCGATCTGATAACGGATAGAAAAGTAGGTTTTTCCTCCGTTACACTTTTTTGGATCGGAGCGGGTCGGATGTCAGCGGACATGTCACTGCTGACATCTGACGCTTTATAGAGGTCTATGGAGGGTCCGTTCAGGTCCGCCTAAAAAAACTGACAGGCGGACCTGAACGGATCGTTCATGTGAAAGAGGCCTTAGACACATTTACAAGCATCAGGCATTTTTGCAGAAAAAATGCTGCTGGCTTCTAGGAGTTAAATAAACATCCTGAGGCCTTAGAGCACATTTTCACCCCTCACAGGCCTATCACCCACGCAGAACTTCATGATAGCCAGCACTAAATAGGATAGCATAGCCCAAAGAGAACGTTGAGGTGTGCCTTAATTAAAAGGGGCTTCCTGCACACAAAGTGCATAACAATTGTACTACCTAAAACAGAACTAAACCCACCAAGTTTTCCAAAATGGTTACATTCAAGGCATGCCTTGAATAACTGTCACAATTGCTAGTATACAGTATAAGCTCTCAACCAAACTGTAAAACCAACAAATGACTGGTGTCATAACTGATCACATATGCAGCACCATGGCAACTGCAGATCAAACAGGCTAAAATCGCAGCTTCCTTGGGTGGAAAGGATAGGAGGGTTTAGTTTTGCTGTAAGCATAAGAGCCCTTTCACACTGAGCCGTGTTAGCGGTAAAGCCCTGCTAGTTTTAGCAGTGCTTTGCCGTTTTAGCGGCGCTATTTGGCCGCTAGCAAGTCGCTCTTAACCCCCGCTAGCGGCCGAAGAAAGGGTTAAATGCGCCCTAAAAGCGCCACCGCCGAAGCGTTTTGTAGACGCTTCGGCAGTGGTACCCATTTTATTTCAATGGGCAGGCGCAGTGGAGGAGCAGTGTATACACCGCTCCTTCACCGCCCCAAAGACGCTGCTTGCAGGAATTTTTTTTTTTTTAACGTGCTGCCAGTGAAAAACGCCTCCAGTGTGAAAGGGGTCCAATTCACTGTTGGAACCTTGACAGGATCACCGTAAGCCACCCATGATATATGTCTAAAGGCTCCCATAAATGGCTTATACTGTACTTTGTTCAATTCCTGCTGAATCAGACAAAACTTGAGCTGTGGGTGGCCATGCTAGCACCGCCCGGAAATAAGGAATTAAGACCATTGTGTGTTGGTGTACAGAGACTGCTTCTGCGTTTATGCAGCATGTCTATACAGTGCAGAGTTTCCAGTGTTGCACACGTCACCATTTGTCATACTGGCGAGAGACAGAATTCTACACTCTTTATGAATTCCACAGATAGTGCTCAACAAGCCCTAAAGGTTGATGGACTTCTAATCAGAAGTAATCTGATGTCCGTATTTGCACATACGGTTGCAAACACGGTTACTTTATATTGCAGACTTGAGCTGTAGCAAACCGTTGCAGTGGGGGAAAAAAAAAAAAATATATATTTTTTTATGTTCATGTAAAGGCAGGTGTCCCAATACTTTTGGTAATATAGTGTATACACACACACACACACACACACCAGTCAAGGTCCTCCACCCAAACTCGCTCATTCATGTCTTTATGGCTTAATGTACACGGGACATTCTTACAACCTCTCCTGAACGATTTAACTTGACAGATAGTAACCCACATTAAAAACATCCGTTTTGCTGCGTTTACATGCCGCGTTTGCATTTAGAAGCATTTGAAAAAAAAAAAAAAAAATTATAATATATATATATATATATATATATATATATATATATATATATATATATATATATATATATATATATATATATATATATATATATATATATATATATTTTTTTTTTTTTTTCAAAATAGCCAAAAATGAAAAACGCCTGTAAACAAAACGAGGCTAAACACGAGGTACCGCATTTAGAAGCGTTTGGCGCTTGAAATGCCTCTAAACTCAGTGTCTGAACTCATTTTTTTTGCTTTCCAAAAAAGGCCTCTAAACGCAACTGCCTAGAAACGACTATAAACGACCCTATGTACATGTACTGATAAGATAACAGAGGAGACTTCAGGAGCAGCTGAAAAAATGCCCAACTGCTTCTAAGGGTCGGTTCACACTAGGACGACTTGTCAGGCGACCTAGCGCCTGACAAGTAGCGCCCCGTTCTGTACAATGGAACCGTTCTAATCGGAGCGACACAAGTCGCTCCGACTTAGAAAAAGGTTCCTGTACGACTTTGGGGGCGACTTGAGGCGACTTGCATAGACTTCTATATAGAAGTCGTTTTGCAAGTCGCCGCCCCTGTCGTGTCCAGGTCGCCTGAGGCAGTCGCGCTGCAAGTCGCGCTGCCTCAGTGTGAACCGGGGCTAAACGTCCGTTTGGCGGCAGCAGCAGTGTACATGAGGCCTATTCTCTTGCTTTGTGCACTGGTCTAAATCATTTGGTGGAGGGGGGATTATGGTGTGGGGTTGTTTTTCAGGGGTTGGGCTTGGCCCCCTTAGTTCCAGGGAAGGGAACTCTTAGGGCATCAGCATACCAAGACATTTTGGACAAATTTCATGCTCCCAACATTGTGGGAACAGTTTGGGGATGGCCCCTTCCTGCTCCAACATGACTGCGCACCAGTGCACAAAGCAAGGTCCATAAAGACATAGATTAGCGAGTTTGGGATGGAGGAACTTGACTGGCCTGCACAGAGTCCTGACCTCAACCCGAAGGAACACCTTTGGGATTAATTAAGAGCAGAGACTGTAAGCCAGGCCTTCTCGTCCACATCAGTGCCTGACTTCACAAATGCGCTTCTGGAAGAATGGTTCCCAGAAGAGTAAAAGTGGTTATAGCTGCAAAGGGGGCCAACTCAATATTGAACCCTACGGACTAAGACTGGGATGCCATTAAAGTTTACGTGCGTGTAAAGGTAGGTGTCCCAATACTTTTGGTATTATAAAACCCTTAAAAACACGACTATACCAACAACAAAATCTTTGTGATGCAGTACATTTGCTCATTGCAATAACATTCATTTTGAATGGTACCCCAATGCCCTAAGGCAATGCAGCTCAATTACGTGCGTGTTGCAACCTACCACAATGAGAAAATTTTTATACTTACCTAACGGTAATTTTCCTTTCCTGATGCAAGCATGACAGCATATACGTATGGGTAGGCTCCGCCCCCTGCCCTATCACAGGACCGGTTATACTAGAAGATTAGGTCTCCTCCCTACCTGCAGTATTCTCGTAATTTAGTATCACTGCGAGGCCTTTTGTTTCGTTCTTTAATTTTTTTTTTTTTTTTACGGGAGGGACCCCTATATGCTGTCATGCTTGCATCAGGAAAGGAAAATTACTGTTAGATAAATATAAATTTTTCCTCATTCAGCATGACAGCATATACGTATGGGTTGTACCAACTCACCAGACAATAAGGGTGGGTACTGTTGAAGTTGAGGATTAGATCTATCCCCACTAACGACTGAATGTATTATAGTTAAAGCTGCGGGTCCATAAGAATGGACCTCCAGCATATTGAATGTAGACCAGGTCTTAGTTTACATATTAACTCTGGAGGGACTCCTATGGAGTTCCGCCCATGGATGTGCAATCAGTTTGGAAGAGCGGTCTCTGCCCTTATAGATTTGTAGATCTAGATAGATTTGTCCTAGCCATCTAAGCCCTTTGACTGACTTGATCCGCACCCCTGCGATTGTCTTCATTGGACAGTGCTCGTCTTCTGATGTCGTTTGGCCTGACGAGCCTATCGTTTTGCTTCTTGAAGGGCCAATTCTATGTCTATCATCTTCAACCTTGATTCTATTTTCAATGTTTGTAGTACTTCAAACACTTTAGTTTGGATATGCCAGAAGGATGATGTTCTAACCCAGGTTGCAAAGACACCAACCTTTGTATAGTGTTGGAAGAGACTAGAGCGATTTTGCCTGATAATTTCAGCAACAAGGTAGTTTATGGCTTGACACTTGAATGTCTGAGATCCTTCTAGACCTATTTGCCATACAGAATACCTATTCTGTGTTACTGGCCATGTTGGGGATGTCTTATCCTTCTGGATGGAGAGTGAGACAATGTGTCTCACACTATTTGGAAGACCCCATGGGGGAAAGAATAATCTGCCCAGTTCTTTCGGAACTGGTTGCCAAGATATGCAACCGTTACTGGATCCCAGAGAGTGAGGACACGACTGAGTTTCATGTATCCTTTAATGCCGTCTCCAGGCTTACTTGTATACAATTCAATCCTTACAGAAAGGAACAGAATTCCATCCTTTATATTCTGTAGGTTTTTCTCGTATCTAATGTACTTGAAGTCTGGAGTAGGCGTTCTGACCTCCATAGGATTTCAAACACTAAAAGGTGAGACCTCCACTTATTGGTCTCCAGCATATAGATAAAACTTGTATGGATTTGGGAGATACCGTTGGCCACGCTGTACGAGGTGTTGGACCTCTGGAAGGAGAATAGGATGATATTGTACCAGCGTATATCATGGCCTGCAAGCCACAGAGCCGTTGTTATCACCACTGAACGGCTGCGAATCTGGATAGAGATCTTGGAGACTATTAGGTTTCTTCAATATACATACTGGCCAATCTGCAGACCCAGCTGGCTGGGATTAGTTTCTCTGCTTCCACCTCTGGGAAGCCACCCAGGTTATTGTCAGACCAATATCTTGATAGCTTTACTTGTTGTCGATCCCTTGACCGGCTTGTTTGTTTGGAGACTGTCCCTTGCTTTCAGCAGAGGCATAACTGGCTGTTAGCAGTGAGGAAAAAAAAGAGAATACTGCAGATAGGGAGACCTAATCTTATAGTATAACCGGTCCTGTGATAGGGCAGGGGGCGGAGCCTACCCATACGTATATGCTGTCATGCTGTGTCAGGAATGCAAGGAAATGCACTACCGTGTGTTGTAAAAAATGCTGGATGTCTGTTTTTTTAGTCCATTCAAAATAATAGGCTGCCTTAACACAATGCACAAGAACAGACAGGTCTAAATGGGCTCTAGGTATTGTGGTAAAATAAAATATTTTACTTTGTATCTACAGCAAAACTAGTTATTTGAAAGTTACCCACTGGTTGAAAATGTAAAAAGTTTTTTTTGTTTGTTTACTTTTCTCCCTAAATCTCCATAAATAATAATCATTAAAAAAAAACCATTTGGAACACACCTTGCAAATTCCCCATATTCTCTATAAAATTTTTAGCTCCGGTCAAATTTTTTATGAATTAGCTCTCTGCAATTATAACTCCATAGGACTGTTTCACATATCTTATGTCCAATGTACTTTGTTATTACTGCTGTTACAGGACCTGTAGTGTTGGTCAATTGTCTTAACCACTTGCCGACCGGCTCCTGTACATAAACGTCGGCACTTTGAAGATGGATCTCTCGGTAACGGCAGCACCTGCTGCCACAACCGAGGTATCCATCTCTTCAGGAGCCGGCCGGGTTTACGATAATGGTGGTCTCTGTGGCGGATTCGCCGCAAGATCACTGTTATCGGAGGCAGGAGAGGGCCACCCCACCGCTTACCGGAGCCGGCGACCGGGTCCTATCCGTGGCTGGTTATGGAGACGATTGAGGCTAAGATGGTCTCCACCCATCTCCATACCATAGCAGGGCAGAAGCAACGTCAAAATGTCACATCTGCCCATTTGTCTTAAAGGCACATTTTTTCAATGTCATTTTTTCAAATGACAATTTTTTTTTTTTTTTTTTTTTATTGCATTTTAGTCCAAATATGAGATCTGAGGAATTTTTGGCCCCAGATCTCATATTTAAGAGGACCTGTCATGCTTTTTTTCTATTACAAGGGGTGTTTACATTCCTTGTAATAGGAATAAAAGTGACCCAGTTAAAAAAAAAAAAAAAAAAAAACTGAAAAAAATAAGTAAAATCAAGTAAAATAAATAAGAAAAAAAAATTTTTTTTTAAAGCGCCCTGTCCCGGCAAGCTCACGCGCAGAAGCGAACGCATACGTGAGTAGCGCCCGCATATGAAAACGGTGGTCAAACCACACATGTGAGGTATCACCGCGCTCGTTAGAGCGAGAGCAATAATTGTAGCCCAAGACCTCCTCCCTAACTCAAAACATGCAACCTGTAGAATTTTTTAAATGTCGCCTATGGAGATTTTTAAGGGTAAAAGTTTGACGCCATTCCACAAGCGGGCGCAATTTTGAAGCGTGACATGTTGGGTATCAATTTACTTGGTGTAACATTATCTTTCACAATATAAAAAAAAATTGGGCTAACTTTACTGTTGTCTTTTTTTTTTAATTCAAAAAAGTGAATTTTTTCCCAAAAAAGTGCGCTTGTAAGACCGCTGCGCATTTTATTCTCTAGAATAAAAAAAACAATATATAACGTTTGGGGGTTCTAAGTAATTTTCTAGCAAAAAAAAAACAAAAAAAAAAAACACCTTTTAAACTTGTAAACACCAAAATCTCAAAACGAGGCTAGTCTTTTTTTAACTATGCATTCATTTTGTTCATATTGTCACACAACCCCTAGTTTTCATTACAAAATACATACTGAATGTATTACTTGCGATACAAAATTAATGACTAAAAAGGACTGTATTACAAAAAAAAAAAAAAAAAAGAAAAAAAACTGAGCTTTCAACCAGTGAAACTGCATGTAAATTTGTTCTGTGTAAAAAAGGGGCAAAATCGAACGTTACTCTGCTATTTCCTCTCCAGGTAAAATGTTATTCATTCATTAAAAATAGTGTGCTTTGGGAAAATATTGCATGATGGCCAGTAGATGGAGATGACGATCATAGGAAATGCATATTTATTTTCCACGATCATCAACTTCATCTATTGGCCGTAATAAGGTAATTTCCTGATTTATTCTATTCTCTATAAATAAATAACATTTGTGCTTGAGAGAAAATAGCCTAGTAACATTCGATTTTGCCCTCATTTGCACAAACGTGCAGTTTTAAAAAGGACAAATAGGTCTGCAATTCTTTCTTTTCTTATTAACAAACCCCAAAGTGTTTGATGAATCAACAAAACTAAAGCGGACATGGGAAAACTATTCTGCTTTGAAATGACTGCAAGGGGTGCAATCTGGATAATTTAAACTATAAATGAGATGATATTTTTTTTTTCAGTGGATACATTCTTTCCTATGGTCAGTCTGTATTAATGAGTCCATTCAGTTATACACACACAGGTACCACAGGTACAGGTACACCTATACAAAAAGATAAAAGCAAAATGCTTTACAAGTGCTGTCATGTTATATCTGACCTTATAACAGGTGACCTGATCAAGTGGCCTAGGTCCCCGGTTTCCAGTATTGTTGCTTTGTACTTGCATGACTCCTATTGTCTGTGGAGAACGTTGTTGCCCTGGTGAGCTCTGACTTGTTAACTGTATAAGAGAGGACGGTCTCTGTGATGTCTGGATATTATTTTGCTGTAAAAAAAAAAAAAAAAAAAAAAAAAATTAATAACATGCTAGATGTACGAAATCACTGCTGGTCTGTAGAGGTTGGATTTTTTTTTGGACATGGCAAGTTAAAAAAAAAAAAAAAAAAAAAAATAAATAAATAAATAAAAACAGCAGCTATAAAAAAAAGGTACATTTACCCCTAATACTTTGTTTTATGTCTGAATGCTGGGTCATTATGACAACAAAGCTCCGATAAATCAAATAATCCAATAATAAGTAGTGTTGGAGCATGCCACTACCTGCCACCCCCCCACACACATTCCCATTAGCCCATCACTTTGATAAGCATCCATGCTGCCCTATAGGAATGTGCAGGCAAGCTTTTGGAATAATCACGAAGGCCCAGAATTTAAAGCAGAGTATTAAGAGATTACAGTGGGTATGGAATTTTTAACTGTAGCAATTGAATAACATAGTCTTATAAATGTGTTCTAGTTGGAGTTTGCACCTACTTCCTAGCAGGTGATGTAATAAAATTACCTTTTGCTGGTGCTGTGTTTGCTGAGGTAGAGGAGGTTGTTCAGTAGCACCCATAGGTAGTTCAAACCGTGGGCTGCAAAATCAAACAGTATGGTTTTTTCAAGATATATATACACACACACACATACACACTATATAATGTTATACTTACCTGCTCTGTGTAAATGTTTTGCACAGAACAGCCCTGATCCTCCTCTTTTCGGGTCCCCTGCCATTGCTTCTGGCTCCCCCCCCCCCCCCCCCACTGAATGCTCCCATAGTAAGCCGCTTGCTATGGGAGCACTCATGCGCGCTAGTTCCAAGCCAGCTGTGTTTGTGTCCATAGACACAGAGCATGGCTCAGCCCTGCCCCCTCCTTGCTGGCAGTGACTGACAGCAGCAGGAGCAAATTTTGTTTGCATGTTCGCCATGTGCTTGCACAGGTTTCCTCCAGGTACTCGTTTCCTCTCACACATGCTAGTAGGTTAATTGGCTTTAATGTGTGCATATGAGATAGGGATCTTAGACTTAATCTCTTTGAGGGCAGGGGATTGTGTAAATGAATAGTATGTAAACTGACAGTGCTATATAAATGCCTGTAATAAATAAAACAGAAACCCGTCCAGGGCTTTCTCGATACTGTAAATGTAGCACTGCAATTAAGTTTTGGGCAGTGATGTTTATTTCTAGCCCTATTCAAAATATTCTTCACATATTCTAAAACCTTCCAGGAATTGAAGTTGCCAGCACAAAGATCCAACAGGCACATAACACCACAATTAAAAGAAGCTCCTATATCAGAAAACACATTTAGTTTGGAAAGAGGTACAAAGCTATTTAAAGTGTTGCACTCTGATCTCCCTCTTAGTGAGGGATTATAGGGGAGACCATGGTCAGTTTCTCTTCTCGGCCATGGCTCTTCTACACCCCCTCTTTTATCACGTGTCTTTATAATATGTATGCAGGTTTTTGAAGGTACAGAGCTTAGCGAGGATGGTGCGCTGCTTTATACTGTTTGTTCTTTACTTTCCAAATATTTGATAAAAACAATTGAAACAGAAAAGTGTTGACTCCATCACAGGGACAGTTAAAACATCCAAACTGATAATACACGCAACAATACTGAATCTTCCCAGGAGTGGATGTCTCACGTAAAATCCTTCAAAAAGTCGAAAGGATTCATAAAGTGCATTTAAACCCAAAAACAAAAAACTTTATTATATGCAGCTTACCAGTCCTTCGATGTGGTGGCTGCATTTGTTTTTTCAGTTTAGTCTTTTTTTTCTCCCTTTTAATTACCTTATGATCTAGCCTGTAACACCCTTCCCATGTTATAGTGGCTACACTCACTCCTCAACTTCTTCTTTGGGATAAAGATTTTACATAAATGAATAAAAGGTGGTCATGATTGGTGTTAAATTGTTTATCTCAACCTTCTAACTGCTGAAGTTGAAAAATAAGTCTTAGTGCCGGTTCACACAGGGGCGACTTGTCAGGCGACCTAGCCGCCTGACAAGTCGCCTCCCGTTCTGTACTATGGAACCGTTCTAATAGGAGCGACGCAAGTCCCTTCCGACTTAGAAAAAGGTTCCTGTACTACTTTGGGGGCGACTTGAGGCGACTTGCATTGACTTCTATACAGAAGTCGTTTTGCAAGTCGCCGTGGAAGTCGTGTGCAGGTCGCCTCGGTGAGGCGACCTGCAAGTCGTGCCACCCCTGTGTGAACCGGGGCTTACTGTCCAAATGAACAGGTGACAAAGAAAATAAATGCCTAAAAAAAAATGAAATGCAGCTACCACATCTAAGTAAATAAGAAGGGGAAATAGGTGACAAACCTCTGGACTTTTAAGGCGTTGGGTATGAAAAATGTAATAGACAATTACACAATGAATAAAATGTAATATTTATTACAAAGATAAAAAACATGAGAACAATGTTCCATCCCTAACCAAAATCAATTGTTCTATAAAAAAGGCATATTGTACAGACACTACCACTCAACATGTTTCGCTTTGAACAAAGTTTCCTCAGGAGATTCCGGTGTTGTATGCTATAGACAACAAAAGTATTGGAATGAGTACTCATGTTGGTTTGTTTTGATGCACAAAAAATATTTATCAATTTTTTTTGCATAAAATAAATATGCAAGTATTCGATAATAACGTCAATATCATTAAAGGGCATTAGGAATGTATAGATATAAAGAAAGATGAACCTTACCCAGATTGCTACAGATCAATATATAACTTGAAATTTAGATTTAGACGTGGTGATGTACTATGTTTCAGGTTCTCCTTCGGGAGCATTAGCTTCTGAACTATTCCCCCTTGCCTGAAGTCCATCTTGCTATGTATGAACTGCATCCCAGCTGGATAGTCACTCTTTTTGGATTGATAAGTCATGCTGGACATCAATTTTGCAGGCACAAGAAGTCACAAATTGATTCTTTTCCAGTCTCATTAAGGTAATCTATCCTGACAGTTTTTCTTCCAATTATTGTTTGGATGGGATACTTTTTACCTTAACATCATAAATTGATATTTTATACATCCATTATATTATATTTTTTCCTCGTTTCCTTTTTAGGAAGTTTCTTTAGTTCATATTCCTTCTGCAAACACTGGAGGACATTTCTATAATGGGACGCTCTGTGCATATATGGGACATGTACTCTTATCTAAATCTAAATTTCAAGTTATATATTGATCTGTAGCAATCTGGGTAAGGTTCATCTTTCTTTATATCTATACATTCCTAATGCCCTTTAATAATATTGATTTTATTATCATCGAATACTTGCATATTTATTTTATGCCAATACAATTGATAAATATGTTTTGTGCATCAAAACAAACCAACATGAGTACTCATTCCAATCAATCCTTTTGCTGTCTATAGCATACAACACGTCACACTGGAATCTCCTGAGGAAGCTTTGTTCAAAGCGAAACATGTTGAATGCTAGTGTCTGTACATATGCCTTTTTATAGAACAATTGATTTTGAATAGGCATGGAACATTGTTCTCATGTTTTTTTATCATTGTAATAAATTATCAATTTTATTCATTGTGTAATTGTCCATTACATTTTTCATACCCAACACCTTTTTAAAAGTCCGAGGTTTGTCACCTCTATTTCCCCTTCTTATTTTCTAGTTTATTGGGATGTGGTGTTTAAATTTGATTCCGCTGTCTCGTTCTGTACAATTTACCACATCTAAGTATTGATAAGCTGTAATATACAGTGCCTTGAAAATATATTCATACACCTTGAAATTTTACACATTTTGTTATGTCACAACCAAAAACGTAAATGTATTTTTTGGGGATTTTATGTGATAGACCAATTGAATCTACTCCTCTGTGCTCAAAGAAAGATCCAATGTGTAACTTTTTTGAGCACAGAGGAGTGGATTCAATTTGAACACCTATTGTGAAGCACTTTATTGTGGGGATTTTTTCACCTTTTGGACCATTTTTAATTTTATTTATTTATTTTTTGCAAGTTATATTAGATGTTTTGTATGCACACTGTTTTTCAGTTTTTTAATTGTTTATGCACTGTATTTTTTTTGGTTTCATTTATGGAGTGATATCCGTTTGGTATGATCAAAATACTTATATTTCCATGATTTATGCACATGAAGTGTGCTTAGAATGTTTTAGCACTTCACTGTTGATGGTTTGATGAATTGATACATACATATAGGATTGTGATTAGTGTCAGCAGCTATTTCAGTTTTTCCATTATTATGTATAGGAGTGGTGTGTAGGTTTATTTTAATTTATGTTTTCCATGTATTATTATCTGAAATTTGCAACTAAAAATAATTGGAGACAAAACTATTTTACATAGTTGTTCGGTTTCATGCTGCTTTTGGCAATAGCACCTGACTGAATACGAAGAAAGGGAACTCACTGCATAAATTTACAGCCAGGGCCTTCTGGACAAAATCCCACCAAATAGTTGACACATATAACTCTGCGTGTATGCCGATGTCTGCACAGGGGACCTGGAAGCACAAAAACAAGTTTTATTTTTTTACAAGCCACTTATTACAACATTATTTTTTATCAAGCAGCCTGGTCATGCTTCTTACCATGTTTACAGAAGCCTCGATCATACCAAGGGCAATCTTTTATCTTTGATTCTGGGTCAATGTGTAAAAATGGACACTCCTTGTTGCTGCACTCACCTAATAAACAAGATATTTAGTTTAAGTGCATCTATGGTCAGAACGTAAAACCATATATTCATTTTTACATTTCATTTCAATTACTTCTAGCCTACTCTCTATTAACTTCTGGCCACCCATGTAACATATATGCAGCACAAAGAGGGTGGGCTTTAACCACTTAAGCTCCGGAAGGTTTACCCACCCTTCATGACCAGGCCATTTTTTTGCGATATGGCACTGTGTTTCTTTAACTTAAAATTGCGCGGTCATATGACGCTGTACCCAAATAAAATTTTATTTTTTTTGCCCTAAAAACAAAAAAAGACCAACAATTCTGAAAAAACCCCAAATATTTTTTACTTTCTGCTATAAAGCATACCCAATTAACAAAAAATGTAAAAAATCTACCGGTAATTTATTAATTTAGGCCAATATGTATTCTGCTCCATGTTTTTGGTCAAAAAAATCCCAATAAGCATATATTGATTGTAGATGCTATGACTTTTAAGCAAACCAAACTTTGGGATATATTTATTGAACTGTATTATTGTTTTTACTAGGAATGGCAGCGATCAGTAATTTTTAGCGGGACTGCGACATTGCAGCGGACAAATCTGAAACTAAGTGACACTTTTTGAGGACCAGAAACACCAATACAGCAATCAGTGCTAAAAAAAAAATGCAGTCACTGTACTAATAACACTGGCAGGGAAGGGGTTAACATCTGTGATTGGGGGGGGGGGGATCTCCATCTTCCCACCTCAGGCAGACCACTGTTCTGCCTCTCCCCAGAACGATCGTGGGGTGCCGGAGAAAAAAACCTGCTGATTGGCACCCGCTATGTCCAATCACAGCGGGAGTGGGGCGCTGGCGGCGCACCCCAGACCCAGTGCATGAAATCACGTACAGGTACGTGATTTCATGCGGGAGGGCTGCCCCGCTGCAGTATATCTGCGTGGGGCGGTCCAGAAGTGGTTAATGCACATGAGCCACACATACTGTATGCATCCATAGGGGTTTCTGTGCTGAGAATGCACTCACTGTGCATCTCAGCTCCTGGTCTCTAGTAAACTTTGGGAGCCGACAGGACTGGCTCCTGAGCATATGACCACTGTGTCAGCAAATCACAGTGGTCATGTGATCAGGCAGACCTTACTGTCCCCTGGGCATAATAGCCTAGCAAAAAGCACACCAGGGCTGGGCAGGAAAGCGTTAATCTGAACAGTCTTGATATACTTCAAACTGACTTCTTGAAAATCCCCACACATCTACTTTCTCTAATTCAGTGACCCATATTCACTATGTCCTGTGGGTAGGCACTGCAGTGTCACACATTTCACAGAGCCTGCCTTCTGAACTACAGAGGTGCCGAGAGGAGGAGTTCACTGAGACGGGGTCAGTTCAAGAATCATAGCTTGCAGGCAGCAAGGAATCATGGGATATGTATAACAAAACTAAAGAGAAAAATCTGCGCAAGACTTAAGTGGTTAAAAGTATCGTTTTAAAGCTTAAAGGACCTCCCCACCTCAACGTACTGTGAGCAGCCGGCCCGTACAGGCAAAGCAACGTACTGGTACATCGCTGCCTGCTTCTGGGTTCAGGGCGCACGCATGCGATTGTACACAGGGGGAGTTTGTCAACAGGTCCCAGCCAATGATTCATGGACGGGACCTGCTGATTGGCTGTGTCCAATCACAGCCCAAAGCTCTGTGCTGACAATCAACACAGGGCTCTCTACAGAAGGAACAATACCTCTGTTTCTTATCCCTGCAATCACTTCCCGCCCACCCCCGTTGCGGATTGACTTCCGCAATATGGCTCCGTTACCCTGACTGGGAGACATATGACGCTGCTTGTGCGCGTCCCCAAGGGCGTACAGAGCGGCAATCGGTGGTGCGGTGTGTCACTCCGACACATCGCATCTCCGATCGTGGTAAAGAGCCTATGACGTAGACTCTTTACCACATGATCAGCTGTGACCAATCACAGCTGATCACAGCGGTAACCAGGAAGTGCTGGAATCGACTTTCCTGGGTTCGTGCTGACGGAGAGCTGATTGGCGGCTCTCTTGTCAGAGGGGGGGTGTGCGCTGATAATCAGTGCATTGATTATCAGCCCAGCCCCTATCAGAGGTGCCCACCACAATGCCAATCAATGCCCAAAGTGCCAATCAGTGCCCATCAGTAATGGCTGGCAGGACCTCATCAGTGCCATCTATTAGTGCCCATCAGTGCTGCCTATCAGTGCCCATCAATTCTACATATTGGTGCCTCACCAGTGCCACCTCATCAGTGAAGGAGAAAACAAAATTTTATAAACATATAAGAAATACTTTTTTTTTCCTCCAAAAAATTTGGTCTTTATAATTTGTTTAGCAAAAAATAAAAAACCCAGTGGTGATCAAATACCACGAAAAGAAAGGTCTATTTGTTGGAAGAAAATTATAAAAATGTAGTTTGGGTACAGCGTTGCATGACCGCGCAATTGTCATTCAAAGTGTGACAGTGCTGAAAATTGTCATGGGCAGGAAGGGTGGAAAGTACCCTGTTTTGAAGTGGTTAACCCCTTGATAGCACTAATGTTAACTCCTTCCCAGCCAGTGTCATTAGTACAGTGACAGTGTATAGTATTAGTATCGCTGGTGATGTCAGTGGCAGTTAGTCAGTTCCCACCCGGTGACCGCTGAACTATCACATTCATATTATAAGTTGCCGAATCACCAGCATTACTAGTATGAGAAAAAAAAAAAAAAAAACACACACACCACAGTGGATATAAAAAGTCTACACACCCCTGTTAGAATGTCAGGTTTATGTGATGTTAAAAAAAAAAAGGGAGAAAGATGAGAGGAAGATAAATCATTTTAGAACTTTTTCCACCTTTAATGTGACCTATAAACTGTACAACTCAGTTGAACAACAAAGTGAAATCTTTCAGGTAGAGGGAAGTAAAAATAAAAAACTAAAATAATATGGTTGCATAAGTGTGCACATCCCTAAACTAATACTTTGTTGAAGAACCTTTTGATTTTATTACAGCACTCGGTCTTTTTGGGCATGAGTCTTGGCACATCTTGACTTGGCAATATTTGCCCACGCTTCTTTGCAAAAACACTCCAAATCTGTCAGATTGCGAGGGCATCGCATCTCCTGTGCACAGCCCTCTTCAGACCACCCCACAAATTTTCAATCGGATTCAGGTCTGGGCTTTAATCCTCTTCTGGTGAAGCCATTCCTTTGTTGATTTGGATGAATGCTTTGGGTTGTGGTCATGCCGAAAGATGAAGTTCCTCTTCATGTTCAGCTTTCTAGCAGAAGCATGAAGGTTTTGTGCCAATATTGACTGGTATTTGGAACGGTTCCCAATTCTCTCTACCCTGACTAAGGCCCCTGTTCCAGCTGAATAAAAACAGCCCCAAAGCATGATGCTGCTACCACCATGCTTCATGGTGGGTATGATGTTCTTTTGGTGATGTGCAGTGTTTTTTGCGCCAAACATATCTTTTGGAATTTTGGCCAAAAAGTTCAACCTTGGTTTCCTCAGACCATAACACATTTTCCTACATGCTTTTGGGAGACTTCAGGATGTGTTTTTGCAAAATTTAGTCGGGCTTGGATGTTTTTCTTCGTAAGAAAGGGCTTCCGTCTTGCCACTCTACCACATAGCCCAGACATATGAAGAATACAGGAGATTGTTGTCACATGTACCACACAGCCAGTACTAGCCAGATATTCCCGCAGCTCCTTTAATGTTGCTGTAGGCCTCTTGGCGGCCCCCCTGACCGGTTTTCTTCTCGTCTTTTCATCAATTTTGGAGGAATGTGCAGTTCTTGGGAAGGTCATTGTTGTGCCATATTTTCTCCACTTGATGACTGTCCTGTTCCATGGTATATCTAATGCCTTGGAAATTCTTTTGTACCCCTCCCCTGACTGATACCTTTTAACAATGAGATCCCTCTGATGCTCTCTGCGGACCATGGCTTTTGCTGTAGGATGCAACTAAGAAAAGACCTACTAGAACAGCTGAACTTTATTTGTGGTTAATCGATGGAACTTTAAAATGATGGCAGGTGTGTACTGACTCCTATTTAACATGAGTTTGAAACTGATTGCTTAATTCCGAACAAAGCTACATCCCCAGTTATAATAGGGTGTGCACACTTATGCAACCACGTTATTTTATTTTTTTATTTTTACTCCCCCCCCCCCCCCTAAAGGATTTCAATTTGTTTTTCAACTGAGTTGTACAGTTTATAGGTCACATTAAAAGGTGGAAAAAGTTCTGAAATGATTTATCTTGGTCTCATTTTTTTACATAAATCTGACATTTTAACAGGGGTGTGTTATATCCACTGTTACACACACACACACAGTGGATATAAAAGGTCTACACACCCCTGTTAAAATGTCAGGTTTTTCTGCTGTAAAAAAAATGAAACTTTTCCCACCTTTAATGTGACCTGTAAACTGTTCAACTCAATTGAAAAACAAACTAAAATCTTTTAGGATGGGGGAAGTAATAATAAAAAACTAAAATAATGGGGTTGCATAAGTGTGCACACCCGGTTATAACTGAGGATGTAGCTGTGTTCAGAATTAAGCAATCACATTCAAACTCATGTTAAATAGGAGTCAGTACACACCTGCCATCATTTAACCTCTTATTAACCCCAAATAAAGTTCAGCTGTTCTAGTAGGTCTTTCCTGGCATTTTCTTAGTCGCATCCTACAGCATGGTCAGTAGATTGCTTCCAAAGCATCAGAGGGATCTCATTGTTAAAAGGTATCAGTCAGGTGAAGGGTACAAAAGAATTTCCAAGGCATTAGATATACCATGAAACGCAGTGAAGACAGTCATCATCAAGTGGAGATAATATGGCACAACAGAGACATTACAAAGAACTGGACGTCCCTCCAAAATTGATGAGAAAAAAACTGGTCAGGGAGGCCGCCAAGAGGCCTACAGCAACATTAAAGTAGCTGCAAGAATATCTGGCAACTACTGGCTGTGTGGCACATGTGACAACAATCTCCCATATATATATATATATAGTTGCAATAAAAAGTATGTGAACCCTTTTGGAATGATATGGATTTCTGCACAAATTGGTCATAAAATGTGATCTGATCTTCATCTAAGTCACAACAATAGACAATCACAGTCTGCTTAAACTAATAACAAATAATTAAATGTTACCATGTTTTTATTGAACACACCATGTAAACATCCACAGTGCAGGTGGAAAAAGTATGTGAACTCTTGGATTTAATAACTGGTTGAGCCTCCTTTGGCAGCAATAACTTCAACCAAACGTTTCCTGTAGTTGCAGATCAGATGTGCACAACGGTCAGGAGTAATTCTTGACCATTCTTCTTTACAGAACTGTTTCAGTTCAGCAATATTCTTGGGATGTCTGGTGTGAATCGCTTTCTTGAGGTCATGCCACACCATCTCAATCGGGTTGAGGTCAGGACTCTGACTGGGCCACTCCAGAAGGCGTATTTTCTTCTGTTTAAGCCATTCTGTTGATTTACTTCTGTGCTTTGGGTCGTTGTCCTGTTGCAACACCCATCTTCTGTTGAGCTTCAGCTGGTGGACAGGTGGCCTTAAGTTCTCCTGCAAAATGTCTTGATAAACTTGGGAATTCATTTTTCCTTCGATGATAGCAATCTGTCCAGGCCCTGACGCAGCAAAGCAGCCCCAAACCATGATGCCCCCACCACCATACTTCACAGTTGGGATGAGGTTTTGATGTTGGTGTGCTGTGCCTCTTTTTCTCCACACAGTGTTGTGTGTTTCTTCCAAACAACTCAACTTTGGTTTCATATGTCCACAGAATATTTTGCCAGTACTGCTGTGGAACATCCAGGTGCTCTTGTGCAAACTGTAAATGTGCAGCAATGTTTTTTTTGGACAGCAGTGGCTTCGTCTGTGGTATCCTCCCATGAAATCCATTCTTGTTTAGTGTTTTACGTATCGTAGATTCCCTAACAGGGATGTTAGCATATGCCAGAGACGTTTGTAAGTCTTTAGCTGACACTCTAGGATTCTTATTCATCTCATTGAGCAGTCTGCGCTGTGCTCTTGCAGTCATCTTTACAGGACGCCCACTTCTAGGGAGAGTAGCAGCAGTGGTGAAATTTCTCCATTTATAGACAATTTGTCTTACCGTGGACTGATGAACAGCAAGGCTTTTGAAGATACTTTTATAACCCTTTCCAGCTTTATGCAAGTCAACAATTCTTAATCGTAGGTCTTCTGAGAGCTCTTTTGTGCGAGGCATCATTCACATCAGGCAATGCTTCTTGTGAAAAGCAAGCCCAGAACTGGTGTGTGTTTTTTATAGGGCAGGGCAGCTGTAACCAACACCTCCAATCTCATCCCATTGATTGGACTCCAGTTGGCTGACACCTCACTCCAATTAGCTCTTGGAGATCTCATTAGTCTAGGGGTAAATGTTTACATGGTGTGTTCAATAAAAACATGTTAACATTTAATTCTTTGTGTGTTATTAGTTTAAGCAGACTGTGATTGTCTATTGTTGTGACTTAGATGAAGATCAGATCAGATTTTATGACCAATTTGTGCAGAAATCCATATCATTCCAAAAGGGTTAACATACTTTTTTTTGCAACTGTATTTCATATGTCTGGGCTATGGGGTAGAGTGGCAAGACGGAAGCTTTTTCTTACAAAGAAAAACATCCAAGCACGGCTAAATTTTGCAAAAACACATCTGAAGTCTCCCAAAAGCATGTGGGAAAATGTGTTATGGTCTGAGGAAACCAAGGTTTAACATTTTGGCCATAATTCCAAAAGATATATTTGGCGCAAAAAACACTGCACATTACCAAAAGAACACCATACCCACAGTGAAGCATGGTAATGGCAGCATCATTCTTTGGAGCTGTTTTTCTTCAGCTGGAAAAGGGGCCTTAGTCAAGGTAGAGGGAATTATGAACAGTTCCAAATACCAGTCAATATTGGCACAAAACCTTCAGGCTTCTGCTAGAAAGCTGAACATGAAGAGGAACTTCATCTTTCAGCATGACAACGACCCAAAGCATACATCCAAATCAACAAAGGAATGGCGTTACCAGAAGATGATTAAAGTTTTGGAATGGCCCAGCCAGAGCCCAGACCTGAATCCGATTGAAAATCTGCGGGGTGATCTGAAGAGAGCTGTGCACAGGAGATGCCCTCACAATCAAACATTTTTTAATATTACACAAAGATAACCAGAGTAAATCCAAGATGCAGTTTTTTAAATTATTATTTCATTTATTAAGGGAAAAAAGCTGTTCAAACCTGCCTGGCCCCACGTGAAAAAGTTATTGCCCCCCTCCCATGCTGAATCATGAATGAATTGTGATTAACCACAATTTTTTGGAAAGCCGAGTTAAATTTCACTTGCCACACCCAGGCCTGATTACTGCCAGACCTGTTGAATCAAGAAATCACATCAATAGAAGCTGTCTGACAAATTGAAGCACGCTAACAGATCACAAAAAGCCACACATCATGCCACAATCTAAACAAATTCAAGAACAGATTAGAAACCAAGTAATGTACATGTATCTGTCTAGGAAGGGTTTCAAAGCCATTTCTAAGGCTTTGGAACGCCAGTGAACCATGGGGATTCCATTATCCACAAATGGAGATGACTTGGAACAGTGGTGAACCTTCCCAGGAGTGGCCGGCCTACAAAAATTACTCCAAGAGCATGACGATGACTCATCCAGGAAGTCATAAAAGAACCCAGACCATCTAAAGAACTGCAGGCCTCACTTGCCTAAGGTAAGATCAGTGTTCATGATTCAACAATAACAAAAGACTGGGCAAAAATGGCATCCATGGGAGAGTTCCAAGGCCAAAGCCACTGCTGACCAAAAAACACAAAGGCTCATCTCACATTTCCTAAAAAACATCTTGATTATCCCCAAGACTTTTAGGCAAATATTCTGTGGACCGATGAGACAAAAATTTAACTTTTTGGAAGGTGTGCATCCCGTTACATCTGGCATAAAACGAATACAGCATTTCATAACAAGAACATCATACCAACAGTCAGACATGGTGGTGGTAGCGTGATGGTTTGGGGCTGCTTTGCAGCTTCAAGACCTGGATGACTTACCAAAATTGATGGAACCATGAATTCTGAGCTCTACCAGAAAATCCTAAAGGAAAATGTCCGGCCATCAGTTTATGACCTCAAGCTCAAGTGCACTTGGGTTATGATAGGGCTGCAACTAACGATTATTTTCATAATCGATTAGTTGACCGATTATTGTTTCGATTAATCGGATGATAACCTTAAAACAAGTGTGGTGTATAATTTAGTTAATATGTAAAGTATAAAAAAAAGGCAATTTATTCTTAAATATCTCTATGCAGTGGTAAATATAAATAACCAACTATATGGTTATGGAGCAAAATCTCTAATCCACTCTGAGAATAAACGGACAGAAGAGATATACTGTATGCCAGGGCTTGACAAATTTGCTTGGAATCTAGGAGCCAGCTAAAAAAGTTAGGAGCCAGGTTTTTTTTAAAGACCGACAAAGCTTTATTTTCAATATAAAAAAAACTAACTAATCTTAAATTTACACAGAAAGACCGCCCCGCTATCGGCCGAATAGTGCCACTAAAACGACGGTAAAGCGGTGCTAAAAATAGCGCCGCTTTACCACCGCCGACGCCCCCCGTGGCTCGGTGTGAAAGAGCTCTAAGGGTCCGATCAGGTCCGCCTGAAAAACGGACAGGCGAACCTGATCAGACAGCCCGTGTGAAAGGGGCCAAGCAGGGAGATAACAAATAAATTAATTTTAAGAAAAAAAAGATTTTTTACTTTAAAAATATAAATAAATAAAAATAAAAGCTATTATGAAAAAAAAAAAAAAAAAAGGCTATCCCCACACTCACTTCTCTTCTCCACTTTGGGAAGGAGATGGGCGGGTAGTGAAAACAGGCAGGTATCGCAGCGCTGCCTCCATTAGCATTGCATTAGCATTGCTGATTGTAATACCAACGGCCACCACAAGATGGCGCCAGATTCCAGAAGGACCGAAGAAGGCCGCAAAGCCGCGGCCTCAATTACCGGCCGGCGCGGCCCGACGCGATTGCACGGGGGGGGGGGGGTCGGAGTCCGCACGGAGACAGGATACCCCCAGCTGTGCAGCCCCAGGCGCCAGGTCGCTAATTGGCGCCCGGGGTTTGTCGAGCCCTGCTGTATGCACTATTAGAGGTTGAATCTGGTAAATATCAGATTTAGATCAAATTTTTTACTTAAAGAAAGAGAAAAAAATAAAGACTGTTTTGCTGATTTTCAGACAGAACTGTAATATATTATATGCTGGCCATACAAACATTTTAAAACTGAATGTTAAAAACAAGTGACATTTTCAAATTACATTCTTTCGTGTACAAAGATTTTTCGTATGAATATTCTTGTCTGAAAACCGATACGTGTATGGCCAGCATGAGGCTCGGTCCACAGATTGCTTTTAATCCGTTTCTACAGTGCTTTTTGCTGTGCGTCTTGCATTTTTGCACACAGGATTTTGCTTCGATTTGCATTTTGCATTTTTTTATGCCAGTTTTTTTTGGCCAATCTTGTTGTTAGGCAGATTAAAAAAAAAAAATGCAAATTGCTGCAAAAACACACTATATGCTTTTCTGCAGCTTCTCCATTGAAGTCTATTAAACCAAAAAAATGTTTTGCGGTAAAAAAAAAAGTCTTTGACCCTTTCCAAATACGCAGCGGCTGAAAAAAGCATAGATATGCATAGAAAGCATAGATATGAAGGTGTCCCATAGGAAACCATGTTAAATTAACTGTAGGGGTGCGCATCTTCACTGTTCTCACGATTTGATTCGGTGATGCATCACGATTACAGTGCATGGTTAAAAACTTTTTCTCTGAACATTCAAGCAATCAGAAAAAAACTAAATTTTTCTCCAGAGGCAGAGGGGATAGATGGGATCAGAGGCAGAGGGGATAGATGGGATCAGAGGCAGAGGGGATAGATGGGATCAGAGGCAGAGGGGATAGATGGGATCAGAGGCAGAGGGGATAGATGGGATCAGAGGCAGAGGGGATAGATGGGATCAGAGGCAGAGGGGATAGATGGGATCAGAGGCAGAGGGGATAGATGGGATCAGAGGCAGAGGGGATAGATGGGATCAGAGGCAGAGGGGATAGATGGGATCAGAGGCAGAGGGGATAGATGGGATCAGAGGCAGAGGGGATAGATGGGATCAGAGGCAGAGGGGATAGATGGGATCAGAGGCAGAGGGGATAGATGGGATCAGAGGCAGAGGGGATAGATGGGATCAGAGGCAGAGGGGATAGATGGGATCAGAGGCAGAGGGGATAGATGGGATCAGAGGCAGAGGGGATAGATGGGATCAGAGGCAGAGGGATAGATGGGATCAGGCAGACGGGTGGTGGGATCAGAGGCAGAGGGATAGAGGGGATCAGGCAGAATGATGGTAGGATCAGAGGCAGAGGGATAGAGGGGATCAGGCAGACGGGTGGTGGGATCAGAGGCAGAGGGATAGAGGGGATCAGGCAGAATGATGGTAGGATCAGAGGCAGAGGGATAGAGGGGATCAGAGGCAGAGGGATAGAGGGGATCAGGCAGACGGATGGTGGGATCAGAGGCAGAGGGATAGAGGGGATCAGGCAGACGGATGGTGGGATCAGAGGCAGAGGGATAGAGGGGATCAGGCAGACGGATGGTGGGATCAGAGGCAGAGGGATAGAGGGGATCAGGCAGACGGATGGTGGGATCAGAGGCAGAGGGATAGAGGGGATCAGGCAGAATGATGGTAGGATCAGAGGCAGAGGGATAGAGGGGATCAGAGGCAGAGGGATAGAGGGGATCAGGCAGACGGATGGTGGGATCAGAGGCAGAGGGATAGAGGGGATCAGGCAGACAGATGGTGGGATCAGAGGCAGAGGGATAGAGGGGATCAGGCAGACGGATGGTGGGATCAGAGGCAGAGGGATAGAGGGGATCAGGCAGACGGATGGTGGGATCAGAGGCAGAGGGATAGAGGGGATCAGGCGGACGGATGGTGGGATCAGAGGCAGAGGGATAGAGGGGATCAGGCAGACGGATGGTGGGATCAGAGGCAGAGGGATAGAGGGGATCAGGCAGACGGATGGTGGGATCAGAGGCAGAGGGATAGAGGGGATCAGGCAGACGGATGGTGGGATCAGAGGCAGAGGGATAGAGGGGATCAGGCAGACGGATGGTGGGATCAGAGGCAGAGGGATAGAGGGGATCAGGCAGACGGATGGTGGGATCAGAGGCAGAGGGATAGAGGGGATCAGGCAGACGGATGGTGGGATCAGAGGCAGAGGGATAGAGGGGATCAGGCAGACGGATGGTGGGATCAGAGGCAGAGGGATAGAGGGGATCAGGCAGACGGATGGTGGGATCAGAGGCAGAGGGATAGAGGGGATCAGAGGCAGAGGGATAGAGGGGATCAGGCAGACGGATGGTGGGATCAGAGGCAGAGGGATAGAGGGGATCAGGCAGACGGATGGTGGGATCAGAGGCAGAGGGATAGAGGGGATCAGGCAGACGGATGGTGGGATCAGAGGGGTAGAGGGGATCAGGCAGACGGATGGTGGGATCAGGCAGACGGATGGTGGGATCAGAGGCAGAGGGATAGAGGGGATCAGGCAGACGGATGGTGGGATCAGAGGCAGAGGGATAGAGGGGATCAGGCAGACGGATGGTGGGATCAGAGGCAGAGGGATAGAGGGGATCAGGCAGACGGATGGTGGGATCAGAGGCAGAGGGATAGAGGGGATCAGGCAGACGGATGGTGGGATCAGAGGCAGAGGGATAGAGGGGATCAGGCAGACGGATGGTGGGATCAGAGGCAGAGGGATAGAGGGGATCAGGCAGACGGATGGTGGGATCAGAGGCAGAGGGATAGAGGGGATCAGGCAGACGGATGGTGGGATCAGAGGCAGAGGGATAGAGGGGATCAGGCAGACGGATGGTGGGATCAGAGGCAGAGGGATAGAGGGGATCAGGCAGACGGATGGTGGGATCAGAGGCAGAGGGATAGAGGGGATCAGGCAGACGGATGGTGGGATCAGAGGCAGAGGGATAGAGGGGATCAGGCAGACGGATGGTGGGATCCGAGGCAGAGGGATAGAGGGGATCAGGCAGACGGATGGTGGGATCAGAGGCAGAGGGATAGAGGGGATCAGGCAGACGGATAGTGGAATCAGAGGCAGAGGGATAGATGGGATCAGGCAGACAGATGGTAGTATCAGAGGCAGAGAGGTGGTGGGATCAAAGGCAGATGGATCAGGCGATGGTGGGATCAGAGGCAGAGGGATGGTGGGATCAGAGGCAGAGGGATAGAGGGGATCAGGCAGACGGGTGGTGGGATCAGAGGCAGAGGGATAGAGGGGATCAGGCAGACGGATGGTGGGATCAGAGGCAGAGGGATAGAGGGGATCAGGCAGACGGATGGTGGGATCAGAGGGATAGAGGGGATCAGGCAGACGGATGGTAGTATCAGAGGCAGAGGGGTGGTGGGATCAAAGGCAGATGGTTCAGGCGATGGATCAGGCGATGGTGGGATCAAAGGCAGATGGATCAGGCGATGGTGGGATCAAAGGCAGATGGATCAGGCGATGGTGGGATCAAAGGCAGATGGATCAGGCGATGGTGGGATCAAAGGCAGATGGATCAGGCGATGGTGGGATCAAAGGCAGATGGATCAGGCGATGGTGGGATCAAAGGCAGATGGATCAGGCGATGGTGGGATCAAAGGCAGATGGATCAGGCGATGGTGGGATCAAAGGCAGATGGATCAGGCGATGGTGGGATCGGAGGCAGAGGGATGCTGGGATCGGAGGCAGAGTGATGCTAAGATCGGAGGCAGAGGGATAGAGGGGATCAGGCAGAGGGGTAGTGGGATCAGAGGCAGAAGGATGATGGGATCAGGCAGATGGATGGTGGTATCAGAGGCAGAGGGGTGGTGGGATCAGAAGCAGAGGGATAGATGGGATCAGTGACACTGGCAATCAGGGCACAGGCATTCATATAGTAGAAAAAAACACACTGCTGCCGGGAGGACAGAAGTGATGGAATCTGCTGCTGGCAAACAGATTACGGTGAACTTCGCAGATCTCTCAGTTCTGAGAGTTCAGCTCTTCCCGGTTGCACATTCCAGCACACTAGGAGTTAACAGTGGAAGATGGACCTGAACTCTCCCATGAGGTCAATACAAGTTGTAAGCAGAGTACACTTATATGTACTCTGCATACTCCTGTTAAACTAACTGTGCCTTATCGAATTCCCTCTTATGTACATTAAGTGCCACACTGTAAATGCATTTTAAAAAATATGTAGCTATTTATATACCGCATATTTCAGACTGTTCCTCAGCTCACCTGTAATTCCGACCCGGCTGGCCACTTGCTGCTCTCCTCTCGGGTGATATCAGAGGAGGATTCTCAGCCCCGCCCACTGTAGCCGTTAGATGGAGAGAGGAGAGCTGTGCGCCGGGCAGTCACACGAGCGCCGAGGAACATTCTGAAATATGCTTTATATCGCTACATATTTTTTAAAAGGTATGTACACTTGAACAGTGGGGCACTTAATGTATTATAAGAGGGGATTAGTTAAGACACAGTTATTTTTTAAACTTGTAGAGTATTATGGGGGCGCTCTCCCAGGAGGGTCAAGTTGGGATGACGTTACCCGCCAATCGATTATGCCAGTCGTAGCATCAATGCCGCATCATGGACACCCGAATCGTGATGCATGCTACGATTATATTCAACACCCCTAATGAACTGTAGTGCGTTTCTGCAAAAATCCCCCCACAAAATGCACTGGTGTGAACCAGGACTAAGACGTTTAGTAGCAGCAGGCTTTTTTCTGTATCACCTGTCATCATGGGGTTTTAAAAAAAATAAAAATAAAATTAGCCTTTTATTAGTACAAAAAGAGCAGATAATCGCTACTATAAGGGGTCATTTATACTGTGAAAACAAGTAATAATATATATTACTTCCATCATATATACAATAATAAATACACCCAAAAGTAGGATATATGGGCATTATAACTAGGAGTCAGACATGAAGCTATATGAAGGGTGGAAGGGAGATCTAAACCTTTTATATTAAAGTAGTACTAAAAGCTGAGTTTTTTTTTTTTTTTTTCATGGATATGATAATTTTAACCGCTTGCCGACCAGCCGCCGCAGTTTTACTGCAGCAGGTTGGCTTGGCTGGGTAAATCGACGTTACCTTACGTCGCTTTGTCTTTTGGCCACTAGGGGCACGCGCGCACCCGCAGCGTGTGCCCAGAGCCGATGCGAGTGTCCGACGGTCGCGATGACCGCTGGGCTCCCGCGATCGCTCGTGGAAGAGAGAGAACCACACACACAGATCCCGGTTCTTTCAGGGGAGAGGAGACAGATCGTGTGTTCATACTATGTATGAACACCGATCTCTCTTTCCTCCTAGACAGTCCCATCACCCCACAGTTAGAAATACACAAAGGGAACACAGTTAAGCCCTTGATCGCCCCTAGTGTTAACCCCTTCCATGCCAGTGACATTTACACAGTAATCAGTGCATTTTTATAGCAGGTTTAAAAAATGTGTCCGATGTGTCCGCCATAATGTCGCAGTGCCGATAAAAATCACAGATTGCTGCCATTACTAGTAAAAAAATAAATATATATATAGAATAATAAAAATGCCATAAATCTATCCCCTATTTTGAAAAACTTTTGTGCAAACTAATCAACATATGCTTTTTTTTTTTAACCAAAAATATGTAGAATACATATCGGCCTAAACTGATAAAAAATGTGGGATATTTATTATAGCAAAAAAGTAAAAGATATTGTGTTTTTTTAAGTATTGTCACTCTTCTTTTGTTTATAGCGCAAAAAGTAAAAACCGCAGAGGCAATCAAATACCACCAAAAGAAAGCTCTATTTTTGGGGAAAAAAAGGACATCAATTTTGTTTGGGTTCAGCGTTGCACAACCGCGCAATTGTCAGTTAAAGTGACGCAGTGCCGAACCGCAAAAAATGGCCTGGTCATTGAGCAGCCAAATCTTCCGGGGCTGAAGTGGTTAAATATAATGCACAATACTGGTAAAAGTTTACTTTAAATGTAATTGTAATGCCTTATATTACCTCCAGTCTATCAGCCTCCATCTTCTCTGGGTTCAGTTGCTGATCTTCCTGCACAGAGTCTTTAACGGGTACTGTAATGTGAACTTACACAGGATCCCCACCTCACCCCCCCCTCCAGTCCTGCTGACCTGCATGGTGTCAATCGCCCGTTCTAAGCCCCGGCATAGCCGCCTCACGGCTCCGGGGCTTAGAAATCCCTGGAGCTTAATCTCCTAAACATACCTCCTGACGGGGTACGGAGCATTCTAATTGGTCGGCCCTGTCACATGAGCGGCGTCGACCAATCAGTCCCGCTGACCTGCATGGCGTCAATCGCCCATTCTGAGCCCTGGCATAGCCGCCTCATGACTCCGGGGCTTAGAAATCCCTGGAGCTTAATCTCCTAAATGTACCTCCTGACAGGGTACGGAGCATTTTAATTGGTCGGCGCTGTCGCATGGGCGGCGTCGACCAATCAGAACCCGCGTAGCCCGTCCTCTCAGCGGGGAAGAAGAATAGAGAAAGCTGAGAGGATTTCTAAGCCCCGGAGCCATGAGGCAGCTATACCGGGGCTCAGAACGGGCGATCGCCGCCAGCAGGGCTGGGGGGGGGGTGGGGGTCCTGTGTAAGTTCACCTTACAGATTTTCCTGTAAAAGTGAACTTACGCTTTAAAGTAATTTTTTTAAAAACAAACATGTTATACTTACCTGCTCTGTGTAATGGTTTTGCATAGAGCAGCCCCGATTCTCCTCCTCTGGGGTCCCCAACCAAGGCTTTTGGCTCCTCCTGCTTTCAGAGTGCCCCAATAGCAAGCTGCAAAGTATAGTATAGAGTGCCCCAAAAGCAAGGTAAAAAAAACTTCTGACTTTAGAACCACTCACTTCCTGCCCAGGACTACATGTCCAATGAAGGATTGCTCCTCACACATTCAAGTTCTCAGGCACTTACTGACATGTATGGACGGTGTACTGAGCTGTATGTGTGCTGCACTGTATTTCCCGATATGTAAACAAATAATGCATTCTGTATGCAGGCCAACTAATCGGCTGGCCGATTAATCAATTATGAAAATAGTTAACAACTATTTTCTTAATCGATTAGTTGTTTCAACCCTAGTTATGCAGCAGGACAATGATCCGAAACACAACAGCAAGTCCACCTCCAAATGGTGGAAACAAAGCAAAATGTTGGCTTTGGAGTGGCCTAGTCAAAGCCCGGACTTAAATCCAATTGAGATGCTGTATCATGACCTTACACAGGCCATTCATGCTGGAAAACCCTCCAATGTGGCTGAATTAAAACAAGTCTGCAAAGAAGAGTGGGCCAAAATTGCTCCACAACAATGTAAAAGACTCATTGCCAGTTATCGCAAATGCTTGATTGCAGTTGTTGCCGCCAAGGGTGGCACAACCAGTTGTTAGGTTTAGGGGGCAATTACTTTTTCACATAAAGCCAGGCAGGCTTGGACAGCTTTTTTGCCTTAATAAACTAAATCACCATCATTTAAAAACTGCATTTTGTATTTACTCGGGTTATCTTTGTGTAATAATGAAATTTGTTTGATAATCTGAGTCATTTAACCACTTCCGGACCGCCCACCGTCGTTATACGTTGGTACTTTGAAGTGGAATATCGTTGTTATGGCTGCAGCTAGCTGCCATAACCCCAGGATTCTCTTCTTCAGCAGGCGGTCCACTTCAAGATAAAAATGGTCTCTGTGGCGGATTCGTCGCAAGATCACTTTTATCGGCTTCGGTGCCCTTCGCCGCTTACCGGGGCCATCGGCAGCAGCAGAGGCGATCGGATGCTGTCCCTTGTGTGACATGGAGATGAGTGAGGGGAAGATGGCCCCCACCTGTCTCCATATCATTGCACAGCGGAAGTGGCGTCAAAACGTCATTTCCGCCCATAGCTCTTAAAGGGCCATTTTTTTTGTTTTCTTTTAAAATTACAATTTATTTTTTTTATTGCATTTTAGTGTAAATATGAGATCTGAGGTCTTTTTGACACCAGATCTCATATTTAAGAGGTCCTGTCATTCTTTTTTTTACAAGGGATGTTTACATTCCTTGTAATAGGGAAAAAAAATGACGCAATTTTTTTAAAAAGAGCAGTGTAAAAATAAAAGGTAAAATAAATAAGAAAAATAAATAAATTTTAAATTGGCCTCGTCCCATCGAGTTCGCGTGCAGAAGCGAACGCATACGTGAGTAGTGCCCTCATATGAAAACGGTGTTTAAACCACACATGTGAGGTATCGCCACGATTGATAGAGCGAGAGCAACCATTCTAGCCCTAGACCTCCTCTGTAACTCAAAACATGCAACCTGTATAATTTTTTAATCGTCGCCTCTGGAGATTTTTAAGGGTAAACGTTTGTTGCCATTCCACGAGCGGGCGCAATTTTGAAGCGTGACATGCTGGGTATCAATTTACTTGGCGTAACATTATCTTTCACAATAAAAAAAAAACAAATTGGGCTAACTTTACTGTTGTCTTATTTTTTTAATTCAAAAAAGTGCATTTTTTTCCAAAACAGTGCGCTTGTAAGAACGCTGTGCAAATACGGTGTGACAGAATGTATTGCAACGACCGCCATTTTATTCTCTAGGGTGTTAAAAAAAAAAAAATTGTATAATGTTTGGGGGTTCCAAGTAATTTTCTAGCAAAAGAAAACGGTTTTAAACTTGTAGATAACACATCTCAAAAAGAGGCTTGGTCCTTAAGTGGTTAAGTGTGACAAATATGCAAAAAAATTTAAAATCAGAAAAGGGGCAAATACTTTTTCACAGCAAGAGAAAGAGAAAGATCTAACCAATTTCCCTGTTCCATAATAGGCACCATATGGGGTTGAATGTGGCACCTTTCTCAATACAGTAAGTGCCCATGAAGGACACCTATGCAAATACAGACTTAATGAAAGCACTGCTGGGTTCTACACTAAAATATCTAGAAGTACTGAATATGGATATTGTAGGTACACACGCTGCTGCCCATATCTATTCTGCCAATACCTTAAAAGACAAGATATTTTGGGAGGGACTTTAGCAGCACAACAACAAGTATGATCTGGCACCACAGTGTCCGCTGTTTTTAGGATCTTAGTGTTAGCTACTGACATAATTCAGAAAAAAAGCCAAAAATGTAAATAAGTCATAACCTTTGTAACACATAGATCACAAAGTGAAGTAAACAAAATCACTTACCAAACTTGGAGTAGAAGTAGCACTCTGGCATTTTGGTCATGTCATACTCATGTAGAAATTCACACTGGTCACCCTTTTTACAAAGCCCTCGCAACCAGTGCTTGCACACCACTGTTTTCTCCCCACTTATGTGCCGAAAAGGACATGTTCCACCTGCAAATATAATAAATTCAGTAATTAAATCTACAAAATTGTAATAGCGGACTTCGGCTACTTTATACTAGAGCAAAATCCAAGCTTTTTAAGTTATTGATGAAAGTGATGGCACAGAAATACCTTCAGATTTTAAGAAGTCAGCACCTTACTTTATAAAAGGGCTTTTGATTTTTTTTGGTTTCACAATATCCTTTTTAATAATCAAAATTTCATTCGTTTATATGATACAAAATACATACTTATTCATTTATACGGTACATCATACAATAACATTCGTTCAACTTACTATACCCCTAATTTCAACCCAAGATCCAATAACAAAACACCAGTTACCCCATATATCCCATTTAACCAGGGTAGGACAAAAAAAAAAAAAAAAAAAAAAAAAAAAAAGAAGAAGAAGGGATCCACAATCTTCCTCCTTGTTAGTATCTCCAACCACCCCTATCCTTATATTGCTCCAACTCCCTTTCCCCAACCTACAAACGTGAATAACAATATTATAAATTATAAGTGTCTTCCCCAAACTCTAACACAGAAAAAAAAAAAAAAAAAAAAAGTAACCCCTTTCCCCTTCCCTTTTCCTCTCTCCCTCTTCCCCCTTTCTTCCCCTCCCCCTCCTTTCCCTTCTGTGATTCTTCCCTCTCATCTTTAATACCACTTTACTCAACTCCTCCCCCCATATCCAAACGTGCTTATTACTTTAAATCAGTGAGTTTCCCCTTCATTCAATACGTGTCTTAGATCACTATAGACCATAATCAATAAATTGTGCCTCTTTCCCTCCCCCTTTCTTAGTATTGGTTTAACTCTACTCTTACCCCCGATGTGTGGACTTAATAAACTGAATTATACAGTGAAATCCCCCTTTATCTGAATCGTGTTATAAATCATTGTGGTCCTTATAGTTCCTATTTAAGAGGAAAGAGAAGAGAGGGGGAGAAGAGAGAGAAAAAAAAAAAAAAAAAAAAAAACAAACCCCCTACCCCACCTTACCCTCACCACTCAGTGTTAATTAAGGGAATCAGGGTGAATGGAAGACAAAAAAACAAAAAAAACAAAAAACCCCCCCCCCCCCCCTCGGTAAAATGAGACCATATATCCATACATTATCTTACCCCCCCCCCCTTTACTTAATTGGCATTGGAGAAGTCATGTTAATGTTTAAATTCTTTCTTTCTGGGTTTATCTTATTTCTTAATGACTATACCATTTCTATTTCTATTATCCATTATTAGCTCCCCTCTTCCGTTATCTCTCTGTCGCACTGTTGCCATTTTGCCCATATAGTTTCAAATTTCTTTTTTTGGTTTTTAACCACATGAACCCACCTCTCAGCTTCCTTTATTATGTTGACCTCATTTCTCCACTCCATGACTGACGGGCTCCGATCCTGCCTCCAGTACTTCGGGATCAGTTTTTTTGCTGCGTTTAATAAGTGTGGGGTTATGCTTTCCCTATACTTTTTGACAGATCTAGGGTTCCCATGGAACAAATATTGTATGGGTCCGAATTCCAAGGGGTCCGCTGTTAGTTTCTCAATCCATGGGGCCACTGATTCCCAAAATGATTTAATTATTGGGCATGTCCACCAGATATGGAGAAATGTTCCCCTCTAGATACTGAGAAGATTTGTGCTAGTTTTACTGGTGTCCTATACCATCTCGCCAGGAATTTATATGCCGTCTCCTGCACTTTTGAGCTTATAGATGTTGTGAATGTTAACGATATCATTCTATTAATTTGTTTATCTGTCCATACTTGGCCTAGCTCCTTCTCCCACTCTTTTACAAAGTATGGGGGTTTCCTTTCTTGTTCCTTTAAAATCATTCTATACATTCGGGATAGCATATGTCCAGACTCTAAAGTCTGTACACACTGCCTCTCAAATGCTGTGAGTGAATTCATGGGTCTTAATGGTTTAGATTTCTTGAAAAAGCTCTTCATTTGGTGATGTTTCCATTCTGCCATTCGTATCTTACCGAATTTCATGACCATTTCTGTCAGTGATAAAAGGGCTCCATTGGGTGCAAACTTGCCACATCTAGTATTCCCATCCTGACCCCATGCCCCCAGACTACCCGTCTCCTCCCCCGGGGGGAACCAAGGAAATCCCTCTAGGGGAGCCAGAGGGGAGGTCTGGGGAGCATATCTACCCTTACTATTCACTCTATCCCATACTTCTAATGAATTCAGGGTCATCGGTGATGTCCATTGTGACAGCCCCCTCGATGACCCTTGGATCCATGGGGCTCCTGCCAGGTTTCTTCCTGCCATTGACATTTCTGCCTGTACCCATGGTTTCCTCTTTAGGTCCTGGCACCAGTCTACTATTCTTACTAGAGTCATGGCCTTGTAGTAGGTGGATATGTCCGGGAGTCCTAGGCCGCCCTCACTTCTGTTTCTTCTTAAAATATCATAGGCTAGTCTAGGCCTCCTATCGTTCCATACATAGGACACAAATAGCCTACGCACTTGCTTAAACAGAGTCACTGGCAACTTAATTGGCACTGTGCGCAGTACATAAACCATTCTGGGCAGTATGCTCATTTTTATGGCACTGATTCTTCCGAACCAAGTCAGGAATTTACCCTTCCATTGCTTTAGCTCTTCTGTTATTTCTTTCAGTAGTGAGCCATAATTACGTTCATACAGTAGTTCATAGTCTGCGCTAATTTGTATCCCCAAGTATGTCAGTGACTCCTTATTCCATATAAATGGATACATCTCTCTCAGCGACCTCTCCATCTCCGTTGATATATTACTAGGGAGGATGACTGATTTCTCAAAATTGATCTTGAAACCAGACACCCCTCCGAATCTTTGTACTTCCTCCATCAATGCGGGTATAGATGTCTGAGGAGCGGAGAGAAAAAATAACAGATCATCTGCATATGCTGCTATTTTATGTTCCATATGTCCTATGTATGTCCCCACTATGTCCTCGTTCTCCCTAACTCTGCGTAGAAATGGTTCCATCACTAACGCAAATATCAAGGGTGACAATGGACACCCTTGCCTAGTACCGTTTTGTATGTTGAAGCAATCGGATACTGTCCCATTAACCTTAATTCTTCCTCTTGGTTTCCCGTATAGTGCCATAATCCATCCTAGCATTTTTCCCCCCAGCCCTATCCTACCCAATACTGCTCTCATAAAGCCCCAGTTCACTCTGTCAAAGGCCTTCTCGGCATCCATCGACAGAGTGATACCTGGGGCTCTATCCGGACCATATCGCGTCCAATGCAATACATGGAGAGCGCGGATGGTATTGTCCCTGGCTTCCCGTCCTTTTATGAACCCCGTTTGATCTGGATGTACCAGATCACCTGCGTATTCCCGAAGTCTCGATGCCAGGATTTTTGCCAGTAGTTTTGTGTCGGAGTTCAGCAGAGAGATAGGCCTGTAGTTAGCACACACCTGGGGATCTTTTCCCTCTTTTGGTAATACCGTTATATATGCCATTAATGCTTCTGGAGAGAGTGGGTTCGCAGCGTTAATGGAGTTAAAATAACTGCAGAGAGGTCTTACCAGAACTGGGAGAAGTTTCTTATAATATGAGTTTGTCAGCCCATCTGGCCCTGGGCTTTTCCCGGGGGGCAAGTCTGCTATCGCTCTACTCAACTCTTCAACCGTGATTGGACGCTCCATATCCTCTGATACCTCTTTAGGTATTGTGGGCATAACAGCACTCTCCATATATTCATCGATCTCATTCCTCCTTTGATCCTCGCTTTCCCCTCCCTCAGACGGTTCTGTTTTATCAATGTTATATAATGCTTCATAAAATTTACCAAATGCTTTCGCTATAGCTTTTGTGTCCAGTATCTTCTTGCCTTGTACTAATAAGCTGTGCACGTGTCTAGAGTCCTGTTGTTTTTTAAGTTGTTTTGCTAACAGCTTTCCACATTTGTTTCTTTGTTCGTATGCTCTGTTAGCAAAAAACCTAATCTTGTTCTTTGCTCTATATTCTAGGCATTGTGAAAGCTCTACTCGTAAGCTTTCCAAACACCTACCATCTGTTTGGTTGAGATTTTCCTTGTGCTTTATCTCTAAGGCCTTAATCTTCTCTAGTAGTTCGTCTATCTCTCTTTTGTCTTCCCTTTTCTTGTGCGCACCAATGGCGATTAGCTCCCCTCTTACAACTGCCTTATGGGCTTCCCACACCAATTGGTCTGATATTCCTTCTGTTTTATTTATTTCAAAATATTCCTTTATCTTAATACTTAGCTTCTCCACTGTTTCCTCCTTATCTAGCAATGACTCGTTCAGCCGCCATATTCGTTCTGAACGAGCCATTTGAGTTGGTCTAATGGTCAGAATTATTGGAGCGTGGTCGGATATAGTTATTGGTTCGATTGTACTTGTGTTGATATTTCCCAGGTAGTATTGGTCCACCAGAAAAAGGTCCAGCCGTGAGTACATATCATGTGTTTTAGAGTAATAACTAAAATCCCTAGTCCCTGGATGTAGAGCTCGCCAGCTGTCCACAAGATGTTGTGCGCATAAGGTTTGTTTAATTCTTTTTATAGCTCCAAAAGACAAAGCGGATCTGCCCGTGGATGTATCTATACTTGGATCTAGCACCATATTGAAGTCTCCCCCCACCACTACACATCCCTCCTTAAATTCTTCCAGTTTTTGAAACATTTTAACCAAAAAATTAACAGTCCCTTCATTGGGTGCATATATCGAAGCAAAGGTATATCGTCTCCCCTGTATTTCTCCTTTTACAAACAAATACCGACCTTCTGGGTCGCTTTGTACATTCTCCAATATCCAGGGGCATGTTTTCTTAAATGCAATTGAGACCCCTCTCGCCCTAGCTACTGGGGATACCGCATGATACCATTGCTTCAGTATACTCTGGGGCAGGCCTGAAATCGGGCCGCCCCCGAAGTGGGTCTCTTGTAAGAGAATCACATCAGCTCCCAGATGTTGCAACTCCACCCATAGTCTCCCTTTCTTATTTGGTGAGCTCAACCCCCTCACATTATATGAAAGTATTTTCAATATTGCTGTCATTTCCTTTTATCCCAGAAACCCCCTGCTCCCTTGCCCTTAATCTCTGTCTTCCCCTCTGCCATTCCCACCCCCCCCCCCCTTACCTCCCCCTTTCCAGCATTCAGTGCCCCATTAAACACATACTTATGCATAACATAGCAAAAAGAAAAAAAATAAATCACCTTTGTGTTATAAACATAACCCTTACATACTCTTCCCCCATACAAAAAACCTCTCTTTAGGGGTATATCTAAAATTCGGGCGGGGAGCCTGCACATATCAACACCTCCCATGTGCATGCTACCCCCCTTCCCTGCATTCCGCAGGATTATTCTCCCCTTTAATTGGGGTTGGCCTATTGACCTACACAAGGTCCTCATTTTCCCTCAAGTCCCCCCCTCTGTTCCCCCCTCCTCCCGGGCTTCACCCTGTAAAACTCTTCCCAGCGAGGGAGAGAAGAAAAAAAAAAAAAAAAAAAAAAAAAGTCCTCTAAGTCCTTCTTTGGGTTCCACCCCTGTTAGCCCTTGCCGGTACTTCCTGCCACTTTTCTGTTTGTTGCAGGGGGGGCCTTGAAGATTTTATTCTCCAGTCCATAAAGTCCACCTTTGGGAGGTCTAGTTTTTCTATAAATGAATTTAAATCATCCTTTGTTCGCAGGGTTGCAGTTTTTCCATCTCTAGAAGCTGTTAGGCTAAAGGGGAACCCCCACCGGTATTTAATATCGGCCTTTCGTAGGGTTTCTAGCAAGGGGCGGACCGACCCTCGTTTAAAAAGAGTTCTTTTTGAGATATCTGGATACAGTGCTATGTTTGAGCCTTCAAATGTAATTGTGGGAATATTACGAGCTGTCTTCATTATGTTTTCTTTCACGGTGTATTTGTGAACTTTACAAATTACATCTCTAGGTGTATCAGCTTTTGTGTTCTGGAGAGGGACCCGGTGTGCCCGATCTATTTCGATAATGCTTGGAGCTTGATCCCCCAGAATCTGTCCAAAAATTTTTTTGTACTGCTGGGGCTAGTTCTGTCGCTGTAATTGACTCCTTTAATCCTTTTATACGTATATTTTGTCGTCTGTCCCTATTCTCAAACTCGTCCAGCTGGTCTCTGTATGAATTTAATATCTCTTCATATTTTTTCATGGACTCTTGTACATCAACCACTGCCTGTGTGATGGTTTCTTGTTCTTTTTCTGCCCCCTCTACTCTGTATCCCAGATCCCTGACGTCCTCTTTTAGACTTGCCACCGCTTGCATACATGATTGTTCAACTGCTTTTATTAATTCCTGTATGTCATTTTTGGTGGGGAGGGCCTTCAACAACTCCCAGATATCCCTTTCTGGTTCTGTATTTGTTCCATTCTGCCCCTGTGGGTTCCCCTTGCCATCCTGAGCGCTCTCCTGATCTTGCTCATATCCGTGCGGCACCTCTTTTACTCCCTTATCCCACCTTGTGATTTCTATATGATCCTGTCTGATGCTTTGGTCCGTACCGGGGTTTAGATCTTCTCCTCCTCTTCCAATTACGGTCTCTGTGTCTGGTGCCTCTTCTAGTGACCACCTGCTATTTTCCCATTTCACAATATCCTGATGGGTCATCCTGTCTGTTAGCTTCCAAAGCCCTACCCTTTAAAAGCTACCACACCATGCATGAAAAAAGTACATTAAGCTTTAAAGTGATTGTAAACCCTCACCTTAGAAAACAACCCATTCAGTTTAAAATAGAAATGAAAGGCAAACATTTGTGTATAAATACCTTTTTTCCTTTATATATATATATATATATATATATATATATATATATATATATATATATATATATATATATATATATATATATATATATATATATATATATATATATATATATAAATAAAAGTGATCACATTCCCTCTGTTCTCAGCTGCATAAGAGCTGGGGAAGGAGAAGCTGCAGTACACTGATCCTCCCAGTGAAAGGCTGTGCAGGATGGGGCGTGTCAGGACAGGTCTGGTCATTGGAGGAGAGCAGGTTGAGTTCCCAGCATAGCTAGAGAACTGACCATGGTGTGTTCTCCTGCTTAGTGTGGTCAGTTTTTAATAGGAAAGCAGAGGGACTGGTAGGAACACCAGGAATTTCACACAAAGGAAGCAAGACAAACAGAGCATGATACTTTTTCATACACATATATGGTACAGCAGGCGCATATCAGGAATATGATATGCTGGGTTTACAAATACTTTAAACAGTTGTATGCATGTTAGAAGAAATGATTTACAGCCTTAGACTATGGGATCAGTTTATAAAAAAATTGTTGGGACAAATGTGACAAGCATTAGCCCATGTGTGATGAATTCCAAGCATCTGCATTCGGATCCGTGCCACACTCCTGGCCGCATGTCAAATTAAGATGTGCGGATGTACCCATGCGTGCGCTGCATGTTCATCCATTTCTATGAGCAGCCTGCACACAATTCTGAGGTGGATGCACATGCATCGGCTCTACACGAAGGATCGCACTAATTTGCCGTCTGAATAAGCCCTTAGCAAACAGTTCTTGATGCAAAGCTGGCCGCAGAAAATAATGCCACACTGCAGCTGCAGGTAAGGGTTGATGATGGCTTGTATAAGAGTTGGTGGGGGAATGCCCCAGCGACGGATGAGTGGGCCAATACAGGGGACAGCTTCCTGCGGGGCTCGCTCCCATGAAGAAGAATACAAGCTTTTATAGTGCAAGGCTGAACATCATGATACAAAATAAAATGCAGCTCAGTTTGTAACTCCATAATACATAGAGTTTATAGGTCTGTATACAGTTACCTTTGCCACATGCGGATTTCAAGAAGAACTCACAAACAGCAGCCCCGGATTCTAAAGTGGAAAAAAAAAAAAATGACACTGGTAAGTAAATGTCACAAATGTAACAAGTACAGTACTACAGTCAATGCTGAAAATTAACCCTTCAATGCACCATTTGTAAACACTGTAGTTTTTTTCGTCCTGGCATAACTGTAGTGCACCAGTCCACCCATGTCACTTTTGTCAGTGATCTAAGGGAGAAAGCCCGATAAAACAAAAATAAGGTGTCAGAAATAATTCCTATTGCCACGAATTACATTCAAACGTGCTTTGGCAGTATGAATGTAACTGGTGGTACAGTGCAGGCTTCAGGAAGTACATCTCCAGTAACACTGTGTAGTGCTCTCTGGAATCAAATTAAAGTACACCCACCACCATCAAACTTTCTAACATGAGCACAAAAAGTGCTGGCAGCTACAGGAACTAATGCCTGGTACTCATAAGACGCAAATGATTGTCTGTTTTTATTCTAGTCTCATATCGAAAGTGAAGAGGTTACTAAAGTTAGAAAAATTCTTGGACGATAGAATAAAAATTTGGAAGTGATGTAATGTATTGCATTGTATTTTCATACGACAACTGTATTGATTAAAATAAAAATTGTATGATCTGGTATTGTACAAGAACATTTTTCCTGCTTATCCCATTGAATAATTTAGCATGAAATGTCATGATCTGCTCTCGAAAGCTGTGTACTAACGATCAGATTATCGTAGATTGTTTCAAAATCGGTATTTTTCGTATGGTTTTCTGATCGTGTGTACTTGCCTTAAGTGTACAAGAACATGTGCTACCTACAAAATATTTCAATTGTACTAAATGCCAGACCCTCCACTTCCACACCTTCCTACTGGAAGATGACTACAATAGAAATCCTTTGATGGAATACCTTATTATTTCAAATATCAATCTATTCTTCACCAACTTGAAGATCTTCTTATATTGTGTAGATTCGATTTTTTCTCTACAACTTTTTTTTTACACATTAGGTTATGATTATCTAATGTTTCAATATGAGATAGTTATTTCTTCATATCAAATTTTACTTAAAAATAATATCTACAAATAATATAGTTTTCAACTTTGATCGTAAATGCCCCCATCCTTCCACAGCTACTGCCCAGATGGGGTGGACGGGTGGTCTGGAGGCATAGTTTAAATTTTAAATATTACATTTTGATCGTATCTTGGATTTACACATATGTCTTCAACCTATAAAGTCTCTAAGCTTTATAATCTCCGGTTTTCAAAAAGATCAATTTGTACTATATATACAATATTCATAATCATATTGTCCTTTTATCTGTATCCCATGCTTTATTATTTATTATTCGTTATAATTTGCATTTTATATATACAAACTTCAATAAAAATATTGAACGAGAAATCCTTTGATGGCCTAATTATATCAATGGCTGGCCAGCCTGCACACCTCCTAAAGCCTAGTACACACGGGCCAAATGTTGGGCGGCATCAGCCAGTTTAATAGCTGTTCTGTTGAAGAGGCATGACCGGAAAAGCTCTGCTGACCAGAGTCTTCTGTTGGATGGGGGGGGGGCGTCCCCGAACAACAGGGAAGATCGCTGTACTAACATTGGTTAGTACAGCAGCTCCTCATGAGTTGTCAGGTTTTTTTTTTTTTTTTTCGCTCAGCCTTGCTGGGTTGAACAAAACAAAAACTACTAGTGTATACAAGGCTTTAGGGCCTGTGTTGACATAATTTTGTTTGCTTGAAATAGGTTTTGCATTCTTACAGAAGTCAGCCTATACTTTTCCAAACATACATGCAGGGGTCTATGTATAGAGATATTGCTGTTCAACGTCTCAAACATACGCTTAGCTGTCACAAATAGTTTCAGAATTTGCCTATCAAGTTTATTTCCTATTATTGCAGGCTCTATCTAGTGGCCATAATACAGTATTTTTCTGAAATACCTCAATCAAGACAAATACCACATTATGCCCATTAGATGGAGTTGACAGAAGATCAAAAGGAAAACATATACAAAACAGACAATTATTTGTGACAGCTGAGTGAATGCTTGAGAAATGTTTTAAAACTAGACCCCCAAGGCTTGGTTCACACTAGTGCGACTCAGGACCCGATTTGTGAGCCTTCTGCACTGCCTGCCAAAATGCCTACTGAAAAGCCATCTACTTTGGAAAGTGGTCCTGCAGCGGATTCACCACAGGATCACTTTTGTGGATGGCGGGAGTGGTGCGCCCCCGCCAGGGAAAACGATCCGATGTAGGGCTGCAACTAATGTTTTTTTTTCATAATCGATTAGTTGGCCGATTATTGTTTCGATTAATCGGTTAATAACCTTAAAAGAAAGTGTGGTGTATAATTTGGTTAGTATGTAAAGTTTAAAAAAAGGCAATTTATTCCTAAATATCTTTATACGCAGGGGTAAATATAAATAACCAACTATATGGTTAGGGAGTAAAATATTTAATCCTCTCTGAGAATAACAGACAGAAGAGATATACTCTATATACTATTAGAGGTTGAATCTGGACTCAATTCTAGACCGTTTTCCAGATTTTCAAACAGAACTGTAATATTATATGCTTTTCTGCAGCTTCTCCGTTGAAGTATATTGAACCAAAAAAGCACCGTTTTGCATTGAAAAAGATCCTTGACCTTTTCCAAATACACAGCAACTGAAAAAAGCATAGATGTGAACGTTAAATGAACTGTAGTGCATTTCTGCAAAAAGCACCAAAAACACATTGGTGGGAACCAGGCTTAAGACATTTAGTAACATAATGGAGTTAAAAAAAAAAAAAAAAAAATTAGTTTTTTTACTGTCCAACAGTGAAAGTAATATTTACAGTAGAGATTATTTGCTCTTTTTGTACTATGTAGGGCTAATTTTAGCTTTTTAAACTCCATTATGTTACTGGCCGATTAATCAATTATGAAAATAGTAATCGATTAATTTCATAATCGATTAGTTGTCGATTAATCGATTAGTTGTTTCAGCCCTAATCCGATGTGCCCGAGGGATGGACAGGAAGTCGAGATGACCCCACTCGACTCTATGCCCTTGGAGGACCGTCAAACGTCACTTCCGCCCTCCAGCTTTAATGTGCCCCTTTTTTTGTAAAAAAGCAAAATATTTTTTTTGCTTTTAAGCGTAAATGTGAGATCTGAGGTCTTTTTGACCCCAGATCCCACATTAAAGAGGCCCTGTCCTGCTTATTTCTATTACAAGAGATGTTTACATTCCTTGTAATAGGAATAGAAGTGATCAAAAAGTGATAAAAGGAGAGTGTAAAAATAAAAAATAAAAGTAAAATAAATAATATTTGAACCACCACGTTCCTCCGAGCTCACGCGCAGAAGCGAACGCATACCCAAGTTTCTCCCACATATGTAAATTATGTTCAAATCACACATGGTATTGCCGCGAAAGTTAGAGCGAGAGCAAACATTCAAGCACTAGACTTCTTCTGTAACTCTAAACAGGTAACCTGTTAAAAAATGTAAAAGTCAAGCGTTCGCAATTTTAACCACTTCAATACCAGGCACATAGACACCTTCCTGCCCAAGCAAATTTTCAGCTTTCAGTGCTGTCGCAATTTGAATGACAATTGCGTGGTCATGCTACACTGTACCCAAACAAATTTTTTTTATCATTTTGTTCCCACAAATAGAGCTTTCTTTTGGCGGTATTTGATCACCTCTGCGATTTTTATTTTTTGCGCAACAAATAAAAAAAAAGACCAAAAAATTTGAAAAAAAAAAAAAAGGTTTTTCTTTGTTTCTGTTAATTTTTTTTGTAAATAAGTACGTTTTCGTCTTCAATGATAGGCACTAATATGGTTGCACTGACGGGCACCATTGAGGTGGCACTGATGGGCACTTATGGGTGGCATTGCTGGGCATCACTTAATTATTCTCTTACATAATGGTGCCAGTAAGTTCCCATATGTGGGCACTGATTGGCACAGATTTGGCAGTAATTTGCACATGTGGATGGCCACGGGGCTTGTGCCTGGCCATCCACATGTTATGTGCCTTCCTGGTGGCTTCCCTGGTGATCCAGAGTGGGAACCTGAGGGGGGCTGCACTGGTAAACAATCAGCGCAGTCCCCCCTGTCAGGAGAGCCGCAGATCGGCTCTCCTTTACTCGCATCTGTCAGACGCGAGTGAGGAAAAGCCGATCATTGGCCCTTCCTGTTTACATTGTGATCAGGCTTGATTGGACACGGCTGATCATGTGGTAAAGAGCCTACATCGGAGGCTCTTTACCGAGATCGGTGTAGCGGTGCACCACACCACCGATCGCCACGATGCGCGCCCCTACGGCCGCGTGGCGGCTGTTATCCTGAAGGACGTCATATGACACCCAGTCAGGATAACTGAACCACCGCCCGGCCGTCATTCTGCTATAGGCCGGGCGGGAAGTGGTTAAAGCATGACATGTTGGGCATGAATTTACTCATTATGACATCATCTTTCACATTATATATAAAAAAAAAAAAAAATGGGCTAACTTTGCAGTTTTCTTATTTATTTATTTTCCAAAAAAATTGCATTTGTAAGACCGCTGCGCAAATACGGTGTGACGTAAAGTATTGCAATGATCTCCATTTTATTCTCTAGGATCTCTACTAAAAAAAAAAAAAAAAGATATATAATGTTTGGGGGGTTCTACGTAATTTTCTAGCAAAAAATACTGATTTTGACATGTAAACAACAAATGTCAGAAATAGGCTTGGTCCAAAAGTGGTTAAAGTGGACCTTCCGTCATTTTTTTCAAATCTCCATTTATTAAATCTTCTGCCCTTGTTTTAACTTTGGATAGAAAAGGATTTTTTTTCTGCCAGTAAATACCTTATACAGCCCACTTCCTGTTTGTCTGGTCATTAGCCTAGGCTTATGACATCATGCACAGCTCTCTAGGGCTGGGAAAAAAATCGATTTAAATCTTGAATCGAGTTGAGAGGTCAAATCGATTCAAAATTTAAGCAAATCGATTTTTTTAGATTTTTTTTTCACCGCGCCGGTCCCGAGGCGCTGCGGGCATGAGTTTTTAGGCGAGGCCGCGGCTTCCGCCTAGTCCGCGGCTATGGCCAGACTCCGCGGACTAGGCCGAAGCCGCGGCCTCGCCTAAAAACTCATGCCCGCAGCGCCTACAGACCGGCGCGGACACCGTGCCGGGCCTGAAGAGCTGCGGGCAAGGAGTTTTTAGGTGAGGCCGCAGCTTCGACCTAGTCCGCTAGGCCGGACGCCGCGGACTAGGCCGAAGCCGCGGACTAGGCCGAAGCCGCGGACTCGCCTAAAAGCTCTTGCCCGCAGCGCCTCGGGACCGGTGTGGTTTCCAAAAAAAAAAAAAAAAACTCGATTCGAATCGTGAATAGAGTTTTTTTAAGAGAATCAAAGATTTTTTTTTTAAAGAAAATCTCCCAGCCCTAGGTGAGTCATAATAGGGCCAATAAGAGCTGCAGAGCTGGATGTGTGCCTCTGTATGTCTATAAATCCTGGAAGTGAACAGGCAGCAGCTTCAGCTGCCCACAGTTAAAATGGTTGCAGCCAGACTCAGTGGAGGAAGATTTCTGCAGCGTATTTGGTAAGTGCAGAATCCCAGTATATATAAAATAATATGCAAAGTGGTTGGAGGGAAGCTTCAGAATGGCAAAGATGTTTTTATTACAAATTATGTGAGCAGACTGCAGTTCTTCTTTAAGAAAGGGGTAGGAGAGAGAATGTAGCCCAACTAAACATGGCTGTTTTTTTTTACCACCCCTTTCTTTCCCAACCACATGTGTAAATGAGCTGTAAGACTATAGTTCACACAGGCAGCAAAAGAGCAGTAAAACCAGGTGGTTATTCTGTCTTTTTACTGCCCCCTCAACTGCCCGCCTACAAAATAACATGGCAGCCACTCAGGTCCATTCATATTGCTGTGGTATTTTGTGGAGCGGCCAATTAAACTTAGTAGGTCATGTCTGGCAGGTGGAGCCGCTTACCAGATGTGCCCAATAAATCTGTACAACTGACTTTATTCAGATAAAAACAGACAGGACAGGAAGTTGCCAGTAGGAACACTGCTGACTCTGAAAACCCCTAAATGTACCAATAAACAATTCTGTCTCTTGACGTTCCTATTTACTGTGGCGAAAGAAACCCTGGCAAATGCGTGGCGGTCCTTCATTCCAAAGACTGCTCAAGTGAAACAAAACATGACGTGGTGTGGGATTTATGAAAAAATGGCAGCAATACTTAATGATCCGTCCTGTAAAGTTGAGGAGATTTGGTCCCAAGGGATAGAATATTACCTTCCAAAAGATTGTGATAGATCCTTGTTTCTTGTGTGACAAACGATGAAGCTTGGCTCTACGGGCGTAACATTGTGAAGAACTCGTCTCCGGCATCTATTCTTTCCTCTACTTCCCCCCTAACTGCTCTCTTTACTTTATTTTTCACTTCACCTCTATATCTCTCTTTACTTTATTTAATGGTCTTTGTCTAAGGCCCCTTTCACATGAGGCGGGTCTGTATGGGTCCGCTGATTGGAGCAGAGCGGTCGGATGACAGGTCCACGTCGGCTCGGTTTATGCATAGTGGATACAGACAGAACCCACTCTGCTCTATGAGCAGCTGGGAGTAAAGGACTCTGCAGTTCGCTTACACCCGACTGCCCTCCAATCTGATTTGCAGAGACAAAGGGGGCGTTCTGTTTTTTTTTTTAGCAGACCCGATCAGGTTAGAGGTAGGCCTTTTATACCTGCTTGTTCATAGGTGTGAATGGAGGGTCCAATCAGGTCTGCCTGAAAAACCGACAGGTGGACTTAATTGGACCCTTCCTGTGAAAGGGGCCCAAGTCTCTACACCAGGGGTAAACAATCTGGGGCCCTCCAGCTATTGCAGAACTACAAATCCCACCATGCCTCTGGGAGTAATTGTAATTGCCAGCCTTGCAATGCCTCATGGGAAATGTAGTTCCACAACAGCTGGTGGGCCCCAGGTTGCCTACCCCTGCTCTACACCATTTGCTGTACTTTGGTTCTTAGCAGACATGTTTTGTTCTTGAAGATAAATGCCCTGCTGACAACTATTAAAAGGAAAAGGTAACCTCTTAACATGGCAAACAAAGAGCATTAATAGACTACATATTTAGATTGTCCTAAGTTTCCATGTCAGTGAATAGGAAGAGTGAAAAGGGCTCTCATTCAGGAATATTGCACTTATCTTTGCTGATGTCACATGCATAACCCCTATATGGGGTGGTAAACATTGTTTACTTATATCTAGAGGTATACCAAATGGAAATTTTGGTGCCGAAACCAAAAATTCAGGATGCACTTGGCAAAAACCAAAACCGAAAGACAGTTTTTAAAACACACAAACACATATATATTGACAATTGTATTATATTTTATACGTTTTAATTAAAAGAGAAGTATGGGTTGTTTTTTTGGGATATTTATACTTACCTAGGTGGATGCAGCATCAGATGCTGCAGCTGTCCCCCGGCGTCTCTGCACTGGGAACAAAGCGATTGAACACCGCCGATGGCTCGGTTCTCACTCCTCCCCGAGAGGAGAGCTGCTGTCAGTCAGCAGTTCTCCTGCTCTGTTCCTCTGTGCTCATTGGAGCGCTGAGCTGTGGAGGGGCAGGGAGCGCCATCTCAGTGGCTCGCTAGGACTGCCATCAGTTAAAGCGGAGTTGCACCCAAAAGTGGTGCCACAATTGGCATTTTTCAGGGGGGTGCAGATACCTGTCTAATACAGGTATTTGCACCCACTTCCTGGAATAGACTCCTGCAGGAGTCACGCCCCCTCCAGCACCCCCTGCTGTCTCCTGGGAAACACACAGGTCCCAGGAGATAGCGGGGACCACTTAGGACGCGCAGCGCGACTCACGCATGCGCAGTAGGGAACCAGGAAGTGAAGCCGCAACACTTCACTTCCTGATTCCCTCACAGAGAAAGGCGGCGGCAGCAGCCAAGAGCCGAGTGATTCATCGGCTGCCGACTTCGCTGGACTCCAGGACAGGTAAGTGTCCATTTATTAAAAGTCAGCAGCTGCAGTATTTGTAGCTGCTGGCTTTTAATATTTTTTTTCTTTTTAGGTGGACTCCCTCTTTAAGGAAGCTGGCAGGCCCAGACCTGGGAAGTTGGGATGACACGGTGCCTTGACTGATGGCAGTGACGTCAGCAGAGAGCGCACTTCAGACCACTCTCTGCTGAAAACGGGTCACAGGAGTGGAAAACGGATTGCACTCCTGTGACCCAGAAGAGAAGCCCAGCCTAAAAAGTTCTGGCTGGACTTCTCCTTTAATGGCTTATATTAATAATTGTTCTAAATGAATATGAATTTATTGTCGGCCATTATTGGCACCTTTAGCACAAAAAAATCTCAAGAAAAATGCATCCCTTTAAATTCTATGCATGTCTTCACACTGGTCCATTGCACTTCCGTTGTGGTGTTAAAAATCTTGCTTGCTGCATTTTGGGTCAGTTAAAAGAAAAACACCAAAAACGCACCTCCCAGTTGAAATGCATTGAAAACGCAGCAAGGACACATCAATAACGCACCTGTGTTAAATGTTTGATGCGGTTTTTGAGTCACATGACCTATGAAAAATACACCATAAGTACAGTAAAATCGTGGGGGGGGGCACCATTTTCAGCCGATCTATTTTAGCTGCCGAAGTTTCAGTACATCTCTACTTATATCCCTGGAAAGGACAGACAACTGTATCTTTGTAATGTTATTCATACATACTGGAAGTTGAACACCGGATATCCTTTGTCTGTGTGCATATTGCCAAAAGTATAACTAAAAGGCCAAACTTCTTTTTTTTTTGTTTTGTTTTGGATAGAGTGGAGAGGGATTAGAACACCTGTCAGTTTTTATTGTGCTCTTTGTCCCCCCATTAGGGAGATTCATCCTATCATTGAAAGTAAAGGAAAATCTCAACATTTTGGGTTGTCCCCAGAAAAGTAATAGAGGGGAAATCTTCCAATGGGGACACTAGTTCTGAAGACCTGGGGGGCGGCAAACGATTCCCTTACTTTGCACGGATTTCCTCTCACTTCTTGTTTGGCTATGGGACAGGAAGTGATGGGAAATCTCCCCACTTGGACAAAAATAGACCTTACAGAGGTTATAACCCTACTTTAATCGATCCAAAATGAGGAAAAAAAAAAAAAAGGTTTCGCTTTTAGTTCTACTTTAATAAAAAACTTATTGTAAAGAAAGCAGTCAGGATGGTTTAATGTCACCAGCAGAAAGCAGTGACATTTAGAAGCCCCTCTGTTCATCTGGGGACATCTCTGACTGGACGGAAGTTTTAGCAGCGTCATTTACCATTTCACCAGAGCACCCTTCTATGATCAGGATCATTGCTGCATGGACTGTGCTGGACTCCTTGTATTCATGGACGCAGTGGGGTGCCAACCCAAGGGCACATGGTTGTGGCATGATAATACAATATAAAATCCTCCTTGGGATTGAAAGACAGAGAACATCACCACCTTCTGTACACCCTGCTAGTGTGAATGTGGCGTGGGGAGATTTCTTCTCATTTCCTGTTGTGTCTCCAGGACAGGAAGTGAAGTGAAGGGAAATCCCCCCCCCCCCCCCCCCAATAAAAAATACACAGCAAAAAAAAACCAAAAAGGGGTAAACCTTCCTCACATTATTCGAAATGACAAAAGTGGGCTTTGGAATGGCACACTAACAGAATGTACCCAAGACATAGAGCACAGGAGGACACATGAACCAAAGACAAGGCCAGTGCTTCTTCCTTTATTACAAGTTTTCAGAGATTTCCATCCAGCTGCACAGACAATACACGGATCTAATGAGGGGGATCTAATGATGGTCACACCCCCCTATAGGTAGACATGATGGGGGAAGGGAGCACACAGGTAGGTCAGTATAGGAGAGCCCCCATTCGATGATCACACACACACACTACAGCCACTCACTGTCCATGCCGGGGAAGGGGAGCGGCTGGGCCCCCAGTTGTTGCTCCACAGCCAGCTCCAGGTCGAAGCGGATATGATCCACACAGGCGATGAGCTCCTGCATCTTTCCCCGGAGAGTCGCTCCAACCACACATACAATCCGACCATCAGAGCCACTGCCGGAAGCAGGCTGAGCGAGGGGCCGCGAGGCACGCTGGGAAGAAGGAAGTGCCGGCCACACAGCGGAGAGGAGCATGCCGGGTAATATGGAGTGTCAGAGGATGCCTGGGGATCGGTGATGTCTGTGTGTGAGGAACAGGTACGGAGGGCTGGACTACGGGATACAGGACCAGAGACACAGGACAGAGGGCTTGATTTACTGAAAGCAAGGAGACTGTGCACTTTGCAAGTTGCTCCAGAGCTTAGTAAATGAGGGAAAAGTTCTCTTCGCAAAGAATACCCAATCACATGCAAGGAAAATAAAAAAACAGCATTTTTGCTTGCACATGATTGGATGATGGAAGTCAGCAGGGCATTTCCTTTTTTACTCTGGAGTAACTGCGCTTGTGGAGTGCACAGTCTCTTTGCCTTTAGTAAATCGACCCAAATGTGTGATTTAAAGCGGAGTTCCACCCAAAAGTGGAACTTCCGCTCATCGGATTCCTCTCCCCCTCCGGTGTCACATTTGGCACCTTTCAGGGGGGAGGGGGATGCAGATACCTGTCTAATACAGGTATCTGCACCCACTTCCTGGAATAGACTCCCATGGGAGTCACGCCCCCTCCCGCACTCCCTGCTGTCTCTTGGGAAAGACACAGGTCCCAGGAGATAGCGGGGACCATTGAGAAAGCGCAGCGCAACTCGTGAATGCGCAGTAGGGAATCGGGAAGTGAAGCCGCAACGCTTCACTTCCTGATTCCCTCACTGAGAATGGCGGCCGCAGCACCCGAGGGACGGTTCGGTCTCGGGTGCCGACATCGCTGGACCCCCGGACAGGTGAGTGACCTTATTTTAAAAGTCAGCAGCTGCAGTATTTGCAGCTGCTGACATCTAAAAAAAAAATTTTCGCGGGACTCCCGCTTTAATGCGTGACAGTATACTAAACACTGTACACTGCGGAGTGTGTAATGTAGAGCACAGGGTGCACTGCGAAGTGTGTAATGTAGAGCACAGGGTGCACTGCGAAGTGTGTAATGTAGAGCACAGGGTACACTGCGGAGTGTGTAATGTAGAGCACTGTGTACGCTGCCGAGTGTGTAATGTAGAGCACTGTGTACACTGCCGAGTGTGTAATGTAGAGCACTGTGTACACTGCCGAGTGTGTAATGTACAACACTGTGTACACTGCCGAGTGTGTAATGTACAGAGCGGAGTGTGTAATGTACAGCACAGGGTACACTGTGGAGTGTGTAATGTACAGAATGGAGTGTATAATGTACAGCACAGGGTACAGAGCGGAGTGTGTAATGTACAGAATGGAGTGTATAATGTACAGCACAGGGTACAGAGCGGAGTGTGTAATGTACAGAATGGAGTGTATAATGTACAGCACAGGGTACAGAGCGGAGTGTGTAATGTACAGAATGGAGTGTATAATGTACAGCACAGGGTACAGAGCGGAGTGTGTAATGTACAGAATGGAGTGTATAATGTACAGCACAGGGTACAGAGCGGAGTGTGTAATGTACAGAATGGAGTGTATAATGTACAGCACAGGGTACAGAGCGGAGTGTGTAATGTACAGAATGGAGTGTATAATGTACAGCACAGGGTACAGAGCGGAGTGTGTAATGTACAGAGCGGAGTGTGTAATGTACAGAATGGAGTGTGTAATGTACAGAGCGGAGTGTGTAATGTACAGAATGGAGTGTATAATGTACAGCACAGGGTACAGAGCGGAGTGTGTAATGTACAGAATGGAGTGTATAATGTACAGCACAGGGTACAGAGCGGAGTGTGTAATGTACAGAATGGAGTGTATAATGTACAGCACAGGGTACAGAGCGGAGTGTGTAATGTACAGAGCGGAGTGTGTAATGTACAGAATGGAGTGTATAATGTACAGCACAGGGTACAGAGCGGAGTGTGTAATGTACAGAATGGAGTGTATAATGTACAGCACAGGGTACAGAGCGGAGTGTGTAATGTACAGAATGGAGTGTTTAATGTACAGCACAGGGTACAGAGTGGAGTGTGTAATGTACAGAGCGGAGTGTGTAATGTACAGAATGGAGTGTGTAATGTACAGCACAGGGTACAGAGCGGAGTGTGTAATGTACAGAATGGAGTGTGTAATGTACAGCACAGGGTACAGAGCGGAGTGTGTAATGTACAGAATGGAGTGTATAATGTACAGCACAGGGTACAGAGCGGAGTGTGTAATGTACAGAGCGGAGTGTGTAATGTACAGAATGGAGTGTATAATGTACAGCACAGGGTACAGAGCGGAGTGTGTAATGTACAGAATGGAGTGTATAATGTACAGTACAGGGTACAGAGCGGAGTGTGTAATGTACAGAGCGGAGTGTGTAATGTACAGAATGGAGTGTATAATGTACAGCACAGGGTACAGAGCGGAGTGTGTAATGTACAGAATGGAGTGTATAATGTACAGCACAGGGTACAGAGCGGAGTGTGTAATGTACAGAATGGAGTGTATAATGTACAGCACAGGGTACAGAGCGGAGTGTGTAATGTACAGAGCGGAGTGTGTAATGTACAGAATGGAGTGTATAATGTACAGCACAGGGTACAGAGCGGAGTGTGTAATGTACAGAATGGAGTGTATAATGTACAGCACAGGGTACAGAGCGGAGTGTGTAATGTACAGAATGGAGTGTATAATGTACAGCACAGGGTACAGAGCGGAGTGTGTAATGTACAGAGCGGAGTGTGTAATGTACAGAATGGAGTGTATAATGTACAGCACAGGGTACAGAGCGGAGTTTGTAATGTACAGAGCGGAGTGTGTAATGTACAGAATGGAGTGTATAATGTACAGCACAGGGTACAGAGCGGAGTGTGTAATGTACAGAATGGAGTGTATAATGTACAGCACAGGGTACAGAGTGGAGTGTGTAATGTACAGAGCGGAGTGTGTAATGTACAGAATGGAGTGTATAATGTACAGCACAGGGTACAGAGCGGAGTGTGTAATGTACAGAATGGAGTGTATAATGTACAGCACAGGGTACAGAGCGGAGTGTGTAATGTACAGAATGGAGTGTATAATGTACAGTACAGGGTACAGAGCGGAGTGTGTAATGTACAGAGCGGAGTGTGTAATGTACAGAATGGAGTGTATAATGTACAGCACAGGGTACAGAGCGGAGTGTGTAATGTACAGAGCGGAGTGTGTAATGTACAGAGCGGAGTGTGTAATGTACAGAATGGAGTGTATAATGTACAGCACAGGGTACAGAGCGGAGTGTGTAATGTACAGAGCGGAGTGTGTAATGTACAGAATGGAGTGTATAATGTACAGCACAGGGTACAGAGCGGAGTGTGTAATGTACAGAATGGAGTGTATAATGTACAGCACAGGGTACAGAGTGGAGTGTGTAATGTACAGAATGGAGTGTATAATGTACAGCACAGGGTACAGAGCGGAGTGTGTAATGTACAGAATGGAGTGTATAATGTACAGCACAGGGTACAGAGTGGAGTGTGTAATGTACAGAGCGGAGTGTGTAATGTACAGAATGGAGTGTATAATGTACAGCACAGGGTACAGAGCGGAGTGTGTAATGTACAGAATGGAGTGTATAATGTACAGCACAGGGTACAGAGCGGAGTGTGTAATGTACAGAGCGGAGTGTGTAATGTACAGAGCGGAGTGTGTAATGTACAGAGCGGAGTGTGTAATGTACAGAATGGAGTGTATAATGTACAGCACAGGGTACAGAGCGGAGTGTGTAATGTACAGAGCGGAGTGTGTAATGTACAGAATGGTGTGTATAATGTACAGCACAGGGTACAGAGCGGAGTTTGTAATGTACAGAGCGGAGTGTGTAATGTACAGAATGGAGTGTATAATGTACAGCACAGGGTACAGAGCGGAGTGTGTAATGTACAGAATGGAGTGTATAATGTACAGCACAGGGTACAGAGTGGAGTGTGTAATGTACAGAGCGGAGTGTGTAATGTACAGAATGGAGTGTATAATGTACAGCACAGGGTACAGAGCGGAGTGTGTAATGTACAGAATGGAGTGTATAATGTACAGCACAGGGTACAGAGCGGAGTGTGTAATGTACAGAATGGAGTGTATAATGTACAGCACAGGGTACAGAGCGGAGTGTGTAATGTACAGAGCGGAGTGTGTAATGTACAGAATGGAGTGTATAATGTACAGCACAGGGTACAGAGCGGAGTGTGTAATGTACAGAATGGAGTGTATAATGTACAGCACAGGGTACAGAGCGGAGTGTGTAATGTACAGAATGGAGTGTATAATGTACAGTACAGGGTACAGAGCGGAGTGTGTAATGTACAGAGCGGAGTGTGTAATGTACAGAATGGAGTGTATAATGTACAGCACAGGGTACAGAGCGGAGTGTGTAATGTACAGAGCGGAGTGTGTAATGTACAGAATGGAGTGTATAATGTACAGCACAGGGTACAGAGCGGAGTGTGTAATGTACAGAGCGGAGTGTGTAATGTACAGAATGGAGTGTATAATGTACAGCACAGGGTACAGAGCGGAGTGTGTAATGTACAGAATGGAGTGTATAATGTACAGCACAGGGTACAGAGTGGAGTGTGTAATGTACAGAATGGAGTGTATAATGTACAGCACAGGGTACAGAGCGGAGTGTGTAATGTACAGAATGGAGTGTATAATGTACAGCACAGGGTACAGAGTGGAGTGTGTAATGTACAGAGCGGAGTGTGTAATGTACAGAATGGAGTGTATAATGTACAGCACAGGGTACAGAGCGGAGTGTGTAATGTACAGAATGGAGTGTATAATGTACAGCACAGGGTACAGAGCGGAGTGTGTAATGTACAGAATGGAGTGTATAATGTACAGCACAGGGTACAGAGCGGAGTGTGTAATGTACAGAGCGGAGTGTGTAATGTACAGAGCGGAGTGTGTAATGTACAGAGCGGAGTGTGTAATGTACAGAATGGAGTGTATAATGTACAGCACAGGGTACAGAGCGGAGTGTGTAATGTACAGAGCGGAGTGTGTAATGTACAGAATGGTGTGTATAATGTACAGCACAGGGTACAGAGCGGAGTTTGTAATGTACAGAGCGGAGTGTGTAATGTACAGAATGGAGTGTATAATGTACAGCACAGGGTACAGAGCGGAGTGTGTAATGTACAGAATGGAGTGTATAATGTACAGCACAGGGTACAGAGTGGAGTGTGTAATGTACAGAGCGGAGTGTGTAATGTACAGAATGGAGTGTATAATGTACAGCACAGGGTACAGAGCGGAGTGTGTAATGTACAGAATGGAGTGTATAATGTACAGCACAGGGTACAGAGCGGAGTGTGTAATGTACAGAATGGAGTGTATAATGTACAGCACAGGGTACAGAGCGGAGTGTGTAATGTACAGAGCGGAGTGTGTAATGTACAGAATGGAGTGTATAATGTACAGCACAGGGTACAGAGCGGAGTGTGTAATGTACAGAATGGAGTGTATAATGTACAGCACAGGGTACAGAGCGGAGTGTGTAATGTACAGAATGGAGTGTATAATGTACAGTACAGGGTACAGAGCGGAGTGTGTAATGTACAGAGCGGAGTGTGTAATGTACAGAATGGAGTGTATAATGTACAGCACAGGGTACAGAGCGGAGTGTGTAATGTACAGAGCGGAGTGTGTAATGTACAGAATGGAGTGTATAATGTACAGCACAGGGTACAGAGCGGAGTGTGTAATGTACAGAGCGGAGTGTGTAATGTACAGAATGGAGTGTATAATGTACAGCACAGGGTACAGAGCGGAGTGTGTAATGTACAGAATGGAGTGTATAATGTACAGCACAGGGTACAGAGTGGAGTGTGTAATGTACAGAATGGAGTGTATAATGTACAGCACAGGGTACAGAGCGGAGTGTGTAATGTACAGAATGGAGTGTATAATGTACAGCACAGGGTACAGAGTGGAGTGTGTAATGTACAGAGCGGAGTGTGTAATGTACAGAATGGAGTGTATAATGTACAGCACAGGGTACAGAGCGGAGTGTGTAATGTACAGAATGGAGTGTATAATGTACAGCACAGGGTACAGAGCGGAGTGTGTAATGTACAGAATGGAGTGTATAATGTACAGCACAGGGTACAGAGCGGAGTGTGTAATGTACAGAGCGGAGTGTGTAATGTACAGAGCGGAGTGTGTAATGTACAGAGCGGAGTGTGTAATGTACAGAATGGAGTGTATAATGTACAGCACAGGGTACAGAGCGGAGTGTGTAATGTACAGAGCGGAGTGTGTAATGTACAGAATGGTGTGTATAATGTACAGCACAGGGTACAGAGCGGAGTTTGTAATGTACAGAGCGGAGTGTGTAATGTACAGAATGGAGTGTATAATGTACAGCACAGGGTACAGAGCGGAGTGTGTAATGTACAGAATGGAGTGTATAATGTACAGCACAGGGTACAGAGTGGAGTGTGTAATGTACAGAGCGGAGTGTGTAATGTACAGAATGGAGTGTATAATGTACAGCACAGGGTACAGAGCGGAGTGTGTAATGTACAGAGCGGAGTGTGTAATGTACAGAATGGAGTGTATAATGTACAGCACAGGGTACAGAGCGGAGTGTGTAATGTACAGAATGGAGTGTATAATGTACAGCACAGGGTACAGAGCGGAGTGTGTAATGTACAGAGCGGAGTGTGTAATGTACAGAATGGAGTGTATAATGTACAGCACAGGGTACAGAGCGGAGTGTGTAATGTACAGAATGGAGTGTATAATGTACAGTACAGGGTACAGAGCGGAGTGTGTAATGTACAGAGCGGAGTGTGTAATGTACAGAATGGAGTGTATAATGTACAGCACAGGGTACAGAGCGGAGTGTGTAATGTACAGAATGGAGTGTATAATGTACAGCACAGGGTACAGAGCGGAGTGTGTAATGTACAGAATGGAGTGTATAATGTACAGCACAGGGTACAGAGCGGAGTGTGTAATGTACAGAATGGAGTGTATAATGTACAGCACAGGGTACAGAGCGGAGTGTGTAATGTACAGAATGGAGTGTATAATGTACAGCACAGGGTACAGAGCGGAGTGTGTAATGTACAGAGCGGAGTGTGTAATGTACAGAATGGAGTGTATAATGTACAGCACAGGGTACAGAGCGGAGTGTGTAATGTACAGAGCGGAGTGTGTAATGTACAGAATGGAGTGTATAATGTACAGCACAGGGTACAGAGCGGAGTTTGTAATGTACAGAGCGGAGTGTGTAATGTACAGAATGGAGTGTATAATGTACAGCACAGGGTACAGAGCGGAGTGTGTAATGTACAGAATGGAGTGTATAATGTACAGCACAGGGTACAGAGTGGAGTGTGTAATGTACAGAGCGGAGTGTGTAATGTACAGAATGGAGTGTATAATGTACAGCACAGGGTACAGAGCGGAGTGTGTAATGTACAGAATGGAGTGTATAATGTACAGCACAGGGTACAGAGCGGAGTGTGTAATGTACAGAATGGAGTGTATAATGTACAGCACAGGGTACAGAGCGGAGTGTGTAATGTACAGAGCGGAGTGTGTAATGTACAGAATGGAGTGTATAATGTACAGCACAGGGTACAGAGCGGAGTGTGTAATGTACAGAATGGAGTGTATAATGTACAGCACAGGGTACAGATCGGAGTGTGTAATGTACAGAATGGAGTGTATAATGTACAGCACAGGGTACAGAGCGGAGTGTGTAATGTACAGAATGGAGTGTATAATGTACAGTACAGGGTACAGAGCGGAGTGTGTAATGTACAGAATGGAGTGTATAATGTACAGCACAGGGTACAGAGCGGAGTGTGTAATGTACAGAGCGGAGTGTGTAATGTACAGAATGGAGTGTATAATGTACAGCACAGGGTACAGAGCGGAGTGTGTAATGTACAGAGCGGAGTGTGTAATGTACAGAATGGAGTGTATAATGTACAGCACAGGGTACAGAGTGGAGTGTGTAATGTACAGAGCGGAGTGTGTAATGTACAGAATGGAGTGTATAATGTACAGCACAGGGTACAGAGCGGAGTGTGTAATGTACAGAATGGAGTGTATAATGTACAGCACAGGGTACAGAGCGGAGTGTGTAATGTACAGAGCGGAGTGTGTAATGTACAGAATGGAGTGTATAATGTACAGCACAGGGTACAGAGCGGAGTGTGTAATGTACAGAATGGAGTGTATAATGTACAGCACAGGGTACAGAGTGGAGTGTGTAATGTACAGAATGGAGTGTATAATGTACAGCACAGGGTACAGAGCGGAGTGTGTAATGTACAGAATGGAGTGTATAATGTACAGCACAGGGTACAGAGTGGAGTGTGTAATGTACAGAATGGAGTGTATAATGTACAGCACAGGGTACAGAGCGGAGTGTGTAATGTACAGAATGGAGTGTATAATGTACAGCACAGGGTACAGAGCGGAGTGTGTAATGTACAGAGCGGAGTGTGTAATGTACAGAATGGAGTGTATAATGTACAGCACAGGGTACAGAGTGTAATGTACAGAATGGAGTGTATAATGTACAGCACAGGGTACAGAGCGGAGTGTGTAATGTACAGAGCGGAGTGTGTAATGTACAGAGCGGAGTGTGTAATGTACAGAATGGAGTGTATAATGTACAGTACAGAGCGGAGTGTGTAATGTACAGAGCGGAGTGTGTAATGTACAGAATGGAGTGTTTAATGTACAGCACAGGGTACAGAGCGGAGTGTGTAATGTACAGAGCGGAGTGTGTAATGTACAGAATGGAGTGTATAATGTACAGCACAGGGTACAGAGCGGAGTGTGTAATGTACAGAATGGAGTGTATAATGTACAGCACAGGGTACAGAGTGGAGTGTGTAATGTACAGAATGGAGTGTATAATGTACAGCACAGGGTACAGAGCGGAGTGTGTAATGTACAGAATGGAGTGTATAATGTACAGCACAGGGTACAGAGTGGAGTGTGTAATGTACAGAGCGGAGTGTGTAATGTACAGAATGGAGTGTATAATGTACAGCACAGGGTACAGAGCGGAGTGTGTAATGTACAGAATGGAGTGTATAATGTACAGCACAGGGTACAGAGCGGAGTGTGTAATGTACAGAATGGAGTGTATAATGTACAGCACAGGGTACAGAGCGGAGTGTGTAATGTACAGAGCGGAGTGTGTAATGTACAGAATGGAGTGTATAATGTACAGCACAGGGTACAGAGCGGAGTGTGTAATGTACAGAATGGAGTGTATAATGTACAGCACAGGGTACAGATCGGAGTGTGTAATGTACAGAATGGAGTGTATAATGTACAGCACAGGGTACAGAGCGGAGTGTGTAATGTACAGAATGGAGTGTATAATGTACAGTACAGGGTACAGAGCGGAGTGTGTAATGTACAGAATGGAGTGTATAATGTACAGCACAGGGTACAGAGCGGAGTGTGTAATGTACAGAGCGGAGTGTGTAATGTACAGAATGGAGTGTATAATGTACAGCACAGGGTACAGAGCGGAGTGTGTAATGTACAGAGCGGAGTGTGTAATGTACAGAATGGAGTGTATAATGTACAGCACAGGGTACAGAGCGGAGTGTGTAATGTACAGAATGGAGTGTATAATGTACAGCACAGGGTACAGAGTGGAGTGTGTAATGTACAGAATGGAGTGTATAATGTACAGCACAGGGTACAGAGCGGAGTGTGTAATGTACAGAATGGAGTGTATAATGTACAGCACAGGGTACAGAGTGGAGTGTGTAATGTACAGAGCGGAGTGTGTAATGTACAGAATGGAGTGTATAATGTACAGCACAGGGTACAGAGCGGAGTGTGTAATGTACAGAATGGAGTGTATAATGTACAGCACAGGGTACAGAGCGGAGTGTGTAATGTACAGAGCGGAGTGTGTAATGTACAGAGCGGAGTGTGTAATGTACAGAATGGAGTGTATAATGTACAGCACAGGGTACAGAGCGGAGTGTGTAATGTACAGAGCGGAGTGTGTAATGTACAGAATGGAGTGTTTAATGTACAGCACAGGGTACAGAGCGGAGTGTGTAATGTACAGAGCGGAGTGTGTAATGTACAGAATGGAGTCTATAATGTACAGCACAGGGTACAGAGCGGAATGTGTAATGTACAGAATGGAGTGTATAATGTACAGAGCGGAGTGTGTAATGTACAGAGCGGAGTGTGTAATGTACAGAATGGAGTGTATAATGTACAGCACAGGGTACAGAGCGGAGTGTGTAATGTACAGAGCGGAGTGTGTAATGTACAGAATGGAGTGTATAATGTACAGCACAGTGTACAGAGCGGAGTGTGTAATGTACAGAGCGGAGTGTATAATGTACAGAATGGAGTGTATAATGTACAGCACAGGGTACAGAGCGGAGTGTGTAATGTACAGAATGGAGTGTATAATGTACAGCACAGGGTACAGAGCGGAGTGTGTAATGTACAGAGCGGAGTGTGTAATGTACAGAATGGAGTGTATAATGTACAGCACAGTGTACAGAGCGGAGTGTGTAATGTACAGAGCGGAGTGTGTAATGTACAGAATGGAGTGTATAATGTACAGCACAGGGTACAGAGCGGAGTGTGTAATGTACAGAGCGGAGTGTGTAATGTACAGAATGGAGTGTATAATGTACAGCACAGTGTACAGAGCGGAGTGTGTAATGTACAGAGCGGAGTGTGTAATGTACAGAATGGAGTGTATAATGTACAGCACAGTGTACAGAGCGGAGTGTGTAATGTACAGAGCGGAGTGTATAATGTACAGAATGGAGTGTATAATGTACAGCACAGGGTACAGAGCGGAGTGTGTAATGTACAGAATGGAGTGTATAATGTACAGCACAGGGTACAGAGCGGAGTGTGTAATGTACAGAATGGAGTGTATAATGTACAGCACAGGGTACAGAGCGGAGTGTGTAATGTACAGAGCGGAGTGTGTAATGTACAGAATGGAGTGTATAATGTACAGCACAGGGTACAGAGCGGAGTGTGTAATGTACAGAATGGAGTGTATAATGTACAGCACAGGGTACAGATCGGAGTGTGTAATGTACAGAATGGAGTGTATAATGTACAGCACAGGGTACAGAGCGGAGTGTGTAATGTACAGAATGGAGTGTATAATGTACAGTACAGGGTACAGAGCGGAGTGTGTAATGTACAGAATGGAGTGTATAATGTACAGCACAGGGTACAGAGCGGAGTGTGTAATGTACAGAATGGAGTGTATAATGTACAGCACAGGGTACAGAGCGGAGTGTGTAATGTACAGAGCGGAGTGTGTAATGTACAGAATGGAGTGTATAATGTACAGCACAGGGTACAGAGCGGAGTGTGTAATGTACAGAATGGAGTGTATAATGTACAGCACAGGGTACAGAGTGGAGTGTGTAATGTACAGAATGGAGTGTATAATGTACAGCACAGGGTACAGAGTGGAGTGTGTAATGTACAGAGCGGAGTGTGTAATGTACAGAATGGAGTGTATAATGTACAGCACAGGGTACAGAGCGGAGTGTGTAATGTACAGAATGGAGTGTATAATGTACAGCACAGTGTACAGAGCGGAGTGTGTAATGTACAGAGCGGAGTGTGTAATGTACAGAGCGGAGTGTGTAATGTACAGAATGGAGTGTATAATGTACAGCACAGGGTACAGAGCGGAGTGTGTAATGTACAGAGCGGAGTGTGTAATGTACAGAATGGAGTGTATAATGTACAGCACAGTGTACAGAGCGGAGTGTGTAATGTACAGAGCGGAGTGTATAATGTACAGAATGGAGTGTATAATGTACAGCACAGGGTACAGAGCGGAGTGTGTAATGTACAGAATGGAGTGTATAATGTACAGCACAGTGTACAGAGCGGAGTGTGTAATGTACAGAGCGGAGTGTATAATGTACAGAATGGAGTGTATAATGTACAGCACAGGGTACAGAGCGGAGTGTGTAATGTACAGAGCGGAGTGTGTAATGTACAGAATGGAGTGTATAATGTACAGCACAGGGTACAGAGCGGAGTGTGTAATGTACAGAATGGAGTGTATAATGTACAGCACAGGGTACAGAGCGGAGTGTGTAATGTACAGAGCGGAGTGTGTAATGTACAGAATGGAGTGTATAATGTACAGCACAGGGTACAGAGCGGAGTGTGTAATGTACAGAATGGAGTGTATAATGTACAGCACAGGGTACAGAGTGGAGTGTGTAATGTACAGAATGGAGTGTATAATGTACAGCACAGGGTACAGAGTGGAGTGTGTAATGTACAGAGCGGAGTGTGTAATGTACAGAATGGAGTGTATAATGTACAGCACAGGGTACAGAGCGGAGTGTGTAATGTACAGAATGGAGTGTATAATGTACAGCACAGTGTACAGAGCGGAGTGTGTAATGTACAGAGCGGAGTGTGTAATGTACAGAGCGGAGTGTGTAATGTACAGAATGGAGTGTATAATGTACAGCACAGGGTACAGAGCGGAGTGTGTAATGTACAGAGCGGAGTGTGTAATGTACAGAATGGAGTGTATAATGTACAGCACAGTGTACAGAGCGGAGTGTGTAATGTACAGAGCGGAGTGTGTAATGTACAGAGCGGAGTGTATAATGTACAGAATGGAGTGTATAATGTACAGCACAGGGTACAGAGCGGAGTGTGTAATGTACAGAATGGAGTGTATAATGTACAGCACAGTGTACAGAGCGGAGTGTGTAATGTACAGAGCGGAGTGTATAATGTACAGAATGGAGTGTATAATGTACAGCACAGGGTACAGAGCGGAGTGTGTAATGTACAGAGCGGAGTGTGTAATGTACAGAATGGAGTGTATAATGTACAGCACAGGGTACAGAGCGGAGTGTGTAATGTACAGAATGGAGTGTAATGTACAGCACGGTGTAAAAAGCTGAATGTGTAATGTACATCACAGTGTACAAAGCAAATAATTTAATGTACAGCACATTATGTAGAATGGAGCATGCAATGTATAATACAATGTATTGAGCAGAACATGTATTGTATAGCACAGTGTACAAAGCCAAATGTGAAACATACAGTACAGTGTGGAGACTGAAGCATGTACATTACAGCACAGTATACACAGTGGTGTGTGTACGGCACAGTGTACTAAGTGGAGCATGTATTTCACTGACCAGCAGGAAGACCTGGTAGATGGGAGGGGGAAGGGCGACACTCAAAGTGTGAATATTGACATAAAATTCTATAGACTATATTCCTGGATCTACTGATTTGTTTTAACTGAGGGACCCCCCCCCCCCCCCCCCCCCCCGGTGCTCTTCACATTGTTCACAAAACTTGTTTTACATGCTGGTTCTGCTGTGGTACAGATTAAGTCCTGGCTGTCAGTTTGTCAACAAGAGCAGCTAGGAGAGTGGCAATGGGGGAGAACAACAGGCTTTTAGCCAGGCTACCATTCTCAAAACTTTTGGCCACAGCTGAACACTTGAAAGCAGAGGTCCAGCCCCCCCCCCCACACACAAAAAATTAAAAGTCAGCAGCTACAACTACTGCAGCTGCCGACTTTTCATTATATGGACACTTACAAAAGATACCAAATGTGGTACCGGAGGGGGGGGGGGGGAGACGGATAAGCAGAAGTTTCACTTTTGACTAGAACTACGCTTTAAATCCTCAACTGTCTGACTGGCTCATCAAAATGCTTTTATAAATAGAACACATAATAAACAGAGAACCAATGTCTGTATAGTAGCAATAACAGAGAATATATTTCCACAAAAAATCTTTAGATATCTTCTTTTTTTCCATATAGAGATGTGGAGAGTGTGTGGGTGTGCTCTAACTGATTTCTTTTTCATCCTGTAGGTTACATGAAGAATTGAGGGTTTATCATCTTGTAGAAACCTCATCATGCTGCAGATACTGGCTAAATTGCCGCTCCGTTCTTTGGTTTCAGGATGTCCCTTACATGTCCATTCTGCATACAGACAAATCTCTGTCTTTCACCAAAGGACCCATTTAAAGCACTGCCTTGTATTCTGTCAGCAGGGGACACATTTAAGGACTAGAAATTATTCTGATAATGCAAAAGCTGGCAATCAACAACAAGAGGAAGATGTACATTTTGGGAGATTGTCAGAAAGGTATTCTGTAAAAACATCTTTTAGAAAATCCTCCTCGGACATCCAGAACTTGCAGTATGAGGAGGATAAAGAAGACGACAGAAAGACAATGAGAACTCGGAAGTACAGAACAAAAGTGAATACCCCATACTGGTACTTCTTAAGGTGCAAGTCCAAAATCAAAGAAGGCAAGGTAACTGTCACTCGCCTGTTTTACTGTTTTCTTACTAACTGAAAACCTTGAAAATATTGAAAGGGTAACTCCACCTTTGTTTGGAAAAAAATAGCAAATGAAAAAAAAATAGAGCCTATACAATTGCTACACAAACCATATTGTAATTGAATGATCTTAATAATTACTTTTCCTTTTCAAACTGCAGCGCTGTCATTTTTTATAAAATTGAATGCAATATGGCAACCTGGAGGCGTTCTGTATACCACTGGTGTATGGAACACCTCCAGAAATGTTATTTCCTGCTTGTGTGATTGGCTCACTGATTTTCCCAGAACTCTGCACTAAGATACAAATAAGATTTTAGGCATCCTCTGCAACACAAATGTCAGTTTTGGTGAGATACTTCCAAAGGGTTTATCACTTCTAAAGGGATGCAGACTTTGCCACTTTCTCATTAGAACACTGCAGTTGCATAAGATGGTTAATCATGAAAGTCCCATTCTCCTATTCAGATTCACTCGGCACACAACAAACAGCTTTATAAAGTTGTTTTTTTGGTTTTTTTTTTTTTGGTTTTAAATACTGTTTATTGAAAAATAAATAACAGTACAAAATTATCAAACTGGCAGAGACCACCAGGAGTAACATAACAATGTAAGGTACAATAGTGTCAGAATGTACATGTACCTCCCCTTGATTCAAGTACAGGATAAGAGTGTAAACATATGAGGACTCAAGGTCATCAATCAGAACTCTATTTCCTAGAGTAAGGCTGCCAGAGATCAGGACAGGGAACCTATAGTTCACGGGTACCAGGGATCCTCCAGGGTCGGCCACGCACCCCAATTGGGAACCTGCTGTACGCGGACCCGCCTGGAGGGACCCTGGGAGAGCATAATAGCCTTCTCTGGACCTGTCCTGAGCTTACAGACCGCCCATTGTTGTTCAAATGAGAGCTCTGTCGTTTCAAAGAAGGGAGTAAAATCAGACTATGAGCCTAACTGTAACAAAATAGAAAGTATCACTTATACAGGGGACTAACCCCGAAACTTAGAGAAGGTACCCGCTGAGTCACTATAATGTGAATTTTCCCCTTTACAAATTGTATAGCCTTAATATGTCATTGAAGGAAAAATATACAGTTAAGGGGGTTTCTGCCAGGTACTCTATTCTCCAACCTTTGCTCATCATACTTAGAAGGATTTTAGACATAAGGTATTAGGGTTAAAGAGAAAGAAGGAAGAAGAACAGGGGGATAAGGAGGGGAGAGAAGAGAAAGGGAATGAGAAGGTTAGGGACAGGAATCCTCGCGTAGAAAGGGGCAGACCTGGATCCGACCGGAGCCTGGGGGGCCCCTATACCTTGTACCGATTCAGGTTAGAGGTGGTAGTCCCAGGAAACGAGCCCAGGGCTCCCAAATCAGTCTGAATTTATCAGAGGTGTCTAATATGCTGCTCGAGACCTTTTCCTGTGTCATAATCCAGGAAATTTTTTGTTTGGCCTGGCGAAGGGAAACCAAAGGTTTTTTCCAGGCATGAGCCAACGTAATCTTGGCCCCAAGCAGAATGAAGTGAATCAGAAATCATGACAATCTAGGTACTTTCGGGATGTTGTAATTTAGTCGAGCTATTGTGGGGCATTGTTGGACTGCAAATCCTGTGGTTTTGCGGATGAGATGAAATATTCCGTTCCAAAACCCTCTAATTTTGGGACATTCCCAAAATGTGTGAAGTAGGGAACCTATATGGCCACAGCCTCTGAAGCAGAGGGGCGAAGAATTTGGGTAGAATTTGGTAATTCGGGTTGGTACCAGGTACCACCTGGTTATGACTTTGAGATCTGCCTCCATCAGAGAGGAGCTAAGCATGCCTTTAAAGGAACGGGAAACACAAGTATGCCAGGTATCCATGTCCCATTCGAGTTGCAGAAGCTTTATAAAGTTTATTAAAATCCCTGCAATATACATTTATCACCCGGGTGGATTGTTTTATTTTCTCAACAAGTGGAATTAGCCCCCGTTCACACTAAATGTGGCTTTGAAATCGTGCTACTCCAGTGTGATTTCAAAGCCACAGGACAGTGAGATTTCTTCTGCTTGCTGACATCTGTGTGATTTTATGCGTAGATGTCAATGCAAGTCACACTTAAAATTGCCAAAAATAGTCCAGGAACTATTTTTCAAATCACGCTACTTCAAGATGTGCCATAATAAGACATTGGTTGCAACTTCAGGTGCGATTTATAAATCACACGTCGCACCTGAAGTTGCATCGGTGTGAACGGGAGTGCAATCTTTAAAGAAAGAAAATAGAAAGGCAACATCTGCCTTGCAAAAACTTATGCCGCCTATTCACACATTTTGTATCATATAGGCCTCATTCAGGTGGATGCTGAGATCTGTAGTTTATGAATGAGCACTTTATGTGGCTTCAGCTGGCAGGTGCTGTCTGCAGTCACTCATCCCAATTTGACTGTTCTGTGGTTGTAGGTGGCTGGCCCAAAACACACCCAGTTTGTACACTTGCATCCACACGACTGTCAAGTTGGGACGAGCGGCTGTGTCCCTGCAGCGGCTGCATCCCCATAGACATGAATGGGCTGTCTACACACAGCACTTGGCAGCTAAAGATGCATAAACGTTGCTAGAATGGAAAGCAGAGCTGCAGAGATCCCTCACCAAATTCAGGTTAAGGCACAGAAAATTCAAATATTGTAAACGCTTACTTGTAGCACTTTTCATTTCCTTAAGCAATATTTTATTCACTTGAAATATGCTTTTGGACTTGTTAAGAATTGGACCACTCCAGAAGGAGTTGATTCCCTGGTACAGCCCATCCCTCCTATCACATCATATCCCTCTCCTCTTCTGGGAGTTTCTTTTCACTGAATTCTTGTCTGTGCCGATTCTGCTATATCATTCAATTATGTCTTCGGCTCCCAGGAAATTAGAAAAATGTATAGTGAGCACTGACACCTTCCACATGACTGCACTAAAGCCAGCCATACATGGATCGAAGTTTGGTCTGTTAAGCAGGGATCCGCTGAATTTCGATGTATAGGCACGCTGGTTGTACAGAAGTTGATCTATCAATTGACTTCTGTACAACCACCACTATAGCCATCAGCAGTGATCAGTGTATTCTGACGGTGGGGAACCGCCTCCCCACCATCAGAATTTACCTTTTAACAAAGAAAAGGTGAACAAACACTGTACACCCTCCCCGCCCCCATGGTCCCATCTGCATTTACCTTTGTGGGTGATTAGCTTTCATTGCCCATACAGCCAGTACAGGGGACCGGGGATCTGAAAACTGCTGTCTTTTTCCCCTTCTTTCTTTAGGTATGCCAGGATGGATCATAGTGATTCTGAATGGCCAAAGCAGTCACTTGCCAGCATGTGACCAATCGGAATCGTTGTGATCTGTCCCACAGTACCCCTTCACCAGCTTCGTAGGCAGTAAAAGCTAATCTTCTATGGAGGTAAGTGCAGTGGGGACATTGTGGTGGGGAGGTTTCAGAGTGTTAGTTTACTTTTTCATTTTTGTGAAAGGTGAAATACTAAAATGGTGCGCTGCGCTCACTTTATACACTTCAAGGTTTAAAGGTACTGAACAGGTGGAAAGTATTAGACCCCTTTCACACTGGGGCGTTTTTCAGGCACTTTAGCGTTAAAAAAGCGCCTGAAAGAAGCCTCATCTGCAATCCCAATATGAAAACCCGAGCCCTTTCACACTGCCAGTGCCCGTAAAACGCTGGTAAAGTGGACCGTTTTTCAGGCATTTTTCGGGCGCTGGCAGTGTGAAAGGGCTCATGCCATCGGCGCACCCAGCCCGGTGGCAAAAACACGAAAGCGCTGCAAAGAAGGACAGGACTTTTTTTGACGCCCTGCCAGCGCAGCGACCCAGTGTGAAAGCACTCGGGCTTTCACATTGGGATTGTAGATGAGGCTTCTTTCAGGCGCTTTTTTTAACGCTAAAGCGCCTGAAAATTGCCCTAGTGTGAAAGGGGTCTTACATTTGCTATCCCAAGTGTAATTTCACCTTTTCATCTTCATCAGCTCTCCCATTCCTTTCTTTGGTAATCCGGGGATCCCAGAACCCTCTGCTTGTATTTCTTGCTTGTTGTTCCTAAAAATTTTAAGTGAATAAAGAGAAAAATAGATTTGAAAACTGAAGTGAATAAATAAAAGGTCAGTACTTGCAGCTCCCTTTTCCCCTGTACATTTGGTATAATAGATTAGGTGTGCTGGCCACATTTCACTAGAATATTTCTGAGATACATTATGGTCCATAAGGCCACAGCCATTTAAATCAGTGAATATGATTAATCAGTCAGATCATCCCAGATGAATTAATATACGTATGGAAAGAGAAACTGTCCCCTCAAAATCTATAATATAACCCCATTCTCTACTTAAAGAGGAGTTCCACCCAGGGGTGCCATTAAAAAAAAAAAAAAATTAAAAGTCAGCAGCTACAAATACTGCAGCTGCTGACTTTTAATTGGACACTTACCTGTCCCAAGGTCCAGCGATGCGGGGGATCGAAGCCCCGCTCGTCGTCCCCCTCCACTCGTCGGCGCCGGCATTGCAACTGTGGGCACCGGGCTGTGGCTTCACAGCCTGGCACCCACTGCGCATGCACGAGCGGCTCCGCGCGCCGTGATTGGCCGCTCAGTCACCTGGGACCTGTAATGGGTCCCAGATGATTGACAGGAGGGAGGGAGAAGAGCCGAGCCCTTCCTGTGCCAGGGGGAAGTGATGTCACCAGCCCAGGCAGAGGAAGGGGCAGACTACGAGGGACCACCTAGCAACAGGCATTTAGAGGTAAGTAAAAAAAAAAAAATATCCAAATGTTGTTTTGGTTTTTTTTTTAGAATTTTTTAGATATGTTTGTTTTTTTGGGTGGAACCCCACTTTAAGCTTGTGATGACCTACCCTGTTCCAAGCACCGCAGCCGGTGTATATTCACCCCCCTCCCGTCATATAATACATGTATGGAATAGGAACTAATTCACACTTGAGCATATCGATTTACTGGCATTTTTCAGGCTTTTTTTTTTTTTTTTAAGCATTTTAGAAGTGTATTACAAGCGTTTTACAGCTTTAGGTGTTTTTGTTTAGCCAATAGAAAGCACTAGGGGGGAGGAGAGGGAAAGGAAATTAGGGGTGGAGAGCTGTTATTTGAGCATTTTACAAGCATTTTTCTGTTCAAGTCAGGCTTTTCTATTGAAGTCTACGGGGTCAAAAATGCTTGTAATCTGCCAAAAAGAAGCTCATGTACTTTTTTTGAGTTTCAATGAATAATGACTAAATGAATGGGATTTTGCGTGTTGGGCGTTTTTGGAGCTTCAGAGCTGAGCGTTTTACAAGCTGGAAATCATATATACTGTGTGTATGTATGTATGTATGTATGTGTGTATATGTATGTATGTGTGTATATGTATGTATGTGTGTGTATGTATGTATGTATGTATGTATGTATGTATATATATATATATATATATATATATATATATATATATATATATATATATATATATATATATATATATATATATATATATATATATATGCGCTGAATATCTGTATTCAGATGATTTCACAAACTCAGTGTTACTATTTTATATTTATGTACTTCTAAACATATTTACAAGGGAAAAGAAAAAAAGGTCAGTACCAACAAATACCATATTTATCAGCGTATAACATGCACTTTTTTCCCCTTGAAATCAGGGGAAAATCGTGGGTGCGTGTTATACGCCGATCCCTGCTGATTGTGAGCGGAGTGATCGCCGCCGACATACACATAGCCGAGTGTACTCGGCTCTTCTTGGCTCCGCTCACAGTCATGCCCAGTCCCGCCATTGGACCTGTGTTATGTCCATCATAGGGCGGGACTGGGCGTGACTGTGAGCGGCGCCGAGAAGAGCCGAGTACACTCGGCTATGTGTATCTCGGCTCCACCCAGTCCCTGTGATCTCGGCGGCACTCGCTCCGCACCGCCGAGTCCCTGCAATCTCGGTGGCATATTTAAATCTGTCCAAGCCTGTAATGGACACTGGGGGCAAGGCTGTGCTGGGGCAAGCCTGCAATGACAAGGCTGCACTGACCACTGGGGCAAGGCTGCAATGACGAGGCTGCAATGACCACTGGGGCAATTCTGCACTGGGGCAAAGCTGCACTGACAAGGCTGCAATGACCACTGGGGCAAGGCTGCACTGGGGCAAAGCTGCACTGACAAGGCTGCAATGGACACTGGGGCAAGGCTGCAATGACACTGACAAGGCTGCAGATGGACACCGATAAGGCTGCATTGATGGGCATTTAAATGTAAGTTTTTTGTTTTTTCCTTAAACTTCCCTCCTAAATGTTTTTTTCCTTAAAATTCCCTCCTAAACTTGGGGTGCTTGTTATACGCCGGCACATGTTATACACCGATAAATACGGTATCTTCAATTTCAAATCTGCCTTGGAAGTTTGAATGTGATTGCTGATACAGCAGCGAGAGAGGATGTTGTTTTCCAAATAATCCTAAAAGGCAGCCTGTGAATTCTTTCCGTAGTCTATTACAAAGAACTCCAACTTGCATAAAGTAAATTCAGTTAATAAAGAGGAGTTTGCCCCCCCCCCCCCCCCCCAAAAAAAATGTAAAGGTTACAAATACTGTAGCTGTTGACTTTTACTATTAGGGTACTTGCCTGTCCAGGCATCCAGCAGCGTCCTTGCCTAAGCTGATTCTTGATTCGGCTTTTGGGTGCTGCGGCCACCGTTTTGGCTAAGGGAAACCGGCAGTGAAGCCTTGTAGCTTGCACATGAATCGCGATCCAATCTCTGCTCACTTCCTGCTTTAGCTATAAGACAGTAAGTGAAGGGAAATCTCCCTAATGGGACAAAAAAAAATATCTGACAGGGGTTGTAACCTTCTCTTACTCTATCCAAAATGAAAAAAAAGGTTTTTCCTATAGTTCTACTTTAATATTAGTAACTCAATGACACATTCTTATGTGTTGCCTGCAATTGCTCCTTAAAGGGTTAGTTCACTTACCAAAAAATTGCCTATGCGGGTACTTGTAGATTAAAAAAAACTGTGCAGCTTTGGCTAAAGTTGAATAATGCCCTTGCTATAGGTGTAGGGCATTTACATACCTCCTGAGGCCTGGCTGAAAAACTCCTAGAGATGACTCCTCTCCATGCTGTCTTGTTGCTAGGACACTGCTAATACATTGTCATTACTGCTCCCCTCCACCATCACAGGAGCTCTCTCTCTCCCAGATTCAAGTTTCCTTTGAATTTAACCTACTATAAAATGTGCAGACCTACCTGATTGGATATGGACTGAATACACTTGCACTGCATAGTTGATGGACATTATATCTAGTTTTTACTATATAACAGGTGTGCTCGTGTTTGGGCCTCATGCACACTGGATGTTTTTACAGCTGCTCCCAAATTATTCTTCTGGCCAATGAAACTAATTAATTAACACCCAACTCTTGATGCCTGTAAACACCCCTAAAAGCTTAAGGCTACTTTCACACTGAGGCGTTTTTCAGGCGCTAAAGGGTTAAAAATAGTGCCTGTAAAGCGCATGAAAAATGCCTCTTCTGCCACCCCAGTATGAAAGCTCAAGTGCTTTCACACAGGAGCGGTGTGCTTGCAGGACGGGGAAAAAAAGTTCTGCAAGCAGCATCTTTAGGACGTTGCGGGACACTTCTCCTAAAACGCCCCTGCCATAATGGAGTATGCACAGGAAACCTTCACCATGACAATCCACACCTCAAATTGTTTTTCCTGTAATGTCACTTCCCTTTAAAAAAAATATGCGTTTGTGGAGGGGTTTTAAGGCACTGTAACACGCATCAAACAAATCCAAACCATGCATAGGGCATTCGGGGAGCAATTTTAAAGTGTCATTAACGCCCATACTAAAGCACATTAATCCTATAGGAGCATTTGTTAAGAGTTAGGCTTCATGTACACTAGACCTTTCAAAACCTCTTCTAAACATTGTAACTTGACAGCAAGTAACCGACATTAAAAAACATTTGTTTTGGTGCATTTACATGCCATGTGAACATTTCCGTTTACAAGCGTTTTCAGTGGGAAATCTTTTTGCTTACAAACTTTTCAATGGGAAATAATTTTCGGGGAAAATATAATCCTCCTCCCTTTCTCATCCCTCCCCTCTCCTCCCTCCTTCTCTCTCTCTCTTTCTCGCTCTCCTTCTACACGCTGTTACAGGCATTTGGCGTTTCAAATGCCTCTGAACATCCGCTCTGAACGTGTTTTTTTTTGCTTCTAAGGCATAATGTACACGGGATGTTTTAAAACCTCTCCTGAACAATTTAACTTGACACGTGCCACGTTTGCATGCCGCATTTAGAAGCGCGTTTTTTTTTAATCTCCATTAAAAACGCCTGTAAATGAAATGCGGCTAAACGTTAGTTACTGCGTTTACAAGTTCTTACAGGCGTTTGGCGATTAAAAATGCCTCTGAGCATCCATCCTAAATGCATTTTTTTTGCTTTCCAAAAAATGCTTCTAAACTCGCTGCCTAGAAACTACTATAAACAACCCTGTGTACATGTACTGATAAGATAACAGGAGAGTTCAGGGGCTGCTGAAAAAAATGCCCAACTGCTCCTAAATGTCAGTTTACCAGCTGAAGTGTACATGAAGCCGAAATGTAATGAAGTGTGAACAAGCCCTTACAAGTTTGTCTGCCAAAACACTGCTGCCAGGAGAATTTGCAAAATTTCCTGTGTGCATGAGGCCTTCGTTTAGAATTTTCAATCCTAGATTGTAATTTTGTTATATTAGGTAAAGTGTGTGTGTTTTTCTTTCTCTTCAGTTGGCAGAAGCCCTGGAGCTCTTTGAAGTAGAGATGTTACAAGAGGAGCGGTTGCAACCTGAAGAATATAATTACACTATACTGATTGGAGGATGTGGGAGAGTTGGATATGTTAAAAAAGCATTTCAGTTGTATTCAAATGTACGTATTATGTGGTAACTAAACACTGCAGTATTTTTTGTTGATTTAAGCTGTGTACACAGGAATGTCTTACATAAGTAATTGATCTGTTTTGTACACTATCCAAAAGAAGAAAAAAAATCAATGTTTATATTTGACCATAGGAGTGTAAAGCCTGGTACATTCTTATGCCGCGTACACACGGTCGGATTTTCCGACGGGAAATATTCGATGGGAGCTTGACGACGGAATTTCTGACCGTGTGTAGGCTCCATCGGACATTTTCCGTCGGAATTTCCGACAAACAAAATTTGAGATCTGGATCTCAAATTTTCCGACAACAAAATCTGTTGTCGGAAATTCCGATCGTGTGTACACAGTTCCATGCTCAGAATCAAGCAGAAGATTGGATATTGAACTTCAATTTTCTCGGCTCGTCGTACGTGTTGTACGTCACCACGTTCTTGACGTTTGGAATTTCCGACAAGATATGTGTGACCGTGTGCAAGACAAGTTTGAGGCAACATCCCACGAGTTGAATGAAAATAAACTGTCAGCTCCAGCCGGAGCCGCTGTACTAACCATGCAAGGATGCAAGGTTAGTTCAACGAACTCCCCCGCTAAGCTGTTGTGTTCTGACAGGGGGACCCCCCCCCCCCCAGAACATTCTTTTCAGCGCTCTCTGTCATTGGCTGAAAGCGCTGATCAGGAGTCGGTCGGATGCCTATTTTTCCAGCATGCACGTCCGACAGACCGACATACAGTGCATCCTGAAAGTGTTCACATCTTTTCACTTTTTCCACATTTTGTTTTGTTACGCCCTTATTCCAAAATGGATTATATTAATTATTTTCCTCAAAATTCTACAAACAATACTCCATAATGACAACGTGAAAGAAGTTTGTTTTGAAATCTTTGCAAATTTATTTAAAAAAAACAAACATTTACATAAGCATTCACAGCCTTTGCGAAATAATTTGAAGCACCTTTGGCACCAATTACAGCCTCAAGTCTTTTGAGTATGATGCTACAAGCTTGGCACACCTATTTTTGGCCAGTTTTCACCATTCTTGTTTGCAGGACCTCTTAAGCTCCATCAGGTTGGATGGGGAGCGTCGGTGCACAGTCATTTTCAGATCTCTCCAGAGATGTTCAATTGGGTTCAAGTCTGGGCTCTGGCTGGGGCACTCAAGGACATTCACAGAGTTGTCCCATAGCCACTCCTTTGTTATATTGACTGTGTGTTTAGGGTCATTGTCCTGTTGGAAGATGAACCTTCCCCCAGTCTGAGGTCCAGAGCTCTCTGGAGCAGGTTTTCATCAAGGATGTCTCTGTACATTGCTGCATTCATCTTTCCCTCGATCCTGGGGTCCATATGCACTATGCCGCGCATTAACATGTTATGTTAAGGCATACCAGTTTATTGAGCGGGCTCCCTAACACACTTACAAAGGTAGAAATTAAAGAATGCAGATTTATACACCCATTTTTACTCTCCTCCTTTGTGACTGAATGAAATGATTTGTATGTACATAGTTTTATTTTATGACTCTTTTGTAGACATATATTTTGTGTCCCCTCCTCAACTTATCATTGGGGTCGTTTACACATGTGGCTGCCCTTGCTGCCCCTCTAAGAAGTGATCTATGGTGGATTGATTTTCAGCAGATGGTTGACAGGCAGCTAGGGGTGGGGGGCAATATGTCACCTCCTCACTGCGTCTTTTAAACCTGAAAAGCGCCCACCTCTGCGCTACAATTCATGCGGTTGCAGAGCAGTCCCATTCTCTAGGGTCTGGCTGCCAAACACGACAGGGAATATCATTTTTGCTGCATCAAGTGAGACTAGGACGTCATATTTTCTAGCTATTCTGTATAGTACAGTCTCTTATTTAATAAGATAATTTTTTGTTGTGAGAATTTTAACACTTTGTACTCACTTATGTAAATTCCTGTATGTGTATAGACTTTTATTAAAAATTATATATATATTTTTTAAACTGGTAGATGAAAAAGAGAGGTCTGAAACCCACTGATGCCACCTATACAGCTCTTTTTAATGCATGCGCTGAATCACCATGGAAGGACTCGGGTCTACAGTATGCTGTTAAACTGCGAAAGGAACTTTTGGATAAAAATATTCAGCTTAATCCAATTACATATCGGAGTTTACTGAAATCGTACTCGGTGTGCTCTGGATTGCAAAGCGGCTTGGAAATTTTTCAGGTAAGCCAGTGGTCATGATTCAATAAATAACAATTTGTAGGCCTTATCCACCACTACCAAGCTTGGTCAGTAGTTACTCTTTCTCCCTGCCCTTCTTTTGTGACTTTTCCATCAGAGCAGGCCCTTGTACCAAGTGTTACTTATGCTGTTTAAACATTCTACATATGTTAAATGAGAAATGGCAACTTTAATAGTAAATTCAGGCTCTCCCATCCCCTCTTTGTGCTGGCTAAAAAATCGAAATGCCTCTTTTACACAGATATCTGTGATCATGTGTTGTTTTCGGTCCCAAGTCTTCTATCTTCTGGGTATGGGAGGCAGGTTCCTCTTTTGGGTGCCCATGATACTGCCTGTGTGATGTGGACATGGTTGTGTGGCTGTCCAGTGATATGGTTCTCTCAGGATCCAGAAAATGATTTTGTCAGTAAAATTTCATTGTCTAGCACAGGTAAATTGCCACATATTTACGCACTCTAACACAACTTTAACCGCTTCCCGACCGCCTCATGCAGATATACTGCGGCATAAGGGCACATACAGGCAGATTAACGTACCTGTACGTTGCCCTTTAAGAGGCGGCTTGCGGGCACGCAATGCGCTGCCAGCGGCGCACCCGCCAGGAGTTCTGTGACCGTGATCGCGGGTCCTGCAGACCCGATGTCCGCGGGGATACCAGTGATCGTCTCACGGTGAGGAAGAACCGGGAGATGCCAATGTAAACAAGCATCTCCCCGTTCTGCCTGGTGACACTGTCACTGATCTCTGCTCCCTGTAATCTGGAGCGGTGATCAGTGTAGTGTCACACACAGCCCCCCCCCCCCCCCCACAGTTAGAAACAATCCCTAGGACACACTTAACCCCTACAGCGCCACCTAGAGGTTAACCCCTTCACTGCCAGTGGCATTTTTACAGTATTCAATGCAATTTTTTAGCATTGATCACTGTATTAATGCCAATGGTCCAAAAATGTGTCAAAATTATCCGATATGTCCTCCATAATGTTGCAGTCACGATAAAAATCAAAAATGGTCCGGGGCTTAAGTGGTTAAAAATACATCCTGAGTAATTTAATTTTTTTTTTCCTGAATTCATTTGGCTTGGCATTGTCAGCACAGTTTGGTGGTGACCCCTAGTGGTACTGATACTCCCTGACCATCATCGGCCCAATCAGGCAATAATTATCCCATCCTTTTGGGTCCACAAATCCTACAAGCTAATATCTATTTTTTTTTTTTTTTTGTTCTCTAGGAAATTGTACAGAAATGTAGCATTACAAGTCCTGACACTTTCAATATCCTCTTTATGGCCTGTGTAAAGGATGAACAGCTGGGGTTTCGTTTCTCTTTACAGGTACAGTGATCAAAGCTTTTTTTCTATATTGGTGGAGTAATTGGGGAGTGATATAAACAATGTATAATATGGTGCATATTATAAAATGTTTATTTTATTACATATTATACAGTGGATATAAAAAGTCTACACACCCCTGTTTAAAATGTCAGGTTTCTGTGATGTAAAAAAATGAGACAAAGATAAATCATTTCAGAACTTTTTTCACCTTAGTGTGACCTATAAACTGTACAACTCAGTTGAAAAAAAAACTGAAAAAATGCTTTGGGGGGGGGGGGGGGGGAGTAAAAATAAAATAATAATGATGTGGTGCAGACCCATAAACTAATATTTTGTTAATCTCTAATTTTCCAGGATAGATTACTGTAGTTAAAACATTGAAGTTGTTCAAAATGCTTGCACAAAGCTTGTAAAATACTTTAGGCTGGATTCACACTATTGCGAATTAAATACGGATTTCACCGCATCCAATTCGCATGTCAGGAGATTGTGACCGCCTCTCAATGGAGCCGGTTCACATATCTCCAGAACGGCTTCGGTGCAAATTGCACAGGAGTCCTGTGCGTCTTCTGGTCAGTTTCAGGCCTGAGTTCAGCCAAAAATTCGGACTGAAATCGGACCTGAAACAGTGAACAGGGACGCACCGGACTCCTGCTGTGAGCCGCTTCGTACGACAGTGTGAACCCTGCCTTTAAAAAAAATGTGTTTTACATGTGGAAAAAAAAAAAGACACTGCATAGGTGTGAATACTGGTTTAGGGCTCTGGTAAGTGAGTTAGTATTGCCCTACTCTGGGCCAATGATCACAGGTTTTGTAAAAGTACATATTTTGTATTCTACAAGATCAGCAAGGACCTGTAATAACTGTAATTGGATAAATATCATACTCCCTACAGGTTCCTGTGATTTATGTAAGTAGTAAGAGTGAATTCACACTATGCAGTGACAGACAATTTACCACATGCACACACAGGAAACAATTTTTTTCCTATTTGTCCCATTCACACTGCAACACAGCCTAGGGCTGTGCTGCAATAAAATGCAAACATGCTGCATATTATCACAGCGAACCATGACAAATCACACGGCAATGTAAAGCAACGCAGCACATCGCACTGCTGTACTTTTTGTACACTTCAAATAAGGTTCTGTGAATCGCTCTGGCAGGTCTCTGTTGCTGTGTGAATACAGCCTGATACTTTAAATTGTTACAACACTGATAATGGTGACATATATTGAAATTATGAAATCATCTCAAGACCTTACTGTAATTACACTTTTGTTTAGTCTTATAAAGTGCATCATATGTTGGTTTAAGGGCTAGTTTACACTTGCTTCAAAACATGGCTTCAGACACGCTTTGTTAAAGCTCTCTGAACACCAGTCAAAGCTCCTGTCACTAGGGTTGTCCCAGATACCGATACTAGTATCGGTATCGGCACCGATACCAAGCATTTGCCCAAGTACTTGTACTCGGGCAAATGCTCCCGATGCTTCCGCCGATACCTTGACTGTCAGCGGTGATGGACGTGTGGGGGAGTTACAAGCTTCTCCCCCCGCGGCTTTCAGCTGCTTAGTGACATACAGCGGTGATCGGTGCTTGTAATTCCCCCACACGCGATCACCGCTGACTGTCACCTCCTCCTCCTTAGTCCCTCCTCCGTTCCTCTGTCCTGCTCCATTGCTGTGTCCCCCTCCGTTCCTCTGTCCCGTCCCCCCCCCCCCGCTGTCCTCCTTCTTTGCTCTGTCCCCCTCCGCTGTCCCCATCCGTTCCTCTGTCCCCCCCCGCTGTCCTTCTTTGCTCTGTCCCCCTCCGCTGTCCCATCCGTTCCTCTGTCCCCCCCCCCCGCTGTCCTCCTTCTTTGCTCTGTCCCCCTCCGCTGTGCCCATCCGTTCCGGCTTTCCGTTGTCCCCCTCTCTCTTTGTCTGTCCCCTCCGTTCTGCTGTCTCTCTCCGCTGTGTGTATGGAGAGAGTCAGCTGACTCTTTCCATTCATATAACTGAAACATTGTAATCTCCTGTGATTACAATGTGTCAGTTTATGAATGGAGAGGAGCCGTTGTCTTCTCTCCATTCATTCTCAGTGCAGCTGACGCTGCAGAGAAAGGGACTGGGGAATCTCTATCCTCAGTCTATTTCTCTGTCTCAAGGGGGAGATATCAGAGGTCTGTTAAGACCCCTGATATCTCATCAAAGCCCCCCAACAGGGCTGATTAAAAAAAAAAAAAAACACACACATAGTGCAATAAAGAATAAAAAAAAAAAAATTGTAAAAAATAATAAATGTAAATGAAAAAAAAACAAAACAAAAACACACACACAGACACCGTTCACTAAGTCTAATGAGAGGACGCATAGGTAACCATGGGGACAAGGTGTACACAATAAGGGGAGTGAGGGGGAGACGGGGAGGCGAGAGAGGGCAGGGGGGGGGAGCGAAAAGACTGAGGGGATGAAGTGGGATAACTTTGTGGCTGTATATGGTGGTAAATTTTTAATATGGTAAAAAATGACAGTGTACTTTTGACTGCAGAGATAGATCGTGGAATAGGGGGAAGGGGATCGATATGAAGGGGGATGGCACACGGATCGTGATAGATGGGAACACGTGTGTTATATAGAATGAAAAGATATATAAATATAAAGACGCATACAGATGGGACGGTTGTGGATAAAAACGGGAATGGGGGGATAAACTTGGGGATAGGAATTGTGTGAACTTCCAGACGGGTATTAGGACTGAGAATAATAATATTAATTCGGGGGATATAGAAAGGAAAGTTATTAAGAAAAATAATAATAGTAGAAATTATGAATGAATAGTTGATAACAAATATAAGAATTAATTAAAAAATAATAAAAAGAAGAATTAAAAAGGAAAATAATAAATAAATAAATAAAGATAAATATAAAAATAAAGATAAATATAAATATAAAAATAAATAAAAATGAAAATACATGTAAATGTAAATAAAAATAAAGATGGGAATATAAAAATAATAATAAAGATAAATGAGGAAAAATATGTGGAATGGGGAAATTGTGATTGGCATGTATGTATGTTATAGGATGGGAGGGGGAGTTTGTTTAGGAAGGAGGGGAGGGAGGGTGGAGTGGAATGAGGCTGGCTGGCCCTGGAGCTGGGGGTGTACAGGAGAGGGCCAAGGGGTGCATGTGTATTGTGCACTGGGTGCTTGATGCGGAGTGGGTGGAGCTGTGTGGATTGGGGTAATGGGGTGGAATATAAGTATACAATATACAAGTATACAATAACAATACAATTATACACGTATCTCATATAGTTGGTGGGCAAAAAATGCTATAAGTTCATGGTAAATACGGATAAGACGGTGTAATGTAAGGGTCATGTGTTTGGGGTCACAACAGAATGTTGATTTCAATGCCCTCATTGAGGCCTCCTGGCGATAGAGTGTCTAGTCTGTATATCCAGTAGTTTTCTCTTTCACACAAGCGTTTGTAACGTTCAGTGGTGAGGAGGGTAGGTGGAATAGACTCAATGACCCAAACGCGTAACCCTGAGGATGTTTGCCTGTGATGTTCTTTGAAATGTCTCGGTACGCTGTGCTTATCAATGCCCTTCTCTACAAAGTTGCGATGCTCACCAAACCGTTTGCGGAGGGGACGTATAGTGCGGCCTACATAAAGCAGGCCGCAGGGACATGTGAGGCAATAGATCACATATTTTGAGCCACAGTTGAAGAAGTCAGGAATGAGGTACTGTTTACCCTTATGATGGAAGTCTTTTTGCCTATGTGTGACATGGGCGCATATGAGGCAGAGGGGCTTCCTACATTGATACATGCCTTTTAATGTTAAAGAAGGTTAAGGGAGCACTGGTTGTGGGGCGTGCTGTTTTCACTTTGCTGGGTGCTATTTGGGCCTTTATGTTCTTGGCCCGTCGGTAGGTGACCAGTGGTTTGTCGCTTATGGTGGGTTTTAAATGCGGATCCTCACGCAGAATGGACCAATGTTTGGTGAAGATTTTTTCCATTTGCTTAAATCTGTTGTGGTATTGTGTCACAAATCTGATAGGTTGGGTGGTGTCATCTATACTGGTTTGTCTCTTGTCTTTCACGTTTCCTCAGAGATAGTATTGAAAGGCATCTTCTATGATGTGATCAGGTTAACCCTTGTCTTTGAATTTAGCTTTGAGTAATTGGCCATGAGTTTCGTAGTCCTGCAAGCGTGTGCAGTTGTGTTTCAGGCGACAGAACTGACTTTTAGGGATATTTTTAACCCACCGTGGGTGGTGGCAACTGTTGAAGTGTAGGTATGAGTTCCCTGAGGTGGATTTTGTGTAGTTCTGGGCACAGATGGTATTTTCCTGGTGAAAAAGTTCTAGATCAAGAAAGGCCAATTTATTGCTGTCTGTAACTGATGTAAATGATAGACCCATTGTGTTATTGTTGCAATGTTGGACGAAGGATGGGATGCAGACTTCTGGACCATCCCATCCCATTGTTTCAGAGCTCCTTCTAGCTTTTATATACTGGCCGCCTTCTATATACTCAGCATCTTTCTTTTTTTTTATCCCTACACGGACAAATACCTGAACTTGTTGTGAAACATTAACTATTACCACCAAGTTCCCCCTCCCAGCCCACCCTCCCCTCCCCCTCCTGCCTTTATAGTTATATGTACCTAGCTACATCCATTGTGCGCCATAGTAACCCCCTGCTTGCATATCTGTCACCCCAGTCTGGCCAGCGAGCTCATGCAGACCGCAGCTACGCGCTAGGTGGGCCGCGACATAGCCCAACTGGACAGGGGCTGGCCCTTCGAATTAAACATCTTGCAAGGTTGCATACGACCGGATCTTGGCCTGTGTCGCAGCGTTCTTCATGGCCGACAGCCCCCCCCCCCCCCAGTTTGGTGGCGAGGAGAATCTGTCCGGGAGTGTTACCCGCGCATTTCGCTGGAGAGGTAAGTAGTCCCCTCCTCTCCTTCCCTGGAGTGGTGTGGGACGCGGGTACTCCCTGGGATGGACGGTCCCTCCGGGGTTCTCCTCCACCCCCCCTCCGCTGTTTCCCAGGTGAGGCCCAGGCTTCCGGCCTAGGGACTTTTTGGGACACACTGCCCTTTTTTCTGCCCTCTGGTTTGTATTGGGGGGTATCTGGTGGTTAGGCCTGGGAGGCGGGGGATCGGGGGTCCTGCTGACTAAGTACAAGTGCCGATACCGTTTACTGATACTTTTTTTTTTTTTTTCCTCACCTAGTCTTTCATGAAACCCCCTGGAGAGAGCGCAGCTCCACCCACTTCCCAGGAATCACTGCAGTCATTCCTTTAAAGCCTGGACACTTCCACCATGGCTTCAGTTGTAGTGTTTCCTCCAGCCATGGTAGAAGCGCTGCAGGGGACCAGGGGTGTGCTGCCCTCTCTCCAGGGGGAGTAGGGTAGGAGCATACCTGTTTGTGCCTTTTTTCTTGTCTATTACGGCCAGCCCAACACCCCCCGATGGGTGGGGGTGTTCCGGTGCCTTTCCACTTCTCGAGCCCAGCGAAGGCAGAAGCAAAAGGAGGCCCCGCGCCGATAGACCGTAAGGTGCGGGCTGAGGGAATCTGCATGGTGCGGCATCTCTGGAGTTTGCGCTTGTCCAGTCTGAGTGGCAGGGGACATCACGGACGGGGCAGGACTTCCGGTGGTGCGCGGCGGTTTCCGGTTCTGGACGCTGGAACGCAGAAGGGGGGGCGGCCTTGGCAGTGCAATTTCCGCTCCTCGCAGCGGCGAATGGACCGGAAAATTTTAAAATAGCTGCCGGACGGCTGCTGCACACTGGGAGAATGGAGCCAGAGGAAACAGCAGCGGTGACAGGAGCAGGAGCCACAAGCACCAGCCAAGCCCAGGTAGGAGAGGCAGTGGTCTCTGTTATTTACATGGGCTATGTATGTTTTTTTTTTTTTTTTTTTTGTCCCTCCCTCCCCTGTAGTTGGGGGGGGGGGGGGGGGGGGAGCCTACCTCACACTACGCAGGTGACTTTTCTGGGAAGTGTGTTTTTTTTGCAGCAGTGGTATTGTGGGGTATGTTTGTTCCAATGACTGCTGTTTGGGGATCTGCTGGGGAGGAGATCCATTGTACAGTATATTTAAATGTGTTTGTTGGCTTGGTGTATTTTAGACTAAATCTAAAGAGAAAACTAAGCATTTTTCCCCTCCCCCGGTGGGCTTCATGTAAAGCTTCCCTAAGGGAGTCTTGGACCAAACCTTTGTGCATGTCTTGCATAGCAGACTTGGTCAGAGAGGAGACTTCCACTAAAGCACCCTCTGCCCAACCTTGTGAGATGCTCACTTCATTCCGGAAGGAATTGGAAGATACGTTTCAGTTCTTATGCTCCTATCTGGACAAACGTCCGGTGGCGCAGTCAACGGAAAGTTCTCCACCCAGCACTCACATTTCCTCTGCAGCCAAGAGAGTGGTTAGTGAGTCAGAGGATGAGGAGAAAGGTATGTTTTCAGGGTCAGACGAGGGGGAAGGCAAAGAAAAAGAGGTATCTTCCTCCCGTTATAGACTGTCTTTGGAGGAGGTGGACGACCTTCTAAAAACCATACATACAACCCTAAATATTAAGGATATATATTAAAGTGGTTGTAAACCCTTACAGACCACTTAAACCTACAGGTAAGCCTAGATTAAGGCTTACCTGTAGGTGCAAGAAATATCTCCTTAACCTACGCGGTTAATTAGATATTTCCCTAAAAACGGGCACCGATGTCTACGGCGCAGGCGCACTGAGCGTGCCGTTAGTAAAGGCGATCATGCCTTCACTGACGGCTCCTGCGTGCATGCGCCGGAGTGACGTCAGCGCCGCTGCAGCTAGTCACAGCGCTGGAGCAGCGATACCCGGAAGTCATTCCGGGTATCGTGGCGGCGACAGGAGGTGAAAGAGGGTCGCTTCGGGGGCTTCGATCTCAGGTAAGTAATTCATAATAGCATACTAGCTCATTATGCCTTTGTCCTGCAGGGTGTTTTTTTTTTTCTTCTTTTTTTTTTACTTCCTCTTTAAGAATTGTCCCTACATGACAAGTTGTATCAGGGTATGAATGAGGTCAAGCATCGGGTGTTCCTGGTGCACAAAGTGTTGAAAGAAGCTAAAAAAAGGGAGTGGAAAGACCCAGAGAGGGCCCCCTTTTTTTCCAGATCTCTTACATTTTTTCCAGGTCTCTTTTGATGAAGATAGCACGCAAGTTTGGAACAAGAGACCTAAACTTGACGCAGCTTTCTCGCAAGTATCGCAAAACGCTGACTTAGCTTTTGAGGACATGGGGGTCTTGAAGGACAGTATGGACAAGAGAGCTGATTCTTTGTTAACCACCTCAATACAGTGCATTTTCGCCCCCTTCCTGCCCAAGCCATTTTTCAGCTTTCAGCGCTGTCGCACTTTGAATGACAATTGCGCGGTCATACAACACTGTACCCAAATGAAATTGTTATCATTTTTTCCCCACAAATAGAGCTTTCTTTTAGTGGTATTTGATCACCTCTGCGGTTTTTATTTTTTGCGCTATAAACAAAAGAAGAGTGAGAAGTTTTAAAAAAAACACAATAATTTTTATCTTTTGCGATAATAAATATCCAATTTTTTTTTCTTTAAAACAAATTTTTTCTCCGTTTTAGGCCGATATGTATTCTTGTACATATTTTTGGTAAAAAAAATCGCAATAAGCGTATATAGATTGGTTTGCGCAAAAGTTATAGCGTCTACAAAATAGGGGATAGATTTATAACATTTTTATTTTTTTTAATTTTTTTACTAGTAATGGCGGCGATCTGCGATTTTTATTGTGACTGCGATATTGCGGCGGACACATCGGACACTTTTGACACATATTTGGGACCATTCACATTTATACAGAGAACCGTGCTATAAAAATGCATTGATTACTGTATAAATGTGACAGGCAGGGAAGGGGTTAACACTAGGTGGTGATCGAGGGGTTAACTGTGTTGCTAGGGAGTGATTCTAACTGTAGGGGGAGGGGACTCACTAGGGGAGGAGACCGATCGGTGTTCCTCTGTGCTGGGAACACACCATCGGTCTCCTCTCCTCTGAGAGGACCGTGGATCTGTGTGTTTACACACACAGATCCACGGTCCTGCTGTGTTACCGGTAATCGCGGGTGCCCGGCGGACATCGCGGCCGCCGGGCACACGCACCGGGTGCCTAGTGACACGGCGGGCGGGCGCGATCGCCGGCGGCAGTGCGCGCGCGCCCCCTGGTGGCCTAGGAATGCGAGGCCGTCATATGACGCCCGCCCGCAACGAGAGCTGCGCCGCCTGGCCGTCAATAGACAGCCGGCGGTCAGCAAGCGGTTAAAAAAGCTTGGGATTCTACACTATCCAATCTCAAACCAGCAATGGCATCTACAGTGGTAGCCAGATATTTAGAACATTGGTTGGAACAACAAAAGGGCCATATTGAGGCAGGGACCTCTCGCAAAGATTTGCTGGATACTCTACCAGTCCTACAAAAGGCAGTAGGTTACATGGCGGTTTCCTCGGCTGAGTCGATAAAGATGTCTGCAAGATCTTCAGCATTAATTAATTCAGCTAGAGCTTTGTGGGTAAAGACCTGGTCAGGTGATTCAGCCTCTAAAATGAAAGTGTGTGGTCTTCCCTTTAAAGGGGATCTGGTATTTGGCCCCGATCTTAATGCTGTTCTGGACAGAATGGCAGATAGGAAAAAAGCATTTCCGGACAAAAAGAAAGTTGCACCACAACCTATAAATAATTTTCGTCCTTTTTACCAGACCCGAGACTCAAAGGAAACAGGACAGAAGAGACCTTGGCGGTCCCAGAGGGGTCGAGGGAAGTCTGGGATGTTGTTTCGTCCCCCCAGCCAACCCACAAAGACCCAGTGACGGTCTCCTGACTGTGGGAGGAAGGCTCAAGTCCTTTTTCCCACAGTGGGAGAGGGCGACATTCAGTGCGTTGGTTCTCAAAGTAATCTCAGAGTGCTACGTGCTAGACTTCTTGGAAAGCCTGCCGTCTCAATTTTATGTGACGCAGCTCCCCAGGGATCAAAAAAAATATTTGGCAGTGACATCACTCTTGCAGGAATTTCTTCAACAGAAAGTAATGATCCCAGTTTCCCGGGATAAGGAAGGAGTAGGGTGTTTTTAACATGTTTTTTACATGTTTTTCTGGTAAAGAAAAAGCCGTTGGGAAAGTTCAGGTTAATACTAAATTTAAAGACCTTAAACGGGTCCATTCGATACAACAAATTTCGTACGGACACAATTTATTCGATGAGGAAACTTCTTCCCACTGGGTGCTTTCTAGCCTCCATAGATCTCAGGGACGCGTACTTGCATGTTCCCATAGCAACAACGTCACAGAGATATCATCTGCGTCTGGCAATCAGAGCAGAGGGAGTGGTGTCTCACTTTCAGTTCAAGGCTCTCCCGTTCGGTCTCTCCTCTTCCCCAAGGATTTTCACGAAAATCATGGCAGAAGCATTGGCACCGCTGAGGTTGGAGGGGGTCTCAGTAGTACCATATCTGGACGACCTCCTTTTGTTTGCCAGCTCAAAGGAACTATTATGCAGGGATTTGAAAAGGACGCAGAGCCATTTAGAAAATTTAGGCTGGATTCTGAACAAGGAAAAATCAAACCTAATTCCTTCTGAGGTGATCATTTTCCTAGGGTATGTCATCGACTCAGTACAGGAAAAGATTTTCCTCCCAGAGGAAAAGACGATAAAGGTGCAGGCCGTAGTAAAGAAAGTACAGACAAATCTATCTGTTGCAGTTTGGACAGCCGTGTCCATCCACGCTGGGGCTTATCACAGCCTCAATCCCAGCTGTTCAATGGGCCCACCTCCATGCGAGAGACCTCCAACAGGTGATTCTACAGAATTGGGCCTATGGAGAGTCTTTGGAGAAGCAGATCAGGATCCCATCTCCAGTAAAGAGAAAGTTATGGTGGTGGTGGAGGAAAACGAATTTGAGCAAGGGTTTGTTCTGGACTTTTTCCGCAGCAAAAATCTTGACAACAGATGCAAGCTCCTGGGTGTGGCATGCACATCTCAAAAGCCAGGTGGCCCAAGTGTCCTGGTCAGTAGAGGAATCCAGGAGGTCCTCCAACTGGAGGCAACTAAGGGCCATTTTCCTGGGGCTGTGGGCTTTCAGACAGATAATCAGGGGCCAACACATCCAGGTGTTGTCAGTCAATGCCACAGCAATGCCCTACATTTCAAGACAGGGGCACAAGAAGCAGGTGTCTTCTAAACTTGGCCGTACAGACTCTGACTTGGGCAGAGGACAACTTGGCATCCTTAACAGCACTGCATCTGAAGGGCAACCTAAACCAGATAGCGGACTTCTTAAGCAGAAGAAGGGTGCTAGAGTCCGAATGGAGCTTAAGTCCTGAGGTTTTTCAGAGGATAGTAGACAGATGGGGGGCTCCCCAGGTAGACCTTTTTGCATCACGAACAAATGCAAAAGTACTGGTCTACTATTCTCTGAACAGACAAGACAAAGAGGCGGGTCTGGACGCACTGGCTCAGCACTGGGCCTTCCGCTTGTGTTACACTTTTTCCCCTGTGCAAATGATCCCTTTAGTTCTCGGGAAGCTACAGGGAGAAAAGACGACCCTAATTCTAGTAGCCCCATATTGGCCCAAGAGGCCTTGGTTTTCAGTCCTACTAAAGTTAGCAGTAGAGTCCCATTGGTTGTTTCCGGTCCAAAGGGACCTGCTGATTCAGGGTCCCCTTCTGCATCCCGACATAGGTCATCTCAAGCTGGCAGCTTGGTTACTGAGGAGCAAATCGTGGGGAATAAGGGTTCATCCGAAAGTTTAATTTGTAACCTGCTGAATAGCAGGAAGAAGGTCACAAGGGCCGTTTTTTTTAAAACCTGGAAATGCTTCAATTCCTGGTGCGTTTCTAAAAATTACGCTCCACAGGAGGACCTTTCCGTTCTGGAAGTTCTCCATGACGGAATGGAGAAGGGTTTGGCAGCCAGCACCTTTTAAAAGTTCAGGTAGCTGTACTGTCAGTTTTTCTAGAGAGAGAAGGTTATCTCTAGACCTTTTGGATCATCAGGTTTTTCAAGGCACTAGCTAGGGCTAGGCTGGTTCCATTTAAGTTTTTCCCCAAATGGGATTTATCAGTTGTTTTGCAGGGTCTGACTAGAAGAACTTTCAAACCAGAAGAATCAACAATTAGATTTTGGTCGTTAAAACTAACACAGCTGATAGCAGTCACCTCGGCTAGAAGGGTCAGTGAACTTAAGGCATTATCTATCACTTAGCCTTTCTTGACAGTTTTCCCAGATCGGGTAGTACTGAGGACAGACCCGGGGTTTTTGCCGAAGGTTGCTTCAGTTTTTCACAGATCCCAAGAGATAATTCTACCGGCGTTCTGTCCATTTCCAACATGCCCTAAAGAGAGAGATTTTCAAAGTCTGGACGTAAATAGATGCGTTTTACTCTATCTGGAGGTAACAAGATAGCTCAGAAAGTCCAATTCTCTATTTATTTGTTTTTATTTTCTGGGTCTTGTAGGGGTTACGGGGCTTCTAAAAGCATGATTGGTAGGTGGCTTCAGATGGCTATCCACGAAGCTTATAGGGCTGTGGAAATGGAACCCCCCGCCGGGGTAGTGGCCCATTCAACTCAGGCTGTAGCAATGACCTGGGCAGAACGAGCTGGGGCTTCTGTTTATATAATTTCAGCATGGCTGGAGGTACTCGGTAAAAGCTGAGGCCATGGTGGAAGTGTCCAGGCTCTAAAGGAATGACTGCAGTGTTTCCTGGGAAGTGGGTGGAGCTGCGCTCTCTCTAGGTGCTGTCCTAAAAGACTCGTAGAAATACTGTTACCGGTAAGTCTAACTAAGTTTTTTTTATACTGTCATGTGACAGTGGCACTAATATGCAGCACTAATGGGACTGATAGGTGACACTGATGAGGCATGGACTGTGTCAGTAGTTTTTTAGTTTTTATTTAACTTATTTTTTTAGTTTTTACAATTTTTATATATTTTTTGTGTGTTTGTTTTTTGTTGTTTTTTTTAAGCGAGAGGGGGAGTGGACGGTGTCAGTGTTTTTTTTGTTTTTTTGTTTTTTTGTTTTTTTTAAATCCACCCTGTTGAAGGGGAGGGTCTAAGCAAACCCGTGACATCTCACCTTTGAGGCAGGGAAAGAAACTGAGGACACGGATTGCCCAGTCTCTTTCTCTGCAGCCTTAGCTGCACTGGAGATGAATAGCTGCACTGGAGATGAATGGACAGAAGACAGAGGCTCCTGTTTATTCATAAACTGAAGCATCTTAAATACAGGTTACGATGCTCAGTTATAAATGGACAGGGTCAGTAATCACTAACTCTGTGCATTTGGAAAAGGAAGGAGATGGTAAATGACAGATTTACTGGCTCCTTCCTCCGCTCTCCATCCTGACAGATCCAGGATGAAGGGGGCACCGGAGGAGGACCCTGGGAGGACACAGGGGTCAATCGGGGATGATCAGTGCGGTGATGGGGGCAGTTACAAGCACCGATCTCCCTGACAGCCGCGGGAGGAAGAGGAGGAGAAGCGGCTGTCAGAAAAGCTATACAGGGAGATCAGTGCTTTTAACTGCCCCCACCGATGCACCAGTTATCTTTGAGTCTGCCCGGCCCCCCTTGCTACACTGAGGACGCCAGATGTGCTGGCCTCCTGCCAGGCATCGTGCAAATGCTCGGTACAAGTACGCGTGCAAATGCTTGGTATCGGTATCGGTGCAACCCTTGTGCTTTATATTTTTTTCCAACAAATAATTTAAAATAGAAACATGGAACAGGAGACCAAACTGTTAAATAGTGCTTATACACAATGATCACTGAAATGAATGGGTTAAATAGTAAACTAAGGGCATGTCCCTGTTATCTAAGAGTTAACTAATTCCCTGTGCACACATTAACCATCTCAATACAGGGCACTTTCACCCCCTTCCTGCCCAGGCCATTTTTCAGCTTTCAGCGCTGTCGCACTTTGACAATTGCGCGGTCATGCAACACTGTATTCAAATTAATTATTAATCATTTTCTTCACAGAAACAGAGTTTTCTTTTGGTGGTTATTAATCACTGCTTGTTGTTTTTTTTGTTTTTTTCATAAAGAAAAAGACCAAAAATTCAGAAAAAAAAAAAGTTTTTGTTTCTGTCAGTAATTTTTTTCTCCTTCACTGATGTGCGCTGAGGAGGCTGCACTTATGAGGTGCACTAATGGGCACTGATTAGGTGGCACTGATGAGGCACTGGTAGGTGGCACTGATGGGGGGCACTGGTGGGAACTGATAGGCGGCACTGATTGGCAGCACTGATGGGAATTGATTAGCAGCACTGATGAGCAGGTACTGATGGCCACTAAAAGGCAGCACTGACTGGCACCAGTAATGGGCACTGGTTTGTGTCACTGGGCACTCATGGGCATTGATTGGTGACACTCATAGGCATTGATTGGTGGCACTTCTGGGGTTTTCCTGTAATCAAGGCACTGATGATCAGTGCCCTGATTACATGCCCTTTTCTCCCCTGCGAGTAGATGCCACTGATCATCGGTGCCCTGATTACAGTAAAGCCCCAGCAGTGCCCACCAGTGCCGCCTATCCGTGCCCACCATGGCCGCCTATCAGTGCTCATTGGTGCCGCATACCAGTGCCACCTATCAGTGCCCATAAGTGTGGCATATTAGTGCCACTTAATCAGTGCCCATAAGTGCCGCCTCATCAGTACAGCCTAATAGTGCCCATCAGTGCACATCAGTGAAGAAGAAAAATTACAAAATTTTACTGACAGAAACTTAAAACTTTTTTTTTTTTTTTTTAAATAAACCCAGCAATGATTGAATACCACCAAAAGAAAGCTCCATTTGTGTGAAGAAAATGAGAAAATGATTAAAAATTCATTTGGGTACAGTGTTGTATAACCGCGCAATTGTCATTCAAATTGCGACAGCGCTGAAAGCTGAAAAATGGCCTGGGCAGGAAGGAGTTGAAAGTGCCCTGTATTGATTTAATCAGTACAATTATCGTTCGAAAATGCAATACAATACACTACAACACATTACATCACTTCCGAATTTTTATTCTGTCATACGAGAATTTTCATAACTTTAGTAAACTTCAATTTTGATATGAGACTAGCATGTAAAAAAAAAATTGGACGATCATTTGTCTGATAATCTCATCGTACATACCAGGCATTAGCTGCAGCTCTCTCACACCGAATTCTGTCTGACGTAGAACTGAGGAGATAAGAAAGCAAGTGTGTTACTTTGTTATTGTTTACAAATGTTACACTAAATGATCACTGTGATTGGCTGTCAGTGATCATTCAATGAGGAAGGCTTCTGACTGGCTCCCAATCCTAGGATTGAGAGCTCATCTTTCTACAGAGACTGGATCTCATGGGGCTGTGCACGGGAGGGAGCGGGGGAGATGAGAAACTGCAGACAGCCTCCTGGATGTACAGGAGACGCCTTGTGTACAGAGGAGGGTTTTTTATGGACGTGTAACACACCAAAGGTAGGCAACTGGTTAAATAGTTTATGCAGCTTTTTTTTTATCTATTCTTGTTTATCTCTGTCTAACATAGGTATGGAGACAAATGCTGCACTTGGGTATAAAGCCAGATATTTACACCTATAACTTGATTCTTCGTGCCACCAGAGACTGTGGCATTGGAAAGCCGAATGAAGTGTTAAATATACTGCAAAATTCCAAGGATTTGAATGTGTTGAGGTTAAGCGCAGGAAACTCTCAGGAAGACGAGACAACCAGGGGAACCAAAACAAAACAAGAATCTAATAAAGACTTTTTACATGCACGGCTACCTCTGCACAATGGTTCAAGGGATCATCAGAGTACTGTAACAGACTTTTCATCTACAGGGGGTCAGAAAGATGTGGAAAACACATCTCAGGTTGCCATCAAGCCATCTTTTGCTGCCAGTAACGTGCCAAACCTTTTAGATCTTCACCTAAATACTGATTCAGTAGTATCACTGACGAATGTCGATAACCCTTATGATAGATTTGCCCTGATTGGTGACCTGGAGGGTTTTATTCAGAAGATGAAGGAAAACAATGTCAGACCTTCAATAAAAACATTCACACTAATGGCTGAAGTGATGAAACCAGACCTGCAGTCACAAGCTACCCTTGTTGCCCTTATGGATTCATTCAAAATAAAACCCGATTTGACGTTTTTTAATACGCTGATATTAAAGAGGAGTGAAACTATGGACCTGAAATCGGCAATGGTAAGATAAAAAACGATTCTGTCTTTCTCCACTCCAAGTGTTTAGAAGTAAACATTGATTTATGAATCTGATTTGGAGATGTATGGTACCAATTTCACATACAAACCAAATTTTTGATCATAACTTCCAGATTCAAGGTCAGTGCAGCTCTAAGTGACAGGGGAGGAGGAGACTGAAGGCTCCATCTGCATCAACACACATGGGAGACATAAGCTGGCTTTGTACTTCTAGAATTTTATTTAAACGTTTTCATTGGTTTGATTTTCTAATTATTAGTGAGATCAACTCAATATTTGTTTTTGACCACAGTGATGGGAAAATTCGGAGTGGGATGGAAATTTCTAACACGAACAAATTTCTAACAGTTAATGTGGTTTTCATTTGGGAAATTACATGCATTCCAGAATCGAATGGTAAAAGCAAATTAAATTTTTAAGTATTTTTGAACGACATTCATTGAATGTAGAAAGAATTTTGTTTTTCGAATGTTCATACAAATATTAAGATGAACCTTTGTTTGTAAATCTACCAGTGTATAGCCAGCTATAGAACCCGTGTGTGTTCATGTGTCAGTTCTTTTGTAATAGTAATAAAGTTACATTAAAAAAAAAAAGAACTTGAAAGCAGTAAAGATCTGTAAAATGTTAAGAAACAAAGAAAATTAAAAAAAACTCCCTCCCATACACACGACACACTTGCATGCACATACAGCCAGATTCACTAAGTTGCAAATTGCAAACGTTTGCCTGTGTTGAAAAAAGTGCCTAATTTTGCCCAGGCATTTATACCTGATACAATAAAGTTTCAGTCACACCAATATGGCATAAAATCATTCCAGCTTCTCTTCCAAACATTTCCCCATGCAAATCAGATATGTGTGCTGAAATGCCAGGAAGCATTCTAAACCAACTGATAACAGGAAGGAGAGTGTTATAAACACTAGGCACGCTGTCAGGAGCTTTGATAAGAAGGGGTATCCCACATTACCTACCATCATATACTGTGTAATAGAATAAAATTTGGAACACTTGTTAAATGAAAATGTTTTACATTTTGCTTACCGAGAATACATGACATATGTCCATGCTGCATAGCCCACCTTGTTCAGCCTGGACTACATCAAATATAACCCCCTGAAATTATTTTTTTCTTTGCTACAGCCTTTATTTGGGTCATGAACCCCAGCCATGCCTCCAACATGGGTGAAACATGTTGGGGGCATGGCTTTGGGTGGGATTGTGCTGTGTGCTACCATTGCAGTAAACCTTTGCTAGGGAGTGAAAAACTTCGGTGTGCGGCCCATTAATTTTGAACGAAGATAAACCCCACCCACTGGGACATTTTTATTCTGACAGCTGCACCCGCCACAGTCAGAATACACTGATCTGTGACTGCAGCCATTAAGAAAAAATGGCCAACATGTTCCCTCTACAGAAATCAATCAATCAACCTCTGTTGAACAAGGATGGCCACACACTGATCGAAATTTTGCCAGTCCCTGCTGAGCTGGACGTATTTCCTTTTTTTAATTTTTTTTTTTCCAATTCTTTATTTAGATAAGGCATTTGGTAATACAGAAACCTCAACACTGGTTTACCTAAAATGGAACACTTCTACGAAGAAGACCTCAGTCACAAGCACCACTTTGTAGTAAAGGATAAACAAATAACTGAAGACCAGATAGTGGACCTCAGGGTCTAGGAAGTCTTTGCATCCCGCACATTATTTTTGACAGTATACACCGTTTTATTAAAAGTGTAGAAAGAGCGGGTTTGACCCTAAGGGCCGAACAGCCGGACGAATTTCAGTCAGTGTATGGCCAGCTTTACATTGGAGAGATATTCTCTCACTTCCTGTTATGTCTTGGGACAGGATGTGAAGCAAAGTCTGCCCAAAGAGAGACCAGGACAGAACAAAAACTGGGTTTTTTAACCATAACCCATCCACTAACCCAGGGATTGACAAATTTGCTTTAAATTTAGAAAACAGCTAGAAGCCATTCTTCTTTTTTTTTTTTTTTTTTTTTTAACAAAGTTTACTGGTGGAACAGGTAACATGTTACCGAAGGTAAACTTATCCTTTAATCCTCTCACCTGCCAAAGCTGTTTTTGCGTTTTTTGCACACGTTTAAGAAATCATTTTAGGCTTACAGATTAAAGAGTAAGTAAACCCTGGTGGGTTTTTCTTCCTTTCTTCTTCCCTGCAAAGAAAAGGCATAATGTGCTAGTATGCACATTATGCCTTTATGCCTGCTTGGGTGTAACTTTAATTTTTTACAATTTAAAAAGAAAACATTTTTTTCTTTTTTTCTTTTTTTACTTTAAGGGTAACTCCACTTTTGTGGGAAAAAAAAAAGCAAATAAAAAATAATATAGCGTATACAATTGCGGCACAAGTTATATTGTAGTTGAATGTTATTAAAAATTTCCTTTCCTTTTCAATCTGCAGCCACTATAATTTTCTGAAAATGCAATATGGCTACCTGGAGTTGTACTGAACATGCCCCAGAAACACCATTTCCTGCTTGTATGATTGGCTTACCAATTTTCCCAAAAGTCTGCCTAAGATACAAGTCAGATTTCAGCCATCCCCAGCAACAAAAATGTCAAAAATGCCACAATAGGGATAAAACTTTTTCGCAGAAGAGAGTTTAATAAGACTCGTGGCCACTCATTACAATTAGAAGAAAAGAGGTTTAACCTTAAACTACGTAGAGGGTTCTTTACTGTAAGAGCGGCAAGGATGTGGAATTCCCTTCTACAGGCGGTGGTCTCAGCGGGGAGCATTGATAGCTTCAAGAAACTATTAGATAATCACCTGAATGACCGCAACATACAGGGATATTTAATGAAATACTGACACATAATCACACACATAGGTTGGACTTGATGGACTTGTGTCTTTTTTCAACCTCACCTACTATGTAACCATGTAACTATATATTTTTGGTGAGATACTCCCAATAGGAACACGTCTAAAGGGATGCAGGCCCAGCAGATTTCCTCATTAGTGCTCTGCAGCTGCCACAGCTGATTGATAATTATGAAATCACTCCCATTAGACCCACTCAACACAGAGGAACAAACAGGAATTTCTTCAGAATAACAAAAGGTAGGAATCTGCAACAAAGATTGTTATAATCCTTGCAATGTACATCACCCAGAGGGGAATGCTTTTTTTTATCTCAACAAAAGTAGAATTACGTTTTAAGTGTTTTTTTGTTTTTTTTCTTTCCATCGCATAGGGGCAAATAGTACCCTATGTGAGGATTTTTTTGGTGACAGGTTCTCTTTAATCTGCTCTGTGCTCCACTGAATGTAATGTAATACAATGTACATCGCACTGCAATTACATTCTTTCCCAGCCTTGATGGCCGGAAAAACTGTCAGCGGGGACCTGGAAGCAACGTCATACATGTCACTTCCGGTTCAACAACAAGAAGGGGAGCAGAGCGAATGTGTGTCCGCTCTCCTCCCTCTCCCTCTAGCTGGTGGCAACCGCAATGCTGGTCTGGGGCCCACACATAGGCAAGTGGAGCCCAGGATACATAGCAGGGGTTGTGTGGAGCATTCGGGCGGCAGCCCAGGCACCAGGATGAAATTTGTCACCCTGGCGACCTGGCGTCTGGGGTTTGTCAAGCCTTGCACTAATCATAACCCCTAATCAGCAAAACTGTAAATTGTGTTTATGTCACCTAATTATATCTTTACAGGAATTGTTGCCAGTTTTAGCACAAAGAGGAATTGCACCAAACATCCACACGTTCTGCAATCTAGCAAAGGCCTGCCATAAGAAGGAAGATGGGCTACAGCTGCTTCAAGACATGGCGGTATAAAAACTTTCCATTTTTCAGCTTTTCACTGTCTATATTTAATGATATCTGAAGCAGCGAGAAACTGTAAAAACACATAATTTGGATGAATGAAGGTTAAAAACTGCATCGGGTGGAAAAACTCAATGTAAAAAAAAAAAAAACTGGTGAGGTTAGTGTCACACTGTGTAGATCAGTCATTTGAGGCCATTAAAGCAGAACTTCACTCTTTTAGTCAACACTGACTATTTTTAATCCTTATGCTGCTAGCATTACTAAATAGATAGCAAAGTATATCATATTTACTTGTTTTACAACTTTTTTCAAATTTCTTTAGTTACTTCCTGCTTTCCATGCCTAGGCAAATGATATTCTACATCCCAGGAGTCTTCAGGAGGGTGGACTTGGACTCACTCTGATGTCAGTAGAGAGTGGACTTCAGGCCGCTGACTGCTGAAAACTGGGCTCGCTGAGAGGCTGAGTCGGGTATCGATCCAGGGATCTAGGTGGATCCTGACTCCCTGGTCGTGATGACGTGGAGCCTGGACTCCCTCTGATGTCAGTAGAGTGTGGACTTCAGGCCGCTGACTGCTGAAAACGGGTCACAGGAGTGCAAAACGAACTGCACTCCTGTGATCCAAACTAGCTTTGGCTGTACGTCTTTTTTTAAAAAGCGTTCTTGGTTTGTGGTGCTTAGATAGTGTAGCTCTGCTTTAACATTGTGAACGGTTTTCTGAGCCTGTGGTACTATGCTCTGGGGAAAAAAATAGAAGGTTTACCACTTAAAATGAATATGGAGGGCGTGTCTGGATGTGAGACGAGACAGACGTGCTGCTGTGGAGCTTTGCACATCCTGACTCAATCTACAGCCATCTTCTGAACTGAGCAACCCGGTGAACCTCCAGATCAGCCCCTATAGGTCCCTGGGCACCCCCTGCCTTAATTCCAGCCTAAATTGTGGATCCCGGCTGGCCGGTGGTGTTACGCGGCCCGCGGCCGGCTCCACACAGCCGTGACCCGTCGCCATCTTGCGGCCTACGAGGCCACATACATCCTCCGCGCTCGGGTGCGCTGATCCGCGGGACAAGCGGCGGCACCGTCATCATCCACCTGGAGCAGCTTCTCCAGAGAGGGCGAAGCGGGAGTGAGCCATCAGAGGGCCGCCTGAGAATCCCCAGAGACAGGCTCTCCGCACCTGCGGCCTGCCGCTGTCTTGCGGCCTACGAGGCCACCTGCATCCTCCACACCCGAGTGCCGCGATCCGTGGGACGAGCGGCATCCCCATGCTCATCTACCTTTGGGCAGCTCCTTCAGAGGGGATAGTCTGGGAGGGTGTCATCGGAGGGCCGCCTGAGGATCCCTGAAGACTGATTCCCCACACCTGCAACCCACCACCATTTTGGGGCCTATAGGTAACATCCTCCCAGCCTGGGCACTGTGATCTGGCCATCCTTTCCTCCTCCCCTCCTGCTAGCATCCCTGAGGGGGAAAGATTGAATCATACTGCAGCTGGGGAGTGGCTAATCTGTTAAGGGGGTGGACGCGTCCCGCTGGAGCTTCGCCCCTGTCAGCACCTTTGCATCCTTCATCCTACTCTGCGGACCCCGATACCTACCTACAGGCCCCCTAAGAACCTCCTTCATCATGGGGCAAACCTCGGATGGGTCACCCTAGGACCCGCTACTCAAAATCTGGTCCGAAGGCTTCTCGTACCCCCCATCGGCGACCGTCTACCACGATGGCGGCAAATACGCAGGCGATCGCAGAGCCGGGGACGGTGGTGGCCCCCACGGGAGCGGAGATCCTGGCAGCCATTACAGCGTGCAAGGAAACTCTGACAACCAAGATCGACTTCCTGACCATAGATGTCTCATCCGTCAGGATATGGACAAATTCCAGTCCTGCATCGCAGAGGTGGAGGACAGAGTCTCCACAGTGGAGGACACAGTCCGGGCAGATTCCCGGGAGGTGAGGGCCATGCAGCTCCAAGTGAAAGCGCTCCAGGAGCGTGCTATAGACACTGAGAACCGCCTCAGGCGGAATAACATCCGCATACTTGGATTACCTGAGAGAGCTGAGGGTCCTAGTTCAGCCTGGGTAATATGCCTTCCACCTTCATGGTGGAAAGAGCCCACAGGGTCCCGCTGCTCCTTCCAAGACCAGGGGCCCCTTCTCGGCCCTTCCTGCTGCGGCTGTTAAATTACCGCGATTGGGATTGCATTCTGGCAGCGGCACACGCCATGCCTGAAATTAAATACGAAAATACCAAACTGCTCTTTTTCCCAGATTTCTCTCAGGAAGTACAGCAACACCGCAAGTCCTTTACTGATGTGAGACGTCGGCTCCAGGAAAAGGGAATACGCTTTGGTCTATTATATCCCAGCAGGTTGTGGATCACCAATGGTGACAGCACGCGTTTCTTTGACACCCCGGAGACTGCTGCGGCATGGCTGGATACCCGCTAACAACATACGACCGGGGAACCGTAGTTGACTTTAACATGCTGGGAGCAGCTAACTATCACAATGACTGTGATGACAATGAAAATGACTACCTCCTGTCCCATGTTGACTCACAGTATTACTCACTATCCATCCCTAGGTCTTTTCTCACTGCTCTAATCCACCATTACCCCAATTGGTTGTTAAACGTCCTTTGTTGCATAGACTACCACCCACTCCTCCTGTCTGAGGAGCTCCAGCAGCAACCACCAATTTTGTTTTTCCCTCTTTGTTTCTTTTTATTGACTGTGCTACTGTCTGGAACCTGCTTCCCCTACCTAAGAGTTTCCACAAGTGTTGAAATACAACACTGAACTGTAGCTAATTAAAGCTTAAGGGTTTACTGTTTTTGAGTTTTGGGTATAGGCCAGATCTGATCACTCCCCAGTTTTTAGGGATGTCGCCAGATGAGGGCAGGTTTGACACCTTGGTGTCATCACGGGTATTGTTTATCAGTTATGTATCTATTCATGTTCGTTTGTCTATTTGGTCTTTCATGGGTCATGATTCCACCTGGTACAGGCTCCCTGGGTCCTTGCTGCTCCTGAGATGTGCACGTGCACCTGCTTCACTCCTCCTTTCTTCCCCCGCCAGACCTACGCACAATGACAGAACGTGACGCCCCCACCTTCAGTGCGCTGTCCTGGAATGTCCGGGGGCTCAATTCCAAATTTAAGAGAGCGGTGCTCTTCAAGTACCTCAAATTGCATTCCCCACATATGGTAATTTTACAGGAAACGCACCTATGGGCAGCAAACTACTGGCGCTGAAAAAGCCATGGATCCAGAGAGCCTTACACGCCTCCTATTCCACATATGCCAGAGGGGGGGGGTCACAATCCTGATCAGTAAATCCTTCCCTTGTGTGATGGAACATGTTCACACTGACCCCAGGGTAAATATGTACTAATAGTGTCCACTGTCTGGGGTGTCCGGTATATTGTGGTAGGTGTATACATCCCCCTCCTTTTTCCTCCTCCATTTTATACACCATTCTAGAGAAAATCACTCCATACTGCCCTGCCAAACTGTTACTAATGGGCGATTTCAACGCCATTCTGGCCCCGGACCTAGACAGACCTACACCCCCCCCCCCCCAAACAATTCTCTACTGACTTGCTCTCATGGGCAGAGGCGCTAGGTGTATCTGAGGTGTGGACATGGGAACATCCCACGACCAGAGCATTTCTCCAATACACATAAAACTTCCTCCCACATCGATCTCGCCTTTGCCAACCCGACTATGCTGACAGATGTACTAGACGCCTCATACTTGCCCAGCGGACTCTCAGATCACTGTCCCCTACTCCTTACCGTTCGCTCCCCGTCCTCCCGTTCCTTGTCCCTTTGGCGTCTGGGGACCCATTGGATCTCCCATGCTGACCTGGCAGATACCATTCCACCACGCTTAGCGGAATACTGGGATCTTAATATGGGATCCTCCTCCACAACGGTGACCTGGGATGCCTTTTAGGGCTTTTACCAGAGGGCAATACATCTCTTCTATTGCTAGGATCCGGAGAGAACAAGCGGCTACCACTACTGCCCTACAGACCGCTGCGCAATCCCAATCAGACATCTATGCAGCTGACCTCACTGACACACACTTTGACTCCCTCAATGCGGCGAAACGTGAGCTACACCTCCACCTCACAGAGGTTACCAAACTTCACCTTTGAACAAGGAGACTGCAACGGTCGCCTCCTGGTGATGCTGGCACGACATGGCAGACCCCTGACGGTGATCCCCAGTGTGGTGTTCCCTTCAGGAGAATCGGCCTCTTCCCTGCCAGACATACTCGAGGCCTTCCGCCAGTACTACAGCTCTCTCCATACCTCAGTGCTACCCTCGGACTTCCAGTCGCGGGACCTCGCGCCCTGGCTGGACTCCTTGGCACTTGGCTGGTTGTCTGATGGGGAGAGAGAATCCTTAGTGAGGCCGATTACCCCGGAGGAAGTACTGAAGGCGATTAGGTCCTTCCCCGTGGGAAAGTCTCCGGGCCCAGATGGACTACCCACATTCTGCGTCTCCTACAGACCAATCGCCCTACTTAATACAGACTTCAAGATCCTCACCAAATTACTAACCACGAGACTACAGCCCCTACTACCATCTATCATTGAGACTGACCAGACTGGTTTCATGGCCAATAGAGCGACAGACGTAAACTTGAGGCGCCTATTCACCAACATACACGTGCAACATCTCAATGAGGGATCTAGGGTGGTGGCCTCCCTGGACATTGAGAAGGTCTTCGACACAGTCGAGTGGCCTCTTCTCTAGGAGGTCCTCCGCAGGATGGGGTTCCCCCTCATCTTCATTGAATGGATGAAGGCCCTTTACCTTGACCCCACCTCGGCCATTAAGCTGGGAGGGGGCCTGTCACGGTCCTTCCATCTATCCAGGGGCACGCGGCAGGGCTGCGCTCTCTCTCCAGCCTTATTTGCCATCGCGATGGAGCCACTTGCGGAGTCCCTTCGCAACTCTCCTCACGTTAGGGGGCTGCGGGTTGGCTGGCTGGAGGAGAGGGTCACCCTGTACGCAGACGACCTCCTACTCTTCCTCAATGACGCGGGTCCATCACTCGAGGGAGCCCTACAGGTTCTCAACTCCTTTTCCTCTGTCACGGGCCTCAGAGTTAACTGGACAAAATCTCTCCTGTTCCCCATAGATCCTGTGGCCCACGACACAGCTCCCACTGACATCCCTCTACAATGGGTCGAGAATTTTAAAAACCTAGGGGTGGTGGTCTCCATGCAGGCTTCTGACTACTTACCCCTAAACTTGTCCCCGGTGGTTCAGGAGACTCGGCAACGGCTGAAGGCGTGGGAATCCTTGCCTCTTTCACTGTTGGGATGCATAAATTTGTTTAAAATGAAAATACTCCCCAAATTCACATACTTATTTCGCCACTCTCCACAGTGGGTTCCTAAATCTTTTTTCATACGTCCTACATCGCCTCCTCGCCTCTTTCCTATGGGGATCCCAATCCCCCAGATACAGCTGGACCACACTGATACGCCCGACCTCCCAAGGTAGCTTGGCGTGTCCAGATCTATACAAGTACTATCTAGCCACCCAGCTAGTAACGGCTGCTTGGTGGCTCTAACCGGACATTTCCAACCCAGCTACCCAGGTCGAGACAGCAGTGCTGGGATCCCTGGAGGCGCTCAAATTTTTGCTCTTTCGAGGCCCTCGAGCCCCCTATCCACTGACACCCTCCATGCCACACACTGCGTGCATGGGGGGCAGGTCTCAAATTAGAAAAATACCCTCTACAGGCAATCTCACCCAATGCTCCCCTTTGGCTAAATCCAACCCTGGAGCACATCTATAAACTACCCGAGCCTCATGCCTGGACCAAATTTAACATCAAAATGGTGACACAGATTGTCTCTAATCAATTCCTAGTCCCGCTCTCCAAACTGAACTCCAATTTTAACATAACGCAGTCCTATTTTTTTCCGATTCCTTCAACTCTCCCATGCCTTCGGCCGCAAATTCTCCAACTCCCCTCCTCAACTAGTCCAATCTTCACTAGAGGACCTTCTTAGATCAGATTGTGCGAAAAAACCCACTTCTCAATTATATTCACACCTGACTATCACCTCCCTCCCGACTATGGAAAAGCTTAGATCTAAATGGTCCGTGACATCCCCGATTTTGACAACGATGACTGGGATGACATATGGGATTTCCCATTTAGCTCCCTGGTCTCTCTGAGAGATCGCCTGATCCATTTTAAGATAGTCCATCGGGCATATTTTACCCCTCACAGACTACACAAAATGAACCCCGACTCCCCTCCCGGATGTTGGAGATGTGGTGGGACTCCTGGGGACATCACCCACATCTTCTGGACCTGTGCGGCAATTGTCTGATACTGGAGAGAGATATTAGACTTTATCACACAAATCACCTCTGTGCCACTACAACCATCAATGTCAATCTGCATACTAGGCCTGAAAGAACAACTCATTCCTACGGTGACAGGACGCACACTGGTGGGATTGCTCCTGTTCTATGCCCGTAAAGCCATAGCCCTTAGTTGGCGCAAACCAATCCCCCCTCCTCTCTCCCTGTGGAAACAATTAACAATAGCTTACCTTTGTATAAAGACACATATGACAACAGAGGCTGCCCCAACAAATATGGCAAAGTCTGGTCTAAATGGCTGGCAGATCCCTCCACCGTTTCAGAGGCCTTTTAGTAGATCTCAATCACTAAATAGCTCCCAAGCGGGTGCCAGGTGTACACAATGAATCTATAATGTGCTACCATACCATATACAATTGCGCATAGTACCACTTTGTGACCCAGCGAACTGTGCTGCTATAACCAATATCATAATATGTATTTCATACCCGATGTCTACGAATGATAGGGTGACAGCGTGATTCCTGCAAGGATCACATTGACATCATATGAGACCAATGTATGTTTGAGGGTTTGTTCTCTTTTGTGTTTCTCTTTTTGAAAACCAATAAAAAGACTTTTAAAAAAAAATGAATATGGAAAACTCTTAATTTTTATTTTTAGAAAGCCCTGTGTGCTCTGCAGGCCACTTGGCATAGATGCACCTTATACTTTATAATCCATCCAAAAGTTAAAATTATCAAGTGGAAAAATCCCAGAGGGAGGGCACTGTGGACTTTTAGGCCCCATTTACACTTGTGTGACCTGACTTGAAAGTCACGTGACTTTGGCGCAACTTGAAGCAATGCCTGTGTAATCTTGAGGTCCATGGACCTCAAGTCAGACCAAAGTAGTGCAGGAACTACTTTGAAGTCGCACAGATATAAACGGTACTCATTGGAAATCATGGGGTGCGACTTGTCATGCGACTTTGCAGTCCCAAGTCGCACAAGTGTGAAAGGGACCTTAATGTCACATATATTATGTTCCCATTCACTCTGTTACTGCCTCATTACGTTTTATAGGATCGACCCGCTTCCTCAGGAGGACATCAATGATAATATAGGATTATAATCATAGATATGAGCAAATATCTGTTTTATATGCATACACAACAATAATTGTACATGTTTTTTAAATATATATATATATATATATATATATATATATATATATGTGTGTGTGTGTGTGATATATGTACATACACACACTACAGTGGCTTGCGAAAGTATTCGGCCCCCTTGAACTTTTCAACCTTTTGCCACATTTCAGGCTTCAAACATAAAGATATAAAATTTTTTATTTTTTGTGAAGAATCACCAAGTGAGACACAATTGTGAAGTGGAACGAAATCTTTTGGATTTTTGAAACTTTTTTAACTAGTAAAAAAATGAAAAGTGGGGCGTGCAAAATTATTCAACCCCCTTGCGTTAATACTTTGTAGAGCCACCTTTTGCTGCGATTACAGCTGCAAGTCGCTTGGGGTATGTCTCTATCAGTTTTGCACATCGAGAGACTGAAATTCTTGCCCATTCTTCCTTGCAAAACAGCTCGAGCTCAGTGAGGTTGGATGGAGAGCGTTTGTGAACAGCAGTTTTCAGCTCTTTCCACAGATTCTCGATTGGATTCAGGTCTGGACTTTGACTTGGCCATTCTAACACCTGGATACGTTTATTTGTGAACCATTCCTTTGTAGATTTTGCTGTATGTTTGGGATCATTGTCTTGTTGGAAGATAAATCTCCGTCCCAGTTTCAGGTCTTTTGCAGACTTCAACAGGTTTTCATCCAGAATGGTCCTGTATTTGGCTGCATCCATCTTCCCCTCAATTTTAACCATCTTCCCTGTCCCTGCTGAAGAAAAGCAGGCCCAAACCATGATGCTGCCACCACCATGTTTGACAGTGGGGATGGTGTGTTGAGTGTGATGAGCTGTGTTGCTTTCGTTTTGCATTGTGGCCAAAAAGTTCGATTTTGGTTTCATCGGACCAGAGCACCTTCTTCCACATGTTTGGTGTGTCTCCCAGGTGGCTTGTGGCAAACTTTAGACGAGACTTTTTATGGATATCTTTGAGAAATGGCTTTCTTCTTGCCACTCTTCCATAAAGGCCAGATTTGTGCAGTGTACGACTGATTGTTGTCCTATGGACAGACTCTCCCACCTCAGCTGTAGTTCTCTGCAGTTCATCCAGAGTGATCATGGGCCTCTTGGCTGCATCTCTGATCAGTCTTCTCCTTGTCTGAGCTGAAAGTTTAGAGGGACAGCCAGGTCTTGGTAGATTTGCAGTGGTCTGATACTCCTTCCATTTCAAAATGATCGCTTGCACAGTGCTCCTTGGGATGTTTAAAGCTTGGGAAATCTTTTTGTATCCAAATCCGGCTTTAAACTTCTCCACAACAGTATTACGGACCTGCCTGGTGTGTTCCTTGGTCTTCATGATGCTCTCTGCGCTTTCAACAGAACCCTGAGACTATCACAGAGCAGGTGCATTTATACAGAGACTTGATTACACACAGGTGGATTCTATTTATCACCATCAGTCATTTAGGACAACATTGGATCATTCAGAGATCCTCGCTGAACTTCTGGAGTGAGTTTTCTGCACTGAAAGTAAAGGGGCCGAATAATTTTGCACGCACCACTTTTCAGTTTTTTAATTGCTAAAAAAGTTTAAAATATCCAATAGATTTCGTTCCACTTTACAATTGTGTCCCACTTGTTGGTGATTCTTCACAAAAAATAAAAATTTATTATCTTTATGTTTGAAGCCTGAAGTGTGGCAAAAGGTTGAAAAGTTCAAGGGGGCTGAATACTTTCGCAAGCCACTGTATATTACCAAAAGTATTGGTACACCCGCCTTTACACGCACATGGACAGAATGATAAGCTTGCCGAAAAAGCCAGGTGCGTCTGAGAAAGTTGTCAGTAAGCACTTGAGTCAGTGGGGGAAGGAGGGAAAGAAGAAGCGCCCCCAGCCACCCCAATAGGGATCATGCTGTGGCCAAGGGGCCTCTCCCTCCCCCGGCTCCCCAGTCACCAGACAAAGTCTCCACCAAGGAGCGCACCATGGAAACTAATATTAAATGGAGAACCTGAAAACTTAAAACTGGAAATGTAAATAATCATGTGTCTACTACAAACACTGAGGAGAAAGGGACAGTTTGAGGGAAGCACGAGTAGCTCAAAGAACAGGGACTCCGAAGAGGCCTAACTGCAGTGTTGTTATTCCCTACACCGCCAATGCATGGTAGAAAGCTCAGGATAGGCTAAAACTTAGAAGACCTGCAATGGATCAGTGAGAAGAGAAGAAGGGAAAATAGGGAAGAGAGGGAGAGAAAAAAGGGGGAGAAGGGAATAATCAGGGGATGAGGAGTTTCAATAGGGTCACTCAGAGCGCAAGTTAATCAGGGTAGTTAACGCCAGGATATAAGGGGATGTGACAATATTTGGCCCAGGGCTCCCAGGTAAGTTCGAAAAGTCGGGCCTTGTCTTGTATAATGCGACTATATTTTCCTGTGCCATGATCCAGGATATTTTATGCTTCACCGATGTGAATGGAACCGTAGTTTTTTTCCAACGGGCCGCTATTGTAATTTTGGTGCCCAGTAGAATAAAGAAGATCAGTTTTTGGGAGTATTTATCAACCTTACCCACTTTAAGGTTCAGCAGAGCTATCTCTGGTGTTTGAGGGATCTGAAAGGTTGTTACTTTGCGAATCACAGAGAAAACTTTGTTCCATAGGCTCCTTATTCGTGGGCAGGACCACCAAATATGGTACATTGTACCTATATGATTGCAATTTCGGAAACACAGCGGGGAAGCATCTGGGTATATCTTAGCAAGAAGGGAGGGGACCCTGTACCAACGGGTGAATATCTTAAAGCTGGCTTCAATCAGAGAGATATTCAAAATACCCTTAAAGGAGCGATGAAAGCAGGAAAACCATTTGTCTTGATCCCAGGAAATATCAAGGTCTTTTTCCCAGGAATAGGGCATAGGGAGGTTTAGACATGACTGAGGCTAGAGAGGCATAAATGATGGAGATCCCCCCTCTGATCCGTGACATCCGAACACCATGATTCATAATTCGTGACCCGAGGAGGTTCCGGTTTATTTGGCCAAATGGACTGAAGGAAGTGTTGTATTTGTATATATCTGAAACGTTCAGCGGGAGGCATCTCAAGTTTACTGGTGCAAAATGCAAAAGATAAAGGGCCTGTGGAAGTGAAGTAGTTTCCAATTCTGAGTAAGCCTTTATTCAGCCACCAGCTAAATGCTAAAATGTTCATTCCCGGCGGAAAGTCGGGGTTATGAAACATATATGTGTTAGGGGACGAAGTGCAGAGATCAGGGAGGGGTTTTTATGTAATCGATCGCACAGAGCCAATGAGTGGGAAAGAGTGGGGGCTAAAATGGGTGGCCTAAGCTTAGGCGGGGACCATATTAGGAAGTCAATAGTGTGGAGAGGGACTGCTTGACGTTCTATAGATACCCAATCAGGTTTGGGGCCCCATGAATAAACAATGGAGATCTGGGCCAGCTGAGCGGCTTGGTAATACCACCAGATGTTAGGTAGGGCTAGGCCCCCTTGCGCTTTAAGCCTAAATAGAATGTTCTTAGAGCATCTTCTGCCCTTTGGCCCCCATATAAATTGTAGAATCTTGGATTGCAGTGTTTGTATTTGTGACTTCTGGATAGGGATAGGTAAAGACCTGAATAAATAAAGTATGCGGAGGAGGAGGGTCATTTTGACTGCATTAATATGGCCTAGCCAGGAAAGGTTATGCTTAGCCCAATTAGAAAGGTCTGAGGACATTTTACGGAAGATGGCCGGGTCATTCGAGAAATATAGGGAAGCTATACTAGCGGAGAGATTGACCCCTAAATAAGGGATGGACGACGAGCTCCAGGAAAACAGGAAATGGTTTTGTAGGCTACTTAGTATATTGGAGGGAACAGTAATGTTTAGTGCTAATGATTTGGAGACATTAACACGGAGGCCAGATATTTCGCCAAATTTGTCAAGCAGGGAGAAAATGTTAGGGGTAGAGATCAGTGGAGAGGTTACAAATAACAGCAGGTCATCGGCAAAAAGAGCGCATTTGTGTTCTTGTTTACCACAGACCACCCCCTTAATATCAGGATGTGTTCTAATTGCAATAGCCAATGTCTCCATTGCTATAGCGAAAAGGAGGGGGGAAAGTGGGCAGCCTTGCCTGGTGCCCTTTTCTATAACGAGTGGTTTGGAGTAGTAGCCCTGGAGTCTGACCTGTGCACTTGGGCCAGAATACTGGGCTCGTAATGTACCCAGGAAATGCGGACCAAAGCCCCATCTCTCCAAGACACTAAATAGATATGGCCAGGTTACTGTATCAAAAGCTTTTTGTAGGTCGATTGATAACAAGAAACCTTTTTGCTGGGGGCCTCCATCCCAATGGGAATTGAGAAGGGAAATGATGTCAACTGCTCTTCTAATTTGGTCAGGACCTTGTCTCCCCGGGATAAAGCCCACCTGGTCCTTATGAATATAGAGAGCTATGCAAGATGCAAGTCTGTTAGACAGAATTTTTGTTAAAATTTTTAGATCATTGTTGATTAAGGAGATAGGACGATAATTAGAGACCAAGGAAGTCTCTTTGCCAGATTTAGGAATGACCGATATGAATGCCAGGTTTAGGGCTTTATCCAAGGGAGAACCAGACCTGAGAGAGTTGAAAAACCTGACCATGTACGGGGCTAAGATGGGGGCTAATTTTTTGTAGTACCCGACGGAAAAACCATCTGGTCCCGGGGCTGAGTTTTGTTTAAGCTGTTTTATCACCCCGAGGACTTCCGATTCCGATATCGGGTCATCTAAGAGATCAGAATGTTCAGAGGATAATTTTGGGAGAGAGACATTGTTCAGATATTCTGCTATGGGAGGTTGGGGACCAAACTGCGTGTTTTTATATAACGAGGTGTAGAAATCTTGGAATGTTTCCATGATGAGACGTGGGTTTTGTGTGAGTTCCCCCGTTCAAGCTCGTATTTTGGGAAAGGTGTGAGATCGAGTCCGTGGGGAGAGTTTGGCTGCTAATTTGGCTCCTATTTTGTCTGCCTGGTAGTAGAAACGGGCTCCTGACCATCGTAGGTGTTTCTCAGCTTCGGTGGTAAGTGCAAGGTTTAGGGACGTCCGTGTTGATTTCAGGGACTCCAGAGATTCCCTAGTGGGGGTCCTTTTATGGGCCTTGCTTAGTGATTGGAATTTTTTATAGAGGATGTTGATGTCTACTGTACGTTCTTTTTTAAGGCGGGAGGTGATTTGGATAATCTTCCCTCTGATAACTGCTTTATGGGCCACCCACAATGTTTCTGGGGAGATTTCATCATTATTGTTTAATCGGAAGTATGCTTGTATTTCCTGTGCCAAGATGGTGCATTGGACCTGATCGCTTAAAAGCCCTTCATTAAGGCGCCAAATGAATTTTTTACAAGGATTATGAGAATGTTGCATGTATAAAAGGACCATAGAGTGATCTGAGATGGTGGTATCTCTGATGACTGCTCTAATAGCCGAGGGGATGTTGTGGGATTGAATAAAAATATGATCAATTCTAGTGTAAAGGTGATGGGGGGCAGAGTAGTGTGTGAAGTCTTTGGATCTAGGATTCAATTCTCTCCAGATGTCCACAAGGCCAAGGGAACACAATGTGGAGGCTATCTTAGTACTCTGTTTTGGAGGTTTCCTTGACCGAGAGGGGCCTAGCCCCGATTTGTCCAGAGAGAGATCAAAAGGGAGGTTCGTGTCTCCACCCATGATAATTTTCCCTTCCAGCTGCGGGCCTAGTGTGGACATCATAGTGGAAAAAAAAGAAGCTTGACCTTTGATTGGGGCGTAATATGATATGAAAGAGTACTGGGTTCCCTCGATAGTGCCTTTTACTAATAGAAATCCGCCTGCTTGGTCTCTAATGACATCAGTTGGGGAAAACCTAAGATGTTTCGCGAAACAAATGGCTACCCCCTTAGTTTTGTTGTCTGCCTTGGAAAGAAAAAACTAGGGATAGTTCCCGTGTAAAAAGGAGGGGTTGTAAGATGACGGGAAATGTGTTTCCTGTAATGAAAGGACTGCGACCTTTTGTGATTTGTAATGATTGAAGAGTTTTCGTCTCTTAACTGGGGAGTTTAACCCTTGCACTTTGAGTAGCAATACAGAGGGGGGGAGATGTGTGAGTGTCAGAATGCACGGATCAGAGGGGGGGATATACGCATCTTCCTAAAAGTGCTTACCTTGACCTCCATAAGTTGGTTATGTATCATAACCCCTGTTACCTGATAGTTTGGATGCTGTAACTGCAGGGGTTGTGTTGGGCGTCTGAGTGACCCTAGGGAGAGGTGGGAGAGGAGAAGAGGGGAGGTAGAGGAAGCCGTACCTGAGAAGAGGAGACAGGACATGTCAATAACAATGTGGAAAACTATAAAACAAGCAATCATAATGCAACTTAAGTACAACCTAAGTTCCCTTGCAGGAGGAAGGGGCGACATGCCACCCCCGCAAGTTTTTCCCAAAAAAGGGGGGCTGTGGTACAGTCTCCGAGTGGGGGAAAAACGCCACTCCGAGACAGGTGGAGGCGAAGTGCAGCCGCTCCAGCCATTCCACCGAGATAAAATGGCAAACAATTGGAGGAATAAAATTGGAGGTAAACATTTAAACTAAAAAAGAATACAAAAATAAAAGAGTATGGTAGAGATGAGTGGATAAACGACAGCATTGCACCATCAGGCGTGAGTCAGGCCCTAACCCTGCCATGAGGGTAAGGGTGACGTGGAAAGTCAATGACCCAAGACCTGTCGGTGAAGTCAAAGAAAAGGTATAAAAGGTTGATTGCAGACTTCTCCTTAAGGTGGGCAACCATCTTTAGATCTCTTAGCTTGTTGCTTGTGCCACAAGGGTTGGATGGGGCTCGTAGGGGGAGGTCTTTTCGCAGAGATTGGGGTCCTGGGATCCAGAGCTAGAGCGAATGGAGGAGAGTGGGAAATGAGTCCCAGTTGAAGCAGCAGACGTTCTCCGTCGACGAAGTTCGTGAAGCTGTAAGATTTGTTTAAGTAGGCAAAGTTTAGACAGGGAAACGACCATCTATAAGTGATCGATTTTTGAGACAGGATTTGCAGGAGTGGTTTTAAGGATCTCGTTATATTGTGTAAGGGGAGAGATCGGCAAATATTTGAATGGGGTGTCCTTGAATGAAGAGGTTTTCAGCTTCCCTGGCTTTATGCATGACCTCCTCTTTAAATGGGGTTTCACCACTATGTCTCTGGGCAGACCGTCTTGGCGAGGAGGTTGGAGGGCCCTGTGTGCTCGGTCTAATTCCAGCCTATAATCGGGTATGTCAGGAATCAGATTTTTGATGAAGGAGCGAACGATTTTGTCGGTTTCCTTGAACGACTCAGGAAGGCCTCTAAGTCTGAAGTTATACCTGCGCGATCTATTTTCGAGATCGTCAAGTTTTGAGAACGCTATATCTAGCTGTTCGTGAAGTTCATGGATCCTGTCAGTATTCTGATTGGCAATGGCAACGGTTTGATCGTCTTAGCTTCGATCGCTTTGATTCTGGCTCCCAGGTGCTGCAGGTCAGCCTGTATTGTGGATGTAATTTGTGAGGCAGTGTGAGCAAGACCTCTGGAGAGCATGTTTGAGAAAGTCTCCATTAAAGATGAAAAGTCAGTGGGAATAGAGAAGGGGGGTCCGATGTGAGCTCCTGGATGGGCCGGGATATTACTGAAATCATCCATTGGCATGAGGGGGGGCCCATTCAAGGGCCTGCAAGTCAGGGAGTCTGTGGTGGAGGGGGATAATAACTCATCCTGCGGGTTACTCACTGTTGGGAGAAGCGTACCCTCTGTGTGTGAGGCTGATGCTGGTAAATCTGCCATGGATTCCTCCGGATACTGTGTGAGGCCTCGTGCAGTGCTGGCGGCCACCATTTTAGCGGGGGCCGCTTTCGGAGGTCCGGGACTGAGATGTCGGGATAAATCCCGTCTAGCTGAGCCCCCAGTCATGCGGGGGAGTCTCTCGGGTCTTCAGGGTGGATCGTGGGGGCCCGATCGGCAAATTCCTCCGCTGCTGATGGCTGTGGCAGAGAGTAGAGGCTGGAGCGGAGCTCTCAGAACATCCGTCCGTTCATGGAGCTGCTGCGCATGCGCCTTCCGCACATGAACTTTAATGTCATCCCAGTCTTAGTCCGTAGGGTTCAATATTGAGTTGGCCCACCCTTTGCAGCTATAACAGCTTCAACTTTTCTGGGAAGGCTGTCCACAAGGTTTAGGAGCGTGTCTATGGGAATGTTTGATCATTCATCCGGAAGCGCCTAAAAGTCCACAGTGTCCTCCTTTGGGATTTTTCTGCTTGGTATTTTATTAGAATGTGGTGCTCATAAATGCTGACCTCTCTATACATTAATCAAAGTTGAAAATGAATTCTTAAGTGCTCAGTTAGACTGAAAAAAGGCACTGGGTTCAGCTGGAAGACAAAAAAAGACCTGCGTCCTTAGATACAAAGGAAAGCAGCACTTGAGTTTCTCATGCAGACATTGCTGTAAAACGCCTGTCCACCCTGGTGTGTTTTGTCAGACCACTACTTGTAATGAGGGACAGGAAGTCCTAAAATGCACTACTGCATATTGTAACAGTCAAGATGTCTAATGCAAAAAAAAAACAAAGAAGTTTCTCAGAGCCACCAATCTGAATAATATTGGCTTTGAAAATTTGACTGAATGTTCTGAAGAAAGCTAGCCATACACTAAGCGAATTTCGATCAATGGGTTGCCCTGTTGAGACTTAGATGAGCCATGTGAAAAACATTTGACTGAACAGCACTTGTCTCTATTCAGAAGCTGGCACTGTGTAGCTTCGACTGAGGAATCTGATTTTCTTTCTTTCTTTCTTTCTAAAAAAAATAATAAACAAAAGAAATCTATGGGTGTGTGACCAGCTTTAGTATTTAAATTTGACTGAATGTTCTGAATTTGTTCTTTCAAATTTGATTGGATGTTCTAAATTTGATTTCTGGTTAGTAGGGTTACTGAGTAGCTTTACAGGTATGAAATTGCTCTTGAAAAATACCCTGTCATAAAAAATTACAGAAAAATGTAAACTGTAAAATCACGTATTTTCAATGCTTCTTTGCAGCGTTTTTCCTTTCCATAAACCTTTTTGTATTCATTTGAAATGTGCTTTGAACCACTTCCCATCCACTGTATGTATATAAAGATCCTCAGGAGGGATGGGTGATATCTCTGTAATTGCTGCAGCAATGATCGAGATATCATTCTTTAGGGCCAGCAATTCTGCACAAAATAAAGGTAATCCGAGCTGCTAACAAGACGCTGGATTACTTTTACAGGCGGTGGAAGGAGGTCCAACCCCCTTCCCGCCACCACTGCCTTTACCAGATTCTCCCATGCGATCGGAGAGCCCAGTAAGGATGCGATCAGCGGCATCCAGCTCTAGACACACAGTGAGAGGAATGGATGTTGTTCCTCCCACTGTGACATCAGAAACAGGAAGTGATAAGGATTTTGTCACTTCCTGTCTCGGTTCTTTGTTTACATGGCCGTTACTAGCCAGGGAATCTTCTCTACAACTACCATGGAGAAGCGAAGAAGCTGGCGGAGGAGTTCTGTCCTCTCTGCTGCCAACTGCTGAGAAGGAAGGGGAAGGAGGTGGGCCGAGACATTCTTCTCTATAACCGCACAGAGAATGTTGCTGCTGCAGGAGAGGTGCGAGAACCACATTAAATGGTCAGTAGGCTGGATTCAGCCCATGGGCCCTGTGTTTAACACATGTGGTGCAGAGGCTGACCACCAGAGCTTACACACAGTGGAGCTGAAAAGTGCCAGGATGACATTTCCCACAACATGTCCACACTGCACTGCTTTAAATTGGCTCTGCTATGTTTACATTCATGTCAGGAATATGTCTTCCGATTCCGGCGCCGCATGGAGTAGGTGTACTTAACCTCAGCTCCCGCTCCATGGCCCACAAAACTGCCTTTATAACCGGCCCAGACCACCGCTGCTGCCCGCAGACCCTCCGGATAGCCCAGCTGACCCTCCTGATAGCTCCGCCACCACTCCAATGGACCAATACCTCGATAAATGTGGCCCGCGAATACCGCCGGGTCAGCGTCAAATCGAGACCGGGGATGCGGCCTTGTCCAGCAGCGCGGTGGACGCGCCTGACATGAAGGTGATCAGCAGTCCGTCCCATCCCTCACAACAACAAGAGGCTGACAATACAGAGAGAATTGCCCAAGCTGTAGCAGTGATTCTAGCCCCCACCATAGCTGCCTCAGTAGAGAAGGCTGTTAATGCTGGCATGCTGATGATAAAAAGAGAGCTGGGGGGACATGCATCTCGCCTCAATGAGACTGAAAACAGAATCTCCAGCATGGAGGAAGAACTGTACCAGGCACAGGCTACAGAGCAAGCCCAGGACAAAACCAATCAATATATACTCCAGAAACTGGAAGATTTCGAAAATAGATCGAGACACAGCAACTTGCGGTTTATTGGAGTACCTGAATCAATGCAATCTTTTGCAATTTCAGAATTTTGCTTCCTCCTGGGTCTCAATAATAGCAGTTGTTATGCCTCCCTTAATAATAATACATGTCTGCCTTATCGCACTTCCACACCAAACGGGCGACCTACTCCTCCTATTATAGATCACCTGCATACTTCTAAGGCAATAGATGATCCACCTAGGGAACATGCCCATCCTACCCCTAACATTCATGTCAGTAAGTGTTATAATAACAGAAATCCCCCACTGTGTAAATTTTACTCTGTCATCTACTTTTAGTTATTCATTCATGGCTAAAATTAAAGATATATAGTAAAAATAGGTGGGACAAAGGGGAAGTTGGCTGGAACTGCTGACATTACATCCAGGGTAGTGGCAGTTCATATAACTGTGAAGCATTTATGTGATTCCCATTTCAGGCTTGATTCATATACATGTGTGGTTGATGGAGGTTTATATCCATATCTATGGACTAGCATGCATCATTATGATATTTTTATATTTATTGTAATATGTGTTATGCCCCAGCTGGACCTCACCACTTTAGCTGTAGTGGTGGATATAGCTTTAAGGTCAGGTAACTAGCCGACTGTCTACCACTGCTACACATATACATTTTTGTGTATAGTAATAGACTTGCAAAGGGGTTCCTTCTACTATATTACATAAATTCAGCTAATTTGCCTATATAAATATTATGATACAGGCATACTTTAAAATACCTGTGGCGTAGGGAAATTAGCACGCCTCCTACCCACTTATCTCTAGTGATTGAGACAACCCCCCCCCCCCCCTCCCTTATATATTATTGAGGGGATAGGTACTTTGGTGTGTAAGAATATAATTATATAAAACCATCCTTAAGGTGTTTTCCTGTATATGCTTAGCAATCAGGTTTTCAGGTAGCGCCAATTAAACCCACTTTTCAAATATCTGTTTGCTGCTATGTAATGGTCTTTTAGCAGCTGCTCTCTTGATCTGATGCATGAATCTGGCAGAAATCTTCCTCAATGTGCCTTTATCTGCAGGAAACCCGTCTGTGCTCTGATTCAGCCACAAATCTCTTAATAGTGCGATGATCACGCTTAAGTTTTTGTGAAATATCTGATGTTTTCATACCTCGTCCAAGGCATTGAACTATTTCACTCTTTTCGGCAGCAGAGAGATCCTTTTTCTTCCCCATATTGCTTAACCACTTCCCGCCCGCCCTATGGCGGATTGACGTCCGGGAAGTGGTTCTGTTATCCTGACTGGACGTCATATGACGTCCAGCAGGATAACATGCCGCAGCGCGCCCCCGGGGGCGCGCATCGCGGCGATCGGTGGATCGGTGTGTCAGTCTGACACACCGCTACACCGATCTTGGTAAAGAGCCTCCGGTGGAGGCTCTTTACCACGTGATCAGCCGTGTCCAATCACGGCTGATCACGCTGTCAATAGGAAGAGCCGTTGATCGGCTCTTCCTCACTCGCGTCTGACAGACGCGAGTAGAGGAGAGCCGATCGGCGGCTCTCCTGGCAGGGGGTGTCTGCGCTGATTGTTTATCAGCGCAGCCCCCCCGCAGATCACCACACTGGACCACCAGGGATCGCCACTAGGACCACCAGGGAAGGGGCAACATGTGGATGGCCAGGTATGTACCCCATGGCCATCCACATGTGCCAAATCTGTGCCAATCAGTGCCCACAAATGGGCACTGATTGGCACCATCATGTTGCAGTGATGCCCAGCAATGCCACCCTTAGGGGCATCACTGCAAACAAGCAGTGCCATCAGTGCCACCCATCAGTGTCCATTCATGCCACCTGTCAGTGCCCATCCGTGCCCATCTATCAGTGCCCATCTGTGCCAACTATCAGTGCCACCCATAAGTAACCATCAATGCCACCTACGAGTGCCCATCCGTGCCGCCTATGAGTGCCCATCCGTGCCACCTATGAGTGCCGCATACCAGTGCCACCTATCAGTGCCCATCAGTGCCACCTATCAGTGCCCATCATCAGTGCCCGTCAGTGCCACCTCATCAGTGCAACCTCATCGGTGCCCATCAGTGCTGCGGTATCAGTGCCCGTCAGTGCAGCCATATCAGTGCCGTCATTGAAGAAGAAAATGTACTTTTTTACAAAAAGTTTTAACAGAAACAAAGAAAAACGTTTTTTTTCAAAATTTTCGGTCTTTTTTTATTTGTTGCGCAAAAAATAAAAACCGCAGAGGTGATCAAATACCACCAAAAGAAAGCTCTATTTGTGGGATTAAAATGATAAAAAATTTGTTTGGGTACAGTGTAGCATGACCGCGCAATTTTCATTCAAATTGCGACAGCGCTGAAAGCTGAAAATTGGCCTGGGCGGGAAGGTGTCTAAGTGCCTGGTATTGAAGTGGTTAAAAATGGTGCTCTGCTTAATAATGTGGAACACCCTCCTTTAGTAGTTTTTCCTTTAATTGGGCTCACCTGGCAATCTACTTTAAAACCTTGGTTTGCGAGCATAATTCGTTCCAGAAACATGCTTGTAATCCAAAGCACTTGTATATCAAAGCATTTTTTTTACAGGGTATAAAAGAGAAGAGAGGCACCTCTAAGTGTAGCAATAAGTTGCTAAATGTTGTACCTTCATTAAATGTAACCATATTGCTACACTTAGAGGCTCCTCTCTTCTTTTTTATACTCCAGTTGTGACATGATGCTACTCTGATATCAAGACATCGCTTGTATATCAAGGCAAAATTTACTAAAACATCTAACTTGTCTTGCAAAACGCTCTTGAACCAAGTTACTCTCAAACCAAGGTTTTACTGTAATCATCACAGGTGTCCGAGATTGTTTTCAGTGATCAAAAGAGCCCTGAGACACAATACCATCCATGAGTTAAACTGAAAAACAAAATATTTAATCTTTGTGACACTGAAATAAAATTTGCATAATAATTTGGAACACGGTGTATGTTAAATGTACATTATATTATGGGTAGGTTATTGAAACAAATGACCTGGTGACAAGCTCTTTTTAGAAGTTTATTGTAATGAAAAAAAAGATACTGAAGATTACTTTATAAACTCGTAAAACAAAAGAGCAACACATGTAACCAATGAGCTGCTAAAAAAATCCAGAAAACACTGCAACTATGTATAAGGCATAAAGATCACTCCGTTTTCTGCAGTTGAGTGCAACCAAATTCTAGAGAGCACAATGCAGAGCTGCTGGGAGTGTATTTACTCAGTCCTGCTTTCTCTGTCACCTGTTATATTGGATGGTTACTGCTGTTTTGGTTAATAGGACTCCTACTGCTGATGTTTTTAATGTTAGTTCCTGGCTGTCCTTCTGATGCTTTGAATTAAGTTCTGTCTGAGTCGCTGACCCGATCAAGATTTAGGCCCCATGTACACGGGACGCTGAGGCAAAGTCCTCTGAACAAATTTTTTTGACACCTTGAAACCGGCACTTAAAACGCCCATTTAGTCACGCTTGCATGCCGCTTTTAGCCGTGTTTGCGCCTAGAAGCATTTATTAAGATTACCTCATTTAAGACCCTCCCCAAGCTAAAAAAACATTGTTAGTTAACTATTTCAGCCATTTTGACCAGAGTGTGTAGCAGCAGCAAAAAGCAGTTGTCTACTTGTATTTGCCTCTATTTCTGTGCTTTTGTTTTGCAATGGATCCCATAATGAGCATATGTGAGGAAATTCTCCTGACATTGCTTTTGATGAGGCTAGAATGATGTAGAAAATTGGGTGAGAGGTCCAGAGTCACCTGCCACAAGTTGTGGATTGTCCACTTACCACGTCATCTGTCACAAGTTGTGCATTGTCCACTTGCCACGTCACCTGCCACAAGTTGTGCATTGTCCACTTGCCACGTCACCTGCCACAAGTTGTGCATTGTCCACTTGCCACGTCACCTGCCAAAAGTTGTGGATTGTCCACTTGCCACGTCACCTGCCACAAGTTATGGATTGTCCATTTGCCACATCACCTGCCACAAGTTGTGCATTGCCCACTTTCCACGTCACCTGCCACAAGTTTTGGATTGTCCACTTGGCACATCACCTGCCACAAGTTGCGGATTGTCATTTGCCACGTCACCTGCCACAAGTTGTGGATTGTCATTTGCCACAAGTTGTGGATTGTCATTTGACACGTCACCTGCCACAAGTTGCGGATTGTCATTTGCCACGTCACCTGCCACAAGTTGCGGATTGTCATTTGCCACAAGTTGGGGATTGTCCATTTGCCACGTCACCTGCCACAAGTTGTGGATTGTCCACTTGCCACATCACCTGCCACAAGTTGTGGATTGTCCACTTGCCACGTCACTTGCCACAAGTTGTGGATTGTCCACTTGCCACGTCACCTGCCACAAGTTGCAGATTGTCATTTGCAACGTCACCTGTCACAAGTTGTGGATTGTCCACTTGCCACATCACCTGCCACAAGTTGTGGATTGTCCACTTGCCACATCACCTGCCACAAGTTGTGGATTGTCCACTTGCCACGTCACCTGCCACAAGTTGTGGATTGTCCACTTGCCACGTCACCTGCCACGTCACTTGCCACAAGTTGTGGATTGTCCATTTGCCACGTCACCTGCCACAAGTTGCAGATTGTCATTTGCAACGTCACCTGCCACAAGTTGTGGATTGTCCACTTGCCACGTCACCTGCCACAAGTTGCAAATTGTCATTTGCAACGTCACCTGCCACAAGTTGTGGATTGTCCACTTGCCACGTCAGTTGCCACATCACCTGCCACAAGTTGTGGATTGTCCATTTGCCACGTCACCTGCTACAAGTTGTGGATTGTCCACTTGCCACGTCACCTGCCACAAGTTGCAGATTGTCATTTGCAACGTCACCTGCCACACGTTGTGGGTTGTCCACTTGCCACGTCACCTGCCACAGGTTGCAGATTGTCATTTGCCACGTCACCTGCCACAAGTTGTGGATTGTCTACTTGCCACGTCACCTGCCACAAGTTGTGGATTGTCCATTTGTCACTTCACCTGCCACAAGTTGTGGATTGTCCATTTGTCACTTCACCTGCCACAAGTTGTGGATTGTCCACTTGCCACATCACCTGCCACAAGTTGTGGATTGTCCATTTGCCAAGTCACCTGCCACAAGTTGTGGATTGTCCACTTGCTACGTCACCTGCCACAAGTTGTGGATTGTCCACTTGCCACGTCACTTGCCACATCACCTGCCAAAAGTTGTGGATTGTCCATTTGCCACGTCACCTGCCACAAGTTGTGGATTGTCCACTTGCCACATCACCTGCCACAAGTTGCGGATTGTCATTTGCAATGTCACCTGCCACAAGTTGTGGATTGTCCACTTGCCACGTCACCTGCCACAGGTTGCGGATTGTCATTTGCCACGTCACCTGCCACAAGTTGTGGATTGTCCATTTGCCACGTCACCTGCCACAAGTTGCTTGTTCAAATCTAATAACATTTGGGTCAAATTCCAATTATACTTCGGATAACAGCAATGCTAGCGGTGTATTGGATTGGATCAAGGGCTCATTAGGGTATATAAATGGTCTATGAATCATTGCAAACAACTACAATTTCTTTAAATATTTTTTTAATGGTTTTTTATCATTTGCCATCATTTTTGAGATTTTTAATGTAAAAAAAATAGGGCACCTTTAAAAACGTTTATAAACGAAAACAAGGCTAAATGCCAGTACCGTGTTTAGCCGCGTTTGGCATTTGAAACTTGGAAATCTTTGGTGTCTGAACCCATTTTTTTGCTTTCAAAGAAATGCTGTTAAACGCAACTGCCTAAAAACGGCAATAAATGAGAATGTGTACATGGTCACATAGGATAACGTTGAATGAGTTCAGGGGCAGTTGAAAAAAGCGTCCAACTGCCTCTGAACGTGTGTTTGGCAGCGTCCCGTGTACATGGGACCTTAGACCCCTTTCACACTGGGGCGGTTTGCAGGCGTTATTGCGCTAAAAATACCGCCTGCAAACCGCCCCTAAACAGCCTCCGCTGTTTGTTCAGTGTGAAAGCCCGAGGGCTTTCACACTGAAGCGGTGCGCTGGCAGGAGAAGAAAAAATCTCCTGCAAGCCGCATCTTTGGAGCGGGGAAGGAGCGGTGTATTCACCGCTCCTGCCCATTGAAATCAATGGGACAGCGCGGCTATAGCGCGGCTATAACCGCGCTGTATGAGTGGTTTTAACCCTTTTTCGGCCGCCAGCGGGGGGTTAAAACCGCACCGCTAGCGGCCGAATACCGCGGTAAAACAGCGCTAAAAATAGCGCTGTTTTACCGCCGACGCCCCCTACCGCCCCAGTGTGAAAGGGGCCTTACAGTATGCTTGTTCCGTGTCTGTGTTCTGACATCAGGCACAGCCAGGCATCTGCAATGGCAGCCCCCATATTTCTTATGTAAATGTGACTTTGCATTAAATTGTGAGCAGGGTTAATGTGACAGAAACTTTTTGGCATTTCAGCAGCCATTTTAGATCACCACCGAAATGTAAAAAAGCGGACAAGGCCAGAATTATGCAGCACAATAAAGAATGTGAATATGGTGGAAGAAAGTGATTAAATCTCATAAAGCAAACAAATACACATAAAATATATTATAGGTATGTGTTCTGCATGTGAACTTATGCTTTAAATTAACCAAAGGCTGGTGTCATGTTTTACAGATTGCTGGTTTCCAACCCAATAACCATGTATACAGCACCTTGATCAATGTCGCCATAAAGAGATTAGATTACATCTACCTAACCGATATCTTGCGGGACATGAAATACAGGAATGTGGCCCCTAATGAAGTCGTGATACGCCAGCTGGAGTTTGCAGCCCAGTATCCACCAAAGTTTGACAAAGTATGTAAGCAATTTAATGACAAAACATATTTTACATTATTCTTACTAATAATATTAAGTAAAATCAACATGTTTAGGTGCATAAATAATACATTTAGCCTTCTTAACTGTTTTTTTTTTTTTTTTTGGATCAATTAACATTTGTGACAACTGACAACATGGGTACATAATATTGCTTGCAATCCTATTTAATTACTTTTTTTGGATAACTCCACAAATCTGGTGTGTTTTTTTTCCCTGAACACCACCCTAACTCAAGCCAATATATTTTTTCAATTTTGTAGTATAAGGCTAGGTTCACATCTATGCGTGTGGCTGCGGGTGTGGGAATCTCATCTGTTCCCGCAACCACCCGCAGCCAAATTGGGCTGCTCTTAAGAGATGCGCAGGGCTGCCATTCATTCGTAATGGCACCCCACACATCTCAGCCCACAGCGTGCTTGGCCGCAATTTGGAAAAGGTGCATGCACATTTTTTTGGAGGAATGGGCTGCTGTGCCCACGCAAACGTAGGCTGCAAAAATGCATAGGTGTGAACCCAGCGAAAAAGAGCCAAAATCTGTGTCAGATTTTAATTCCTATCTGTGAGCTTAATGGGATGTTTTTTCTTCCTGTCTTTGCCACCCATGCAAGAAATGGTGATGCAGTTACCACTGAGACAGGAAGGCACAGCCAGCATATTTATTGCATTAATATTGTCCTATGTTCCAACCCTGCCTCACTTACCCAACAAGGTGTTTCTGTCTTTGTCCCCATTCAAGAGATTTCCCACCACTTCCTGACTTAACAGGAAGTGAAAACAAATCTCCCAGCAGGAACATGTTAATATAAATTTGATAGAAACTCTAACCCATTGCGCTAAAAAAAAAAAAAAAAAATTAAGGAAAATTGTTATCCATACTTACCGTAATTTTCCTTTCCTGGATCCTCCCCATGTCAGCCTACTATGGGTCAGCTCCGCCCCCTCTGACCCCTCCAGGACCACCTTCAAAAAAAACCTGCCTCGCGATGGATAAACTGGGTGGGAATCCTCCAGCTGACATGGGGAGGATCCAGGAAAGGAAAATTACGGTAAGTATGGATAACAGTTTTCCTTATTCCTGGACCTCCCCATGTCAGCCTATGGGATGTACCAAGCAATATTAAGAAGGGAGGGAAGACAAAAAATAAAAAATAAGCCAAACCCTTAATGCAATGCTACTCAAAATTTTTAATGGGCAACAGCCGCCGTAATAACCGTAGAGCCAATTGTTTCCTCAGGTGGACAAGCCATATTAAGCCTGTAATGCCTAATAAAAGGTGTTGGGCGCACTCCAGCTTGCTGCTCTGCAAACTACCTCAGGGGCGACCTTCGCGTATGGCCAGGATGCTGCCATACCCCTCGCCGCATGTGCTTTGATCTCTGAAGGAGGAGGAAGGCCCAGCGTTTTGTATGCAATATGCATGGTCTTGACAAACCAGGAAGACACAACTCTGGATGTTGCTGGCATACCCTTTTTAGGCCCCATTGGGAAAAGCTACAGATGATCTTGTTTTCCAAAGCTTTTAGTAAATTTCAGGTAGGTTGAAACTGCAGAAACTAACCTACTCCACTCATCATCAGCTGTATCCGCCGGAAAGGCTGGGAGAATGACCTCCCAATTCATACGAAATTATGTGGCCACCTTAGGTAGAAAGCTCGGTATCGGCCTATGGACTATCTTGTCTGGGAGCACCAAACAATATGGTTCTTTAGATGAGAAGGCGCACAACTCGGAGTTTCTTCTGGCCGAGGCCACGGCTAGTAAAAAACAAAAACCTGTTAAAAGAAATAATGAACAAGAGAAAGCTTGATCAAACGGAGGAACCAGCAATGTTCCCAAGACTAGTGTTAAGTCCTCTTATGGAAAAAACGATTTCAATGGAGGTCTGATTTTTATGGCTGCCCCTAAAAATCAGATCACCAACGGATGTAGAGCATATCTTGTACACGACATAGCCGACAAGGCAGGGATTTGACCCTTCAGGGAATTTATAAGCTAACCTTAGAGACTACTCTGCAGAAACTCCAAAATGTTAGATACTGAAGGAGATCCAAGGTCCCAACCCCTTTCCGTAGTATTCCAGATCCGGTGATAGGTTACATTCGTTCTGACGATCCTGTAATAATGTCATTAACTTTATCCTCCTGCAGTTCTGGTATCAGGCCCCACTCTGCAGAAGGAGATTTTGACAAGGAGGCAGAGGGATTGGTGAGCCCAACTTTATCCTCCAAGCCAGAGGGAACCGCAGCTCCCTGAGCCAGTAAGGTAGGGCTACTATTGCTGTGACCCTTTCTCGCTGAATCTTCAGCAGGATTTTGAGAGCCAATGGAAGCTGCGGGAACAAATACACCAAGGGGAAATTCCAAGACCTGGACAGAGCACCCTAACCCAATGCCTGTGGATGCTAGGTCCGGGAGAAGAAGCAAGGCAGTTGAAAATTCTCCAATGCCATAAGATCTATTGAAGGCATCCCCCAGACCCTGAAGATCTTGCGTAGGTACTTGGGGTTGAGGCCTCATTTGTTGTGATCCCCAAAGCCTCGACTCAAGCGATCTGCTAAAACATTGCCAGGCCCTGGGAGTTAAGATGCTGTAAGAGAGCCGAGATTCTTCTCTGTGCATAGGAAGATTGACATGCCACCTGAAGGAAAGGGGGACTTCTTGTGCCCCCTTGATGGGACATAAGCCACCATAGTTTTGTTGTCCAAAAGAATCTTGACAGCTCGACCTCGCAACATAGGTTGGAATGCTAAGAGCGCGTCTCACAGCATCCAATCCCAGGAAATTTGAACTCTTCGTCTCACAAAGGTTCCATTGACCTTGAACCTGCTGTCCTAGGCAGTGTGCCCCACAGCCTGCCAGACTGGCATTGGTCGACACCACCATTGGTTCCGAGGCCTTCAACGGAACTCCGCTGGAAAGATTGCTAGCTACTGACCACCAACCAGGACCAGATTATCAGAATTGGCAAACGATCGCACTAAAGAAAGTTGCATTGAAACCTCCTTCTGCGCCACCTGACCCACGGGACTACTGGCCTGGCCATCACTGCTTTGTCTGAGACTGGATCTCCTGGACCTTCCTCTGAGGAAGAGAAATACGACCCCAATCCGTGTTGAATTGTACTTCTAAATACTCCAACATTTTGGATCAGATGCATCTGGCTCTTCGACAGCAGACAGTAGCTTTAAAAACCTTCTCGGCGTCGTGCAGAGACCGAATGGGAGAGATTAAAAATGAAAATTAGAGCCTTCCACAGGAGGCCTGAGAAAGCGACGCTGAGATGCGTCTATGGAGACATGAAGATATGCATCCGCCAGATCGATGGAAACCATCCAGTCTCCTGACTCCACAACCAAAACGTTCCCTTCCAATGACTCCATTTTGAATGATGGAACCTTCATGTAAGAATTCAGGACTTTGAGGTCAAAAACTGGTCCGAAACCCCCTGAAGCCTCTGGAACCAAAAACATAGGGGAACATACTCTTTGACCCAATATGTGCCTTGGAACCGGAAGGATGGCCCTTGCTGCCAACAGCTCCCTTATATATCCTTTCAAACATTGCCTCCTTCCCAAATCCGTAGGAAGTCCAGTTTCAATGAACAAGGTCTGAGGGGGCCTTGTTCTGAACTCGAGACGATAACGTGAAGGAATGATGGCTACAATCCAGGCATCATGTAATTTGTCCGCCCAAACCCTCCCTGAATTGGGCTAGTCATGCTCCTACTTGAGAGGGTTAAGCGGAGACAGCTTCAGAAGGACTTATTTGAAGCCTTAGGCTCTGTTTCCACTGCTGCGAGTTGTTGTGCGACCTGACACATGCGAAGTCGCATGACAAGTTAAAACCTATGTATTTCAATGGTCCCCGTTCTAATTGGTGCGTCTTAAGTCGCAGCGACTCCAAAAAAGGTTTTTGCACTACTTTGTTCCGACATCTGTGCAACTTGTTCTCACATGTCTTTCACAGGTTTAATGATATTGCATCACAAATCGCACAGCAAACTCACAGTATAAATCGCGTGACTTTGGGGACGCAGCAGTGGAAACGCAGCCTAAGGAGCTTTGTTGGCCCTGGGCTTGGAAGGTTTCTGGAAAGTTGAACCAGCTCCCCTCCACTGTCTGAAAAACTGTCTGTAAGCCCTGGCCTCTCTGAATCCTTCTTTGGATCCCTTGTTAAACCAAAAGGACTGCTGTCTTTTTCTCTTCTGCAGGATTAGGCCAGATCTGCCGCCGGAAACCCGCTGAATTGCTGATTCTAAGTCTTCCCGAAGAGTAGCTTCCCGTCAAATGGAACCGAACACAGACTGTGCTGAGAAGCCTTATCGGCCGACCACTGCTTCAACCATAAGACTCTGCGGGCTGTGACGGAATGAGCCATTATCTTTGCTGTCATCTTGACCTGGTCGACAGCCACTTCAACCACAACTCTACAGCAGTCTTAAAAAATGCAAAGGAGAAGAACTGCCACTTCCCAGACTTTCATCCAAACATCCATCCACCAGCTCCGCTACCCGCACTCTAATGCCCCGTACACACGGTCGGATTTTCCGATGGAAAATGTCCGATCGGAGCGTGTTGTCGGAAATTCCGATCGCGTGTGGGCTCCATCGGACATTTTCCATCGGATTTTCCGACACACAAAGTTTGAGAGCAGGATATAAAATTTTCCGACAACAAAATCCGTTGTCGGAAATTCCGATCGTGTGTACACAAATCCGACGGACAAAGTGCCACGCATGCTCAGAATAAATAAAGAGATGAAAGCTATTGGCCACTGCCCCGTTTATAGTCCCGACGCACGTGTTTTACGTCACCGCGTTTAGAACGATCTGATTTTCCGACAACTTTGTGTGACCGTGTGTATGCAAGACAAGTTTGAGCCAACATCCGTCGGAAAAAATCCTAGGATTTTGTTGTCGGAATGTCCGAACAAAGTCCGACCGTGTGTACGGGGCATTAGGCTGGATTTACACCCATGCACTCCCAGCACATTCTGCAGAATCGCACCACAGAACTTGTTTCATAGGAGACCATGATAAATGGACGGTAGTGCAAAACGCAAAAAGCACCAAAAAACGCACAGGTGCGAACCCAGCCCAAGTGCTGCTGCCACAGGAGTGAGTGCTACCATTGGCCTGCAGGCTGCTGCGGCCAAACTATACAACCTTTTTAGGTCTGCGTTTATTTTTTCTTCCATAGGATCCCTAAAAGAGACCGAATCCTCCAGCGGAAGCGTAATGTGGTGGGTGAATACACATAATGAAGCATCCACCTTATCCCAAGGGGTACAGCTTCGATACTCCATTATGCACATTGAGCTTCTTCTCAGGCCGCCCCCCCCAACTCATCTTCAATTACTTGTTTAATTTCAGAAATGAAATGGGAAGTAAGTTAATGATTTCTTTAAATACGGGTAGTATCTTTGCTGTTTCTTTGGAGGCGACGATTCTTCCTGCCACTTCATCGCATCCTTAACAGTCTCCACCAAGGGGGAACCAGTGCAAAAATCAAACATATGCGATTCTGAGACCATCTCAGCCTCAGATGACTCCGAATCGCTATTGACTTCAGAGTTAAAACGCACTGAAAACACATGATCTGAATCTGCAGATGGTGAAGATACAGCAGGATGAGCAGGATTCCTTGAAACACTCTTTAACCCTTCCTTGACTGCGTGCTTAATGTAGGATTTAACCTGGCGTACTTTCGCAGCATTGTCCTGAGTCGTCTGAAGTCTTGACCTCTCTTGGCTTGGGTCCGAGCGACGAAAGTGAGGTAAGAGCGAGGGAGATCTGAAATGCTGTGACAACAGGCGTCTATCCAGCTGCATGCGACTCTGCAATCTGTCATGTCTAGTCCCTTCTTTACTCTTTTGAGGCTGAAATGCTGATTTGGAACCTCTTTTGCGGGAGTTTTTTTATCTCGCAGTGGGCCCTTCTTTCTGTAATATAGAGGATGTGCTCTCTTTTAAAAAATAAACAAAAACATTTTTTTTTTTTTTCAAAACAAAAATAAATAAATACAATTAAAAAAAACTTCTCCATCCAAATCTTCAGTGCTAAGGCAGCTAGGCAGGCAAAATTCCGCAGTCCTAGAAGGTACAGGATAATAAAAATACTCTGACGGACAAGTAACACAGCAGCAAGTAATGAGAGAGCTGGAAGGAGGCTTACCAGAGCAGAGCAGAGTAGCAGATTGACCAGCTGGAGACTAAGATCAGCCTAGAGGACAGAGCCTGCTGCAATCAGCAGTGAGCATTCTGGTGTTTGCTAGGCAACCCAAAGAGGAAGCCACCTCTGACCTCACCTGCTCAACTCTGAGCTTCCTGAAAGGAGTACATGTGGAGGCGGTGAACTACAAGTCCCAGCGAGCCAAACCACTGCCTGAACACACAAAAACATGGAAGGAGAGAGTGCCAACACCTGCCTAACGAAGGTATATACAGTCATTTATACTGCCAGTGACCTTTGCCAGAAATACACAGTCATTTATACTGTACCATACAATCCCAGCACCACGGGAACCCACCTCCTCAGGAGATTTACAGCCTATATGGGGGGGTCTTCTGAACCGTGAGAGGCTGAACCCGAAAGGACGGATGGATGGATAAGAAATGAAAATAAACTTTAAAAGGCGTCCGGAGCGAGGACGAAAAAAAGAACACTGGTGTGGGCAGACAGCTGCCCTTTTATGGGCTAGAAAAGAGGTGGTCCTGGAGGGGTCAGAGGCGGCAGAGCTGACCCATATTAGGCTGACATGGGGAGGTCCAGGAAAAAAGGTTTTGGCTGGAGTTGGGCTTTCATGTCTTAAATCTGATGTGTGTTTTTTCTCTGTCAGCGCAAAGGTTGATAGGTATTTACTAAGCCCTGTACACATACCCCTAGTCTGGAGAGTCTCCCATTCCAGCAATGCATTTCAGATGTTTCTAGACACTTTCTTTAGGAGCGCCATCTATCTAAAGTAGATTTCTTCAATGTGCCTTTAGGTCAAGTATTGGAGTGTTGGCTAAAGATCTTAATAGTAGTGCTGGATGTAGCTCTCAGCAAGCCTTTAGGAAGCTTTATAGCAGTGGTCTCCAAACTACGGCCCTATGCTTGCCTTTATCCAGCCCTTGAGGCATTCTTCCTGCTACTGACACCAATAATAGGTCACACTATTCCTTCCACTGACACCAACGAATGGGCATAATTCCTTCCACTGACAACAAAAATGGGGCACTATTCCTCTTACTGACACCAACTCTTTCTCCCCCTAATACCAAAGGCATGACGTTGTTTACTCCCACTGAGCACAGTCCGGCCTCCCTAAAGTTTGAAGGACAGTAAACTTGCCCTTTCTTTCGAAAGTTTGGAAACCCCTGCTTTATAGGATACAATGGCCTTATGCCCTTGCTTCTTTGCATTGGCCTTTACTTACATATATGTGTACAACATATTTTACCAGATGTCGAAGTGCAGCATTTGGAAAATGACATTGTATGCGCATGTGCGGGTGAACGCTGGTGCAGAGAAGAATCAGTGTAAAAATGAATACAGCTATTCACTTTTATGGCTGGCTGTAATGCCCCAGCTGTGGCAAAACAACATGTATTTTACATTAACCAGTGGCGGCCCTTCCATTAGGGGCGCCGGCCCCTAATCTACATGCAGGGCGCCGGATGCATGGATTTCAATGGGTTTTTTTGTTTCTTTTTTGAAGCACATGATTAGAGCCTGAGGCTCTAATTTGCTTAAAAAAATGGTGGGCTCAGGGCGTAGAGCACTGCGCCCTGAGCCCACCCAGTTGTGTGACATCAGTGAATTAATATTCACTAATGTCTGCCTGTGCCTGCTTCTACTGAGCAGGCAGGAAGCTGGAACCACTTCCGGTTTGATCAGGAGGAGAAGCAACAGCCCTGGCTCCTCCCTCAGCAAGCTATTTTTTTTTTTAGCAGAGACCCTAGGAAATAAAATAGCAGTTGCAACTTGCTATGTTATGTCACATGGTATTTGCACAGCAATTTTTCAAACATGTTTTTTTTGGGGGGGAAATAAAAACGGTTTCATGAATTTAAAAAAAAAAAATCCCTAAAGTTAGCCCGATTTTTCGTGGAATGGCGCCAAACTTCGGTACTTAAAAATCTCCATAGGCGATGCTTTTAAAATTCTTTACAGGTTACCTGTTTAGTTAGAGGAGATTTTGGGCTAGACTTATTGCTCTCACTCTAGTTCGTGGCAATACCTCACATGTGTGGTTTGAACGCCGTTTACACATGTGGGTGCAACGTTTGTATGCGTTCGCTTCTGCGTGCGGGGATGGGGGCGCTTTACATTTTTCTTTTTTTTATTGTTTATTTTATTTTTTATTTATTTTTTTACACTTTCCCTTAGGAATAAAAGTGATCTTTATTTTTTTTTTTTTATTACATGGAATGTTAACATCCCTTGTGATAGGAATAGTGCATGACAGGTCCTCTTTACAGAGAGGACCTCTAGGCTGGAAAGCCTGAGATAAAAGGAGAAAGAAAACTATCTCAGTCTTTCCAGCTAAGAACACGGCAGTGTTTACAGCTGCCAAGGCCGGAAGTGACATCATAATGTCACGCCCGGCTTCCGAAGGTCAAAGAGATGGCCAGGTACCATCTGGTCCTCGGTCAGCTCTATGGTAAACGGCCACTGCTGGCTGATTCATTCATCCTCCTGCCGCCCTCTGGTGCTTCTACCGGCTCGCCCGTGCGATCAGCGAGCTGGTAGAAGCGCCAGAGGGCAGCAGGAGGGACATCCCCTCCCACCGCCTGTAAAAACAATCTAGCAGCTGAGCAGCGGCAGGCATTATTCAGATATCTCCACTCAAAGTCCAGGGCGTCATATGACAACCTTGGGCGGGAAGTGGTTTAGCATTATTTATGCTCAAGTACATCTGTGTGCATGAGGCCTTGAAGTGTATGTCCAATTTTGTAGTCAAATTTAAGAAAACCTCACTACAGGTATATATGTTTGTTATGTTTTCCCATTCCCACAGCATACTAAAAAAAATATATTTTTTTTTTCCCAAATTTCTTACTATTATAGGTGTTTGAAGCAGGTATTGGGCAGTTACTCTAATGCCCCGTACACACGGTCGGACTTTGTTCGGACATTCCGACAACAAAATCCTAGGATTTTTTCCGATGGATGTTGGCTCAAACTTGTCTTGCATACACACGGTCACACAAAGTTGTCGGAAAATCCGATCATTCTGAACGCAGTGACGTAAAACACGTACGTCGGGACTATAAACGGGGCAGTGGCCAATAGCTTTCATCTCTTTATTTATTCTGAGCATGCATGGCACTTTGTCCGTCGGATTTGTGTACACACGATCGGAATTTCCGACAACGGATTTTGTTGTCGGAAAATTTTATATCCTGCTATCAAACTTTGTGTGTCGGAAAATCCGATGGAAAATGTGTGATGGAGCCCACACACGGTCGGAATTTCCGACAACAAGGTCCTATCACACATTTTCCGTTGGAAAATCCGACCGTGTGTACGGGGCATTAACAATTTGAAATGAGACAGCCACTAACAGAGAGATGCGCTGCGTTTTTCCTCATTACCATAGAATGCAGAATCCCAGTTTCTAGATCATTAAACCCTTTGGCACACAGTATTTAATGTAGTTTAAAACTGATAAGATATGCCATCACCATACAGACAGGGTAATTATGCTAAATATTCCCTCCCCCGGCTATTCAGTTTGGAGTCTTCAGAAAAGAGGAAGTAAAATATAGGCAGCATTTTTTTTTTTTAAATAAGGTTTGCTATGTGAATTAGAAAATGTAATAAATATAAAGTAAGTGTTTATCCCAATTTGGCTTCAGAAGGGGAATTACAATTTAAGCATTTTTATGTTTTTACTAAAAATTCTTCTGAAGGTAGCTACTCAACCCCCTTGAGTATTCAGCACTTCCAAGAGTATAGGTGAGGACTTCATAAAGCTTGCGAAATGCCTTCTGTACATGATGCACCTGAAAAAAGGATTTCCAAGCTAATGCTGAACTAAGCCCTAGAACCAATCCAATCTGGGCTCAAACATTTTTAACCTTTTAAGGACCAGCCTCTTTTTGGATTTTAGGTGTTTACATGTTTAAAACAGGTTTTTTTGCTAGAAAATTACTTAGAACCCCCAAACATTATATATTGTTTTTTTTCTAACACCCTAGAGAATAAAATGGCGGTCATTGCAATACTTTTTTTCACACTATTTTTGCGCAGCGGTGTTACAAGCGCGCTTTTTTTGGAAAAAATTCACTTTTTTTCATAAAAAAATAAGACAACAGTAGAGTTGGCCCAATTTTTTTTTATATTGTGAATGATAACGTTACGCTAAGTATATTATTACCCAACATGTCACGCTTTAAAATTGCGCCCGCTTGTGGAATGGCGTCAAACTTTTACCCTCAAAAATCTCTATAGGCGACGTTTAAAAAATTCTACAGGTTGCATGTTTTGCGTTTACAGAGGAGGTCTACGATTGCGGCGATACCTCACATGTGTGGTTTGACCACCGTTTTCATATGCGGGCGCTACTCACGTATGCGTTCACTTCTGCACGCAAACTCGTCGGGACGGGGTTTTTTTTATTATTTATTTTACATTATTTTATTTTTATTATTACACAGCTTAAAAAAAAAAATGTGTCACTTTTATTCCTATTACAAGGAATGTAAACATCCCTTAATAGAAAAAAGCATGACAGGACCTCTTAAATATGAGATCTGGGGTCAAAAAGACCTCAGATCTCATATTTACATTAAAATGCAATAAAAAAAAAAAAAAAGTAATTTAAAAAAATGACATTGAAAAAAATGTGCCTTTAAGACGGATGGGCGGAAGTGACGTTTTGACGTCGCTTCCGCCCAGCATTGTCATGGAGACGAGTGGGTGCCATCTTAGCCTCACTCGTCTCCAGACACAGCATAGAGAAGGACACGATTGCCTCCGCCGCTACCGACGGCTCCAGTAAGCGGCGGAGGGCACCGGATAGTGGCGGGAGGGGGGGGCCTCTCCCGCCACCGATAAAAGTGATCTAGCAAATCCGCTGCAGAGACCACTTTGATCTGAAAGCCGACCGCCGCACGAAAACGGGGATACCGGGGTTATGGCAGCTAGCTGCTGCCATAACAACGATATCCGCCGCCAAAGTTTGGACGTACATGGGCGTGCGGCGGTCGGCAAGTGGTTAAAGAAACAGCAGTTTTGTTTTTTTATTGAAAGCCTATGGCGTGCATAACACACCCAAAAAACTGGTGCCAAAAAAATGTGCACACACATAAAGAGTGAACACAAAAAAGTGCAACGGGTACACAGACGTGCCAATTCCCTTATTCCCCCGGGGCGTTAGGCTCCAGACGGGGACAAGGGTACTTTACAAATGGTCTAGACGGGCCCAGTTCTCTGGAAGGCCTGCCGAAACAGAACCCACCCAAGTACTAGGCGAGGCTCCCCCGAAGGGAGACCCCATGAGAGAAGGCCATGTCCACCCCTTCCCAAGACTTTCAGGGTTAGCCTGAGGACCCGCATCCTTCTCGCCACACAGTGAGACAAAACCGTGTACAAACCTAAAAAGACAAAAAGTGACAAACATAAGCATCAATCAAAAAATAAAATAAATAAAAGAAAGTGGGGAAAGGATAGTGGAGAGGAGAGTGAAAAAGGTGTCCATTGTGTAAAACAATGACCAGGCCCTCCGACCAGGAATAAAAAATTCCTCTGGTCCCAGCCAAAAGGCCCGGCCCAAGAGGCAGGTGCTAAAAAAAGCGTGTTCTATGGTGCAGTGACCGTGGTGCCTCAAATCAAAGTGACTGCCACTCACAGTGATTTTATGGCACCCCCGGACTGCCAGTCCAGGGGCACATACTCCATAGGCTTTCAAGACCAACCCTGGCCACCGGCCCGGACCACAGCAGCCCCCACCCCAGGCAGAAAGGCATGGAGTTCTGGAAGCTTGGTGAGAGCCCTTTACCATCAGGCCCCACCATCGTTCCGTCCCTCCTACCTAATTACATTCGGGAAATACTGGTCGCTCCCCCCGGTGGGAGTAAGGGGAGCCAGCGTTCTCTCCCGAATAAGTGTCTGGAGCTAGAGCTGCCCCAATCCAGGCCAGAAGGCCAGGGTCCTGACCCTCCGGATCAGACCCCATGGTTCTCCATCCCCATCAGAAGGCTTCCCTTTCGGCTACGAACCGCTCCAGGTCACCTTTACTCCAGCAGGTTTTGCATAGCAACCGCCATCCCATCTCTATCTCGCCATAGATCAGGGACGGAAGCAAGCGCCACCTCCTGGAAACTGATAAGAACAGATACTACACTTGATCTTAGCCAAAAGGACAGCAGTGCTTAAAGTGCAGGCACCTTGTGATACCTGCAAGTACGGTGTTAGTATCTCCGTGGAGCTCCTGATATCTCTGTATGGGCAAAGTATTTCTAAAAGATAACCACAATTTAGAATTGTATTTAAATTACACTGTATGAGGATTTTTTTTTTCTTTTTTTTTGGTAAACCACCCCCATAGACTATTATTTTGGATTGTATTGGGCAGCATGTGTGTCTTTGGTCCCAGAACAATGGAAAACTGTCCCTTGGTGTCCCAGTCCAATGTAACACTTATTATTATTATTATTATTATTCAGGATTTATATAGCGCCAACAGTTTACGCAGCGCTTTACAATATAATGCCGGCCATAGATGGTGCAATTTATTTTATTTCAACACTGACAGTGTTGATGGGGGTATATCTTCCATGGAGCTATTGTTTTCTCCCAGTAGGGGTGGTGTGTGGGAAGGGGGGGCACGGGGGCCCGGCTAGGAGAACACACAGTGATTATTGCTATTGGCTATAGCCACTGGCAATTATCACATGAAAGATCCAAGATTCAAACTGGTCTATGACCAGCTTATAATATATTAAAGAGTACATTTTTCGAAAGGACACATTCACACTTTTAAGGCACATCAATGCATGTACACAGCTTAGCCATTTGTTATTCAGAATTCTTTATTAATCCTAAAGGGAAATTACTAAAATACAATTACATTCAACAAGACAACACAAAGATCACGAGAACAACAACAATAAAATTAACACTAATGCACGGAGATGTGTGAATACAGGCTAAGCCTGACCACAACAGTGTGTCACCTGTTAGCTGTTAAAACTAGTCCAATTTTCATTACAGTACCAGAAAAAGAATGTGTTCCTAGAGAAGATTGATGGCTTCCGCGGTTACTACAACCGTTGGCTGGAATGGATGGATGCAGAAGAAACTGAACACCCTTGGAAGAAGTATCGGACCAAACCAGAAAACGACTAACATTACTGAAAATACCCAACTACTGCAAACAGATGGCATTTAAGAAAGGATTACAAATTGAGTGGTTTCACAGGAGGCATTGCCAGTTTATTGAATGTTACAAGACCCTAATTTGTTTAAATTAGAAAAAAAAAATTTACAAGTATTGTGGTGTGTTTTATCCTTTTTTTTTTTTGCATAGTTTTTATGTGTCTTTACTGACCTTCCCAATCACATGATACCATATATAAACACACAAACAGTAGATAAACTTTAGTATACGGTGAATGTCGAGGCCCTCATTTATCCAGGTCAAGGTAAAACTAGTCACATTCAGCTGATTTTTTTTTTTAATCTTATTCGCAACAAAATGTTTTCAATGAGTGTCAGCCCTGGTTGACATTGGTGCGATTTGACATGTCCTAATTGGTGCAATGCCACACCGATTTCAAAAAGTAGTTGATGTACTATTTTTTGTGATTTCGGGGTGCGATTTCCATTGACATCTGTGCAGAAACCCACACAGATGTCTGTGAAATCGCAGCCGAAATCGGGACTGACCTGCAGGAGCGAAATAGTGCGAGTTTAGCTGAACTCGCACGGCTTAATTCCCGCAGCTCAGTGTGAACCTGGGCTCAAGGACACACCCAAGTTTTATAGTCACATAGGGTAACATTGTATGTAAACCCTAACAAACGTCTCTTTTTTGCTCACCTAGGTCTGTTAGGTATTCCATTTGAAGCATTTTGATATACTGTATATCTGTTTAATAAGTGCAAGAAAGAACCCTGTTGATCTTGTCAGAAACTCAGCGGAGCTCCAGCTCCCCCACCAAAAAAATAAAAGTCAGCAGCTACAAATATTTTAACTGCTGACTTTTAACATTAGGACACTTACCTGTCCAGGGATTCCGCGATGTTGGCACCCCAGCCGATATATTAATTTGCTCCCGGGTGCTGCCACCACAATTCCTTGTAAGGGAAACCAGCAGTGAAGCCTTGCAGCTTTATAGCCAGTTTCCTGCTGCGCTTTGTGAATGGCCCGGCAGCGGGGAAGGAGGAGGGGCGAACTTTCAGGGACTTCGCCGCAGCAAAGGCCAAAATAATTGGCCTTTACATTGTAGAAATTTGAGTGGAAGTGGCTTAGCAGAAGACATTGGGCAGGGCTGACACCTCTGTGTGCAAAAATGTGTGTTGTCAACCCACATGAGGACTTCAGAACTGAGTACATTTCTGGCAGATGAACAAGTCCTGCATATGATTTTTTTGTTTTGCCTCACATACTCTTTAGTCCAGTCACCATGAAATATCTCAAGGCAGATGCTGATTGTCCAAAAACATGATGGAAATTGTTAAACTTACAAAAACACCTAGCTTTATTTTTACCCCCATAGTATCATGGAGTCTGGGGCATGTGTTAACCGTTAGTGTCCTTTCACACCATACTGTACATAAAAATGCATGTGTATGCATTTTTATTCATGTTGTGTTTCATTTTATATGGATTCATGTACAGTGCTCGGCATAAATGAGTACACCCCTTTTGCAAAGTAAGATTTTAATCAATATCTCAATGAACACAAGAACAATGTCCAAAATTTTGGCAAAACTGAGTTTTATATAACGTTTGTTTAGCTAATTACATGAAAGTAAGGTTAATAATATATCTTAGGTTGCAAAATCTTCAGTTTTACTCAAATTAGTTGATGCAAAAATGAATACACCCCACAAAGAAAACTATTACATCTAGTATTTTATATGACCTCCATGATTTGTAAGGACAGCACCAAGTCTTCTAGGCATGGAATGAACAAGTTAGTGACATATTGCAAAATCTATCTTTTTCCATTCTTCAAGAACGACCTCTTTTAGAGCCTGGATGCTGGATGCAGAGTGATGCATAACTTATCTCTTCAGAATTCGCCATAGGTGTTCGATTGGGTTCAGATCAGGAGACATACTTAGCCACTGTATCACTTTCCCCCTGTTCTTCAGAAATGCAACAGTGGCCTTAGATGTGTGTTTTGGATCGTTGTCATGTTGGAAAAGTGCACAACGACCAAGGGCATGGAGTGATGGTAGCATCTTCTCTTTCAATATAGAGCAGTACATCTGTGAATTTATGATACCATCAATGAAATGCAGCTCCCCGACACCAACAGCACTCATGAAGCCCCACAGAAAGACACTACCACCACCATGTTTCACTGTAGGCACCATACATTTTTGTTTGTACTCCTCACCTTTGCAACAAAATACTGGTTTGAAGCCATTAGTTGCAAAAACATTTATCTTGGTCTCATCACTCCAGAGTACAGAGTCCCAGTAGTCTTCTTTTTCAGCATGGGCCCTGGCAAATTCCAGGCAGGCTTTGTGCATGGGCTTTAGGAGTGGCTTCCTTCATGGATGACACCCATGCATGCCATTCCTCAGCAGTGTATGCCATATTGTGTCACGGGAAAAAATCAGCCCAGTTTGGCTTTCTACTTCTTTAGCTAAATGCAGTGAACTTGCATGGCGATTTTCCTTCAAACCTTCTCATCAGAAGACGCTTCTGTTGAGGTGTTAACTTCTGTAGACGGCCTGAATATCTCCGTAGGATGGTGTCAGTTACATCTTTGTTAAATTTTTGTATCAATTTTGCTACAGTATTCTGACTGATAAGTAAAGCATTGCTGATCTTCTTGTAGCCTTCGCCTTTCTTGTGTAAAGAAATTATTTTCTTTCTTAGGCCTTGGGGCATTTCTCTTCCATGTGGTGCCATTGCTGATAGCATGAAATGGGAAGGCATTTTCTTTGTTAAGTAACGTATTTTTATAATTGTCTGCTGGACACCTGTTTAATGAATAATTACTGTCACGAGGGCCACGTACCTGATGTGAGACCGAAGTAGTGGGGAGGCCTTCCTTGCACCTCGGGTCCTTAAAGCCTCTGGAGATGGAGACAGAGACTTGGTGGACACTGAGTGCCAGGGTTGTGGAGCACCGTGCAAGCCTTAGTCCGAGGTCAAGTCCAGTTGGGCAACAAAGCATAAAAGGGTTAATCCGAAGAAGAATGGTCAAAATCCAAGCTGGGGTCGTTTCCAATCTGACAGCTGAGTACAAAAGGGGCAAAGAAGTAGAATGGTTAAGGGACAAATCCGAGGTCAATGGCAAGCAGCAATCAAGAGTAGTCAAATAGGTTTCCAGGTCACAACAGGTTCAGAGGTTCAGAGGGGTCTTTGGCGCATGCTCAGTTGGCACGGATTTCCTCTTGCGGCAACGCGCCATTGGTGCATGCGTAGTAAGCCCTGGACTCTTACAATTACACTCCCCTGTAGTTGAATTCTTTTTAATTAGGATTTTTTTGTCTAAAATTTAGCTTTGCTCCTAAGACTTTCATTGGGGTGTATTCATTTTTGCAACATCTTGAATAAATGTTAGAAAAAAAAAAAAAATTGTGTGTGCAAATTAACAAATCTTGGTTGAAATCAATGGCCCGCATTTGTGGGAGTATTTGGTAAGTATTTAAGGAAAGTAAAAGTTTTCCGACAAATCTGTTGGGGTGTACTTGCATTTATGTTGAGCACTGTATGCTGCAGTGTGAACAAGGCATATAGGAAAACATTGTTTTCTATGTGCCCTTGCAGTGACCTGTGTTTTATCCAGTGCAGAAAAATGCAGGTCACTAGAAATGGTGTGAACGAGCCCTTGAAGTGACACTAAACAATATTCTTCTTTTCCTCCAAAAAAATAATCATACACATCCACTACTGAATTCTATTTTTTTTTTTTAATAATTTCTTCTGTGTTTTTCTACCTTCTTGTAATGTCCTCCATGAGCTCCTGAACATCCCCTTCTCCCCCACTCTTCCTGTTTGGAACAAGCAGTGCCCTTTAGTTGCGGTCACATGCATTGCTGTATACATAATACAAATCCAATATTACATAGTCCCTAATCTAATTCGGGAACAAGCAGGAGAGGGTGGCTAAGTTAAGGCATACAGAGAGACCATGGAGAACAAATGAAGCCACCCTCTAACAGGAAATCAGATCAGAAGGCCGAGAGCAACAGAAGGCACTATTTAAGTTAAAGGCTAAATTCACCCTTCTTTTTTTTCTAAAGTACAGCTTTCCAATGTACCGATATACCAATAATTTACCTGTGTTGCAAAAAATAAAATGCTGCCCCTATGTTCTGGAGCAGGCACACCTCCGCCTCAAGTTCTTCTATAGAAAAGTCCTTCATGACTTCCTGGTATACATTATGCAAGATGGCAAAACCGTTGAGTACAGCGAGGAATGTAACTGAACCACACCCTGCTCCCGAGGAAAAATGGCTGCTGGAGGTTTTTGGGAGAGATGTTTTTACCTCACTATATTCAGTGGAGAGTGCCACCCAGACCTCTCCCACCAGGCCACCCACCCCGCACACTACTGGCCAGGCTCCTTAACTATGAGGACAAGGAAATTATACTCCGCCAAGCAAGGGAAAGACGCAACATTACTTTTAACGGGGTGCACATCTCTTTTTACCCTGACTACTCAGCTGAAGTGCACTGCCAGAGGCCAAGCTCACTTCTTCGAATCTGCGACAGACGTATTCTCATGGATAGATGCCAATGAACTCGGCCAGGCCAGGAGGGCCGCAGTGGAAGGCAACTGACAGCCCTCTAAAAGACCCTTGGAAGAGAGGAAAGCAACATGATAACTGTCCTTACACTGTTTCCTGCTCATGAAGCCTATAACCCGGCTTGGAGCCACAACACCCTTTTTTCCTCTCAGCATTGTGAGCAATGTGAATCGTGTGACCAATGCAACTTTATTTGGAGAGCACTGATTGGTTCCCCATGGGTGGTGCCGGTTGTGCCACTTGAAAAAACCCTAAGTTTGTTGGTTGGTTTCCCTCCATACTTTTCTATGCAGTTTATGCCGCCCGATTGAATCAGGAATCGCAGGCAGACGAAGGTTTGTCCAATCACGCATGTGATGATGACTCTAAAGTTCTTTGTTTACTACTCGAGTTCACAGTCCAATCAATCCGTTGTCATGTTTCCTTAACTATCTACCTCACCTCCACCCATCGTGCCTATACCACAGAACTGTGCATGCCCAATGGCCAACAAGCTGCTATCCTTCCACTGGCCATTCAAGAATGTGTAGCACCCAGGGCACGAAGGACTTGGGACTCCCCTTGCCCCTTTATTGATGACTTTTTGTTTACCATTGTGCACTGTCCCCATACTGTCATGAAATATTAGAGGTCTCCAAGACCCGCTCAAACGCACTATGGTGTCCACAGTCCTTCCATTTAAGCCACCCTGACCTACCAATGATTGCAGTGGGGGATTTCAATTTTTACATGGACCCCGTCCTGGACAAGCGCCCGGCAAGCGGCCGCAAAATTGCCCGAACGGCACTGCAGAAGTTCGCTCAGGAAGTGGGATTGTTGGACCCATGGCAGGACCATAACCCGCTGCAAAAACAGTTCTCCTGTTTCTCAAAGACACACCTATCCCTATCCAGAATAGATCTGTCACTATGCTCTGCCTAAACGTCCCGCTTTCTACAGGACATCCAATACCTTGTCAGGGGCATTTCAGATCGTCCCCCCCTCCTGATCTATCTGATTTCTAAACCTGATACGACCCTGTTGAGGGCCCCCTTGAAGCTCATTGCCTTCTGGTTAAATCTTCTCCCCTCCCATGATGGCGTATTAGAGGCAATTAGGGAATTCTGGGAGCGCCATGCGGACTACCCTGATCTTAATATCGCCTGGGATGCATTTAAGACGTCCCTGAGGGGCACTCTCATTAAGGCAGTAATGAACATCAAATCCAAAACAAGGGCACAAAAGCAGCAGGCAGAACATTTAGTAAGCCAGCTTGAGACGAGGTTTATTGATAACCCCAGTGATGCAAACAGGGAGTCCTGGCTAGCGGCGCAGGAGGCGGTTGATCAGATTACCAGGTCAGCAGCTGACAAAAAGAGGTTTTTTTAACAGACTTGCCTTCTATGAGGAGGGGGAACAGACAGGCCATCTACTAGCAAAGATTGTGAAGTCTTCCCAGACTTCTCCCTTGATTGGTGCTCTTCACCCAAAGCAGGGGAAGCTGGTGAACACCCCTACCCCTATAATGCAGGAGCTGGTGGAGTATTACACAGATCTCTACCGGTCCAGAGCGGGATACACAGAGACAGAGTTGCGGACATATTTACAGACTGTAGAGCTGCCTTGCCTCTCTGCATTCAAGAAAGCACTATTAGACGCCCCTATGACTGTAGAGGTTCTGCAGGAGGCGATCGCCCTCTCCCCTAATTCTAAAGCCCCGGGGGATGACAGACTCCTGACTGAAATATACAAACAGTACAGCGATTCCATCCTACCCCATCTTCTTAAGGTGTTTAACTCAGCTAGGACCAGTCAGAGCTTACCAGAATCTATGACCAGAGCAAACATTGTCCTTATATTGAAGCCAGGGAAGGACCCATTGGACCCGGGATCATATAGGCCAATATCCTTTTTGCAAAGAGACATTAAAATCCTAGCTAAGGTACTGGCCCTTCGACTTAATAAGGTTATCTCCTCCATCATACACCCTGACCAATCGGGATTCATCCCACAAAAATCCACAGCCATAAACCTCCACAGGCCTTTCCTTAACCTCCAAACCCAGCCAGATAATAAGGGGAACAGGGCACTGCTGTCATTGGATGCCCACAGGGCTTTTGACAGCATAGAATGGCAATACCTCTGGACAGTTATGGGCAAGTTAGGATTCGGGGACATGTTTCTATCCTAGGTCAGACTGCTTTATAGCTCCCCACAGGCAGTTATTAGAGAAGCGGGCCACGTCTCCCTACCCTTTAGGCTCCATAGGGGGACACGACAGGGCTGCCCTTTGTCACCGCTATTGCTCACGGTTGCGATTGAGCCAATGGCCACCCTGATCAGGTCTAATCCACAGGTCCAGGGATTCAGGTATGGGGAGCTACAAGAAAAAATTATGCTATACGCGGGTGACACTATGCTGTTGTTGGGAGACACTTCAGACTCCCTGAGAGCAGTGATGTCGATTATAGTACAAATTGGAACGTTCTCCGGCCTGGTGATCAATTGGACTAAATCATCACTAATGGTACTAAATGCAGAACCTGATGCCTAGGGCATCGCGGCACTCCAAATACCTGTAACCTCTAGCTTTAAATATTTAGGAATCCAGGTCACCCCCAAAATACTAGAATATATCCCTCTTAATCTGTCACCGCTGCTGGTACGTATCTGTGCCCGAATAAAAGTGTGGTCGAGACTGAAAATGTCCCCAGTGGGAAGAGTGAACCTTATCAAAATGATAATAGCTCCTCTATATACTACATAACACCCCCATAGTGATCCCCCTTAAAATATTTTACATTATTAACTCCGTGTTTAGGTCATTTCTGTGGCAGGACAAACCCCCCAGGGTTAAGCTGTAACAACTGTAGAAACCTAAGGACGAAGGAGGTCTGGCCTTGCCCAACCCGTGGCTTTACTATATAGCTTCCCAGCTGCATGTGGCCCGAGCCCTTACTACCCGGAACTACAGACACTGATGTGTGGGGCCCGGTGGAGGAGGCACGGAGTCACACCTATGCCACATTTTCGTGGCAGGTAAATTGAGCACCTTTTCTGATAAGCAGGAGCAATTTTGGCTCCCGCAGACGATGCATTTTTACTATCTCCAACTGCAACACTCTATCCCTGACCCCCTTATTTTACTATATGGAGGAGCTGATCAGTTTTAGAGGCTTTATCTCTAACTGCTACTCAATGCTATTTGGGGTATTCCTGACGGGATTCCCCTTAAGGATGGTGACCAAGTGGGAGAATGACGTGGGTGCCCTCGAGGGGAAGCAGTGGGAAGAGGCGCTTCAGGCGGTACAAATTTCCTCCCTTGTAGCACAACGCTTGTCACAGCTGTATATTATACTGAAAGTGCATTACATGCCAGTCAGGCTGGCCAGAATGGGGGCGAGACCAAACTCTGAATGCCCAAGGTGTACGAGAGACCATGGAGACTTAATTCATATGCTGTGGCGCTGTCTCAAGTTACACCTATATTGGACAGGGGTCCTGACTACCATCAACAAAGCCTTGCTCAGGGAGCGGATTAACAAGGTGGGAGACACGCTACAGCTAGAAAGGTTTATCTTCCAACACAGGGGACGCGCTAGCAAATTTGAAGCACAATGGTCACCCTGGCTGAGTTCCGCGGGCCTAACCCTGGTGGACCTCATACTCGATAGGTTACTGTGGTAAGACAACCACAAGAGGAATAACACTAGGTTTTACTGCTAGCAGATGGCAAGCACAGCAGGACATGTAGGTTGCTGGGTGATAATACTAATAAAAATGCACGTTGGAAATACCAAGCTTTAGGCCGAGGTGTAGAGATGATCAGATATAATGCATGTAAACTGTGATATGGTTAAACTGGAATCTATGACATGATTGTAACTTTTGTTCTTTAATAAACTTGTGTTTCTGAGAAAAAAAAATATTGCCATAGAGATTAACTAGGGTTTCCTTAGAAAGGAGATTGCAATAACTGGGAAGCGTGCCCATACCAATCCATGTGCAGAGCCAGAAGCACCTACAATGGGCATGTGAGCTTGATGGGAAAATTTCATATTGCCTTATTAAAGCTGGATCACAATATCCTGGTTACCTTAGCTGACTTCATACCAAAAAGGAAAGGCTTAGTTAGACTTACCGGTGACAGTCTAAGAGCCTTTCAGGACAACCTTGGAGAGCGCAGCTCCGCCCATTTTCCTGGAAACACATGCCATCTTTAATTCCCTCCTCTTCCACCATGGCCTGTCGGCCAGTTATTGTAGGGTCTCTGACTTACTGGGAAAAAAAAGCACAGAAAACCAAACAACCATGATAGATACTTAAACCACTTCTAAGATAAAAGGGAGGGAAGTACGGTTGTCCTGAAAGGCTCTTAGAAATAATACCATCACCAGTAAGTCTAACTAAGCCTTTCTCAAATCGCATTTCAGGAATACCTTGGAGAGGATAACCGAGAAACTTACCCTTGGGTGGGACTACTGCCTACGGTACCTTCCTGCCGAATGCTTAATCTGCGGCAGACAGTAGGTCCAACCTATAATGTTGGAGAAATGTCGAGTAGTTGGACCAAGTGGCAGCCTTGCAAATTTGTTAAGGCGTAGCACCCACCCTTTCGGCCCAGGAAACTGCTGTTGATCTTGTAGAATAAGCAGCAATACCTGAGGGGGGTATTTCTCCCTTAGCTTTGTAGGCCTCCGTGATTGCCCATCTAAGCCATCTGCCCAGCGTGCTTTTGGAAGCTTTCTCCCCTTTATGTGAACCTGAGAATATCACGAAGAGAGCATTTGATGTTCTGAATTCTTTGGTGACTGTTTGGATGTGAGGAGATGCCTACTACACTTTCTATGTGTGGAAAGCTTCTTTTCCTGGATTGGAAGGAGCCAAGGAGAAAGTGGGCAAGACCATTTCCTGTGAACGGTGAAAAGTTGAAGAAACCTTAGGTAGAAATGCTGGATCTGTTTGAAGGATTACCCAGTCTGAAAAAACCTTTAGGGGGGGTTCTGTGACTGTCAGGGCCTGAAGCTCGTTGACTCTTCTTGCCGACATGATGGCTACCAGAAAAATTGTTGTAAGAACTAGGCTTTTTAAGGATACTTCCTGTAAGGGTTCAAACGGAGCTCCCGTGAGACCCTGTAAATCAGACAAATCCCAACTGGGAAAAACTTTAAGGGCTACTGGCCTATTCCGTGCGAGTGCTCTAAAAATTATGTGAAATTAAGACTTCTCTGGATAGAGTCTTCTCGAAAAAATTGATAGAGCCGCCACCTGGGTTTTCAGGGTGCTGGCTGCCAGCCCCTTCTCCATTCCATCATGGAGAAATTCTAAGACTGACACTAAACTTTTGACCTGGAGGCCTTTAGAAATGCACCAGGAATTGAATTTTTTCCAAACTTTCAGGTATATGGCCCGAGTTACCTCCTTTCTACTAGAGAGTAATTTATCACAGTCCCTTGGACTTTAGGAGGTCTTCTTCAGAAATCAAGCAGTTAGATGTAACCGGTCTGCTTCCAGATGGTTCCCCTGCGTTAGCAGGTCCTTTCTGGGCTGCAGCTTCCATGGAGGTTTTGTGGCCAGGTTTAGTAGTGTCACGAACCCGGGTCTTTTCAGCCAGAAGGGAGTGACCAGGATCAGATTGGTATTTTCCTCTCTGAATTTCCATAGGACCAGTGGTATCGGGGAAGGGGGGGAGCGTAGCACAGCTGGTAATGCCATGGATGTGCGAGAGCATCTATGCCTACAGCCCGGTCTTCTCGGTGGAGTGAGAAGAACTTCTGTACTTTCGAGGTTCTGTTGGCTGGCGAACAGATCTATTTGAGGTTGCCCCCAAGCTTCCGAGATCATCAAGAAAACTTCTTGGTTCAGACACCACTCTGCTTCCACCACTCTCCTTCTGCTTATTAGGTCTGCTAGCAGATTCTGGGATCCCTTTAGGTGGACTGCTGACAAGGAGGCCACATTCTGTTCTGCTCAGGCAAGTAGCTGACTGGCCAGTTCCAGAAGTCCTCTGCTCCTGGTTCCTCCTTGTTTCAATATATAAGCTACTGCAGTCGTGTTGTCCGAAAGAACCTGAACGTGTCCCCTTACCGCTTGATGAAAGGCTAGGAGACTGGGAAAAATAGCCTTCAGTTCCTGCCAATTTGAGGACTTTCGGGCTTCTGCTTTGGACCAGGCCCCCTGAGAGGTTTGGCTGTCCAGGTGGGCTCCCTAACCCCAGGAACTCGCGTCTGTTGTTAGACGCTTGTCTAGGGAAAGACCCAAGAGAGACCTCTTGCTAGGTTGGTTGAATTCCTCCACCACCACAGCGCCCATTTTGATCTGTTTTTCTAACGACTCTTGGTGCGACCATTTTTTGTAAGATATTCATCTGGAATGTAATCTGGCCCTCTGTATAGCTGGGATCCACGCCATGAGAAGTCCTAAAACTGCCATGGCTAATCAGACCGAAACTGAGATATTGGTTTGAATCTGTCTCACCTCAGATTGGATCTTCTCTTGTGGCAGAAAAACTTTTTGGAGCACCGAGTTTATCGTATAGCCCAGGAACTTCATCTCCTGCATTGGTTCAAGATTCAGGAGCCACCCTAAGTTCTTAAGTTGAGCCTGAGACACCTGAAGATTTGTCAAGACCTGTTCTTTGGAGTCTGCGAAAAACAGGTCGTCCAGATATGGGATGCCCGAAATCCCTCTTAGATTCAGAGGCTCCAGGGCTTCCGCCATTATCTTTGTAAAGATCCTGGGGGAGGATGAAAGTCCGAACGGCAGAGCCCTGAATTGGAGATGCCAAACTGCGGTCACCAGGTTGAGGGCTAGATGTAGAAAGCGTTGGGAAGCTTGAGCTATAGGGACGTGTAAATAGGCATCCCTTAGATCTAGGGATGCCATGAAATGTTTCAAGATCTCTAAGTTCAGAATCAACCAATACTTTCCCGAAGGCTTTTTCACCAAGAAGATGTGGGAATAGAAGCCCATGCCTTCCTGATGTTTTGGGACCCGGATATTCACTTCCTGTTGAATCAGATCCTGCAGCAGGTTCATCATTGCGGAAGCTTTTTCTTGGTTCTTTGGAAGAGCTGCTCAGGGGAGGTCTCTGAAAACTCCAGACTGTATCCCTGGGAGATGACGTTTTTCACGAACAGGCTTGTAGTTGTTTTGTTCCACTGTAGGTGAAAGGCAGACAATCTTCCCCCTACTGGGGGGAAGATTGTCATTTGCTTTTAGGGGGCTGGTCTGGGGGAGATCTGAAGAGAACTCCTCCTCTTCCCTTACCCCTTTGGGAGACCCAGCAGTTCTTGTGGTCTTGATCCTTATTTTTGCCGGGCTGTTGAACAGCACTAAAAATTCTCTTTGACCAGTTGTTTTTTTGGAAGGGAAAGCCTTTTTCTTGTCGGCTGTCCTATCCAAGACTGTTTCAAGGTCTTGACCAAAAAGAAGATCACCTGAAAATGGTAGGCCACATAATTTTATCTTGAGAGCTGTGTCACCAGACCAAGTTTTTAGCCAGACAGCGCGCCTAGCTGAGGTCACCAGCACTGACAAACTTGCTGACATCTTTACTGATTTGGCTGATGCATCAGCCATGTATTTTACTGCCTTTAGTATCGATGGAAAGGACTTCAGAAGTTCTTTCCATGACGTACCCACCTCTATGTGGCTTTTTAGCTTCTCTACCCAGCATTCTAGGTTCCTTGCGACAACAGTGGAAGCAATAGCGGGTTTGAGGCTGGCCGATGTAGAATCCCTCGCTTTTTTCAGGAGAGAGTCCACTTTTTTATCCTTCGCATCCTTCAGCACCCCCATTTTCTTGAATGCTAGGTCTGTGCGGCGGGAAACCTGTGAGAATGTGGCATCTACCGGGGGTTTTTTATTCCATACCTCCGACTCCTTATCTTCAAAGGAAAACCTTCTTCTAAGGGTCTTGGAAAAGAAGGGACCTCTCTCAGGGTCCTTCCATTCTTTCTTCACTGTGTCTGAGAGGATTCTATGGACTGGAAACACTACGTTTAGTGTCATCTAATCCTTGGTACTTTTTATCGTGAACCGACAGTTGCACCTTTTCCTCCTGGATCTCGAGGGTAGTGCAGATCGCTCTCAAAAGGTCATCTACTTCCTCCAGTGATAGTTTGTACCTAGAGGCTCGGCTATCATCTTCCTCTTCTGAATCCCTGAGGGAGGGAAGAGTACCTGTCCCCTCATCCCCTGAGTCAACGACCTCTTCTGTTCTAGAGCCGGATGCCCTTGGGCTGGACGGTGGATGCTGGGGCTCAACCTGGCCCGCCGGGCTCTGTACGAGCATGGATTTGACCAAACTCAAATGAGTTTGTAAGCTCTCATACTGAAGAGAGCAAGTCCTTGTATTGCTGGGATGTTTCCTCTTCAACCAAGTCCTTAATACAGGACCTGCCTATTGCCTTCTGCCATAAATCTCTGAGGGGGTGCTTGCAAGAAGGGCATTTGCTCTGACTTGGTGGGTTTGAATGCTTGGTTTTTCCTGCAATAACAATAAATGAAAACTCACCTAATGCCGCGTACACACGATCGAAAATGCCGCCAGCAAAACTCAGATGAGAGCTTTTGGACGGAAAATGCGACCGTTTGTATGCTCCATCGGACTTTTGCTGGCGGAATTCCAGCCAGCAAAAGATTGAAAGAATGTTCTCTATTTTTCGGTCCGAAAAAGTTCCTATCTGAAAATGCGATCGTCTGTATGCAATTCGGACGCACAAAAAATTACGCATGCTCAGAATCAAGTATGAGACGGAATCGATCGGTCTGGTAAAACTAGCGTTCGTAATGGAGATAGCACATTCGTCACACTGTAAATTTTTGGATCTTTTAATGCAGCGCATTCTTTTGTTCTTTATAATGCTAGAAGAATGAATTTGTTTTGCTGCTGATATTCACACAGAGTTCTGACAAACTTATTTCTTTATTATTTCTCGTGATGTCCTCAATAATCTTTTTTGTTTTTAAAGCCAGATCCCCATAATAATGTTTAGAATTTTTTATAGTCATCTTTTTTATTTATTTTTTTAATCAAGATCTCCTGTTTTTTTGATTATTTTTAAATTATTTTCTAGTGATCTCCATAATGTTTTTTTTTGTGTGTCAAGTTTCCACAACAACATTATTATCTTGTATTTTTAAAGCTCAAGGAGGTTGGTTGTTGTCCCTTGTTAATTTGACATTGTATTTTTGAAATGTACCTGCCTACTCACAAGCAAACTGTCCTTTTTGAAGAAAAACACATAGGCAAGTATTTTCATATAAAAAAAAATCTCCATTTATTCTGGCTCAAAATGAAGAGGAAGGCAACGCTGGAGAAACTGTTTGGATTTGCGAAGCCTTTGTACCCCAGGACACACATCAACTCTTTGTAACTAAAAATTGGTAGCCTGGGCAGTCCATATAATAGGGAGCACAATCTGGTCCAGGACTCCCAGAGATCAGGAACAGCAGCAGATGAAATATATGTCCCCAGGCTGTGGTACTACAACAGCCTGCGTCTTCTGTCAGACCAGACTGATACCCAGGCCATCACTTTCATGTCTTCCTTGCAGCTTTCCGCAGCATTCCTTGGAGGCTGTGGCTCTGGAGGTGGACTTGTGGCAAGAGGAGGAGGATTGGTGAGCGCACATAAGTGCATGTTCTCACTAACTTGGCCCCCCAACCCCTTCTGAAGGGCCTGAAAAATAATTTTCTCACACATGAGGCATTGGCCCTCCTCCATTTGCTGCAATTTTGCAGCTACATAGCATCCATAGGCCTCTTCAGCATCGGGGGGTGTTTTCAGGGCCGAATTAGTGAGGCCCAGTGCTGCCTCCTCCACGTTACTCCCCTTCATGGCCCTTTTTGTTGTAAGGTGGAGGGGAGGCACCTGGGATTGGGTGAGGCTACTGGGCCTGGGTGACACCTACCCCCGCCTCCTCCTGGTTGACACTTACCCCTGCCTCCTCCTGGCTGACACATACCCCCGCCTCCTCCTGTCTGCCACATTCCAGAGCCTCGTCCTGGTTGAGGTCTTCCTGTGTATGAAAAAGGGACATATTTTTAGTTTTTGGTTCATCATTCATACACAATTTTCAGCTCATGACTGTTGCACATTGAATGTTATTAAATAGAAAAGACTATCATTCTGAGCCCAGCATTTTTCATTCTTGTCCCAATCATTTTTGTCCCCTACTGTCTATTGATATTAAATAAATAAATGCCGCGCTAAAATCTATATGAAGAATTAGTGAAAGATAGTCAAATCCTAATCAATAGTCCATATAGTGAGACTCCAATAAAGATCCAAAATTATATTAATCTCCTTGGAAAGCCTTATTGGGTGATAGTAGGTGATCCCAATTTACAGTCCACATTCTCTCCTCTGTGGAAACGCTCCCTCAAACATTGCCGACAGGACAGCTGAGGAGTAACATAAATGTTATTTCTCAGCTGTCCTGTCACTAGCGAGCAAGATTTGGCAATGTTTGAGGGAGCGTTTCCACAGAGGAGAGAATGTGGACTGTAAATTGGGATCGACTAGGAAACAGACAGAAAGGGAACAACGTGCACATTATGAGATAATAGTCCCTTATCTTTTGAGTGGAGAAGAGTGGAAAGCAATAGGCACCATCTTTCCAAAGCCCATAGTTGAGGCTGCAGAGATGGAACATCCACCTCATTCAATCAGCTGTACATCCATCCGGTACACCATCAATTTGCCTTTTGGGATCTGGCATCTGGTAAGCAGCTCCATTGTGCAGTGGTGGTGCCCTCTCTGTACAGTCACTGGTTTAAGAGCGGTTGAAGCCCCATACTATTGCAGGACTCACTACTTATTTTTTTTCTGGTAAGCAGGTTCTCTGTCAGGTGTTGGGTGCACTATGGATTTTCTCACTTGCAGCTGATTATACTCACCTATATGAATTGCACCTATTAAAAGTTATCTGGTAAGGAGGCCTTTCGTGTAGCATCCGTGTTTATCAATCTTTATAAACACCGGGTGTTTAATTAAGAAACAATATTTTTTCTATTCACTGTGTGAGTGTCACTCTTTTTATTTAATCACTCATTTATATGTCAGTGTTACGCTATGTTTTCACTTTATTTTTTGGGACAAATGCATTTCCGTGGATTCAACATACACCATATGTGAGTGCGAATCACCATTTCCCACTGTGACTGGTCTGCATCAAAAGCCCAGGCTGGGTTAAGCCACCTGCCCATTTTGGCCTACAATCTGGTAAGCACGCCATTCATCGGTTGGGTATTTTCACATTGTGTTTTGACATATTTCTGAATGTTATTGAGCGGATAATTGGGACTATTTTGGACTTTTAACAGCCTACTATCACCCAATAAGGCTTTCCAAGGAGATTAATATAATTTTGGATCTTTATTGGAGTGTCACTATATGGACTATTGATTAGGATTTGACTATCTTTCACTAATTCTTCATATAGATTTTAGCGCGGCATTTATTTATTTATTATTTTGTTTGTTGTGTTTACCTCACTGATTGCTGCAGCTTTATTCACCATTTTTTATTTTTATGTTTATTCTTCTAGCGCAGTTTTTTGGTTTTTCTTTTCTGTCTATTGATATGTCAAACACTTTTTGTTCAATCATTCATTTGTTATCAATAATAACATCTAGTTCACAACACTAATTTTCGGACAATAAATATGTTCTAAAATACTATACCTGGCTCCAGCTGGGCTCCTCAACTTCTTCCAGGATTGAAGGCACAGGTTGGTCCTCGGAAGCCTCAGCTGGGGTTGAGGGAATGGTTGAGGGAAGGGTGGATGGAAGCGTAGACAGTGATTCCCTGGCTTCAATCTGGTCTTCCAGAAACCACATCCTGTTGTAGTACCACAGACTGGGTACATACACATCCTTTGCTGCTGCTCCTGATTTCATGGAAGCCTGGACCTTATTAAGCTCCTTCCTATACATGCTTCTCAAGCTACCAATTTTCTTATCCACAAACTCAATGTCTGCATCGGGGACCTGCGTCTTCACAAATTGCAACAGTTTCTCCAGCGATGCCTTCCTAGCTGGTTTATTTCGATATAAGGGGTTTTTAACCTCCCACAAATTTCTCATATCCCTGTATCTGTCTATGAACTGGCCCATGAATTCTGGGTCTTTGAATTGTTTCACATTTGCTGCAAGACAAAACACAAGACAAAAACACTAAAATCAGCCTAAACTCTCCTAATCGTATCCCAATATAGGCCTCAATCTCGAATCAGTATAGGACACTGATGTCCCAAGTTAAAATGTTACCTTCGTTCTCACGAACGGCACTTCCTCCACTCACAGAACGTACGTACGACACACGCGTGTTAGCTTTATATACACTGTGCATGCGTGAAACTCCGCCCACGTCGCCCGCCCCTGACGTTCTTCCTAGAATATTCCCCACCCCGTCTCTTTGTTCGTGCAGTAGGAGCGACATGGCAGAGACACAGCAGGTGTGTGTTCATTCCAGTAACGAGGAGGAGGAAAGCCCGGACCCAGAAATGTCCCGATCCTGGAGGAGAAGATTTAAGGCCTCAAATATGGCCTTTGAAGAGATGGTGGAGATGGTGGACATCTTGAAGAGGGCCGTCTATGACGGGAAGTATGGACCTAACCTAAACCAAAATGTGAGAAAGGCCAAGATCATGTCTAAAGTTGTGAAGAGTCTGCACAGGAATTTTGGGGTACGACGATCCAAGGAGCAATTGAGGAAACGCTGGTCAGACCTGAAATTGAGGGAGCAGGATCAGTACAGAAGGATCAAGAAAGTGCTTCTAAAAAGTAAGTACTTGTCGTGTTTTCCTATTATTATTACTTGCATGCTGCTCCATGTGCTTTTCTTTACTGTTGTACAGTTTAAAATGGCTACTTTCATTTTCATGGGCACAGTAATCGGTCATAGGAAACATTGTTCATTTGCCAACTAAATACGATGTTTTGGGCAGGTACAGGGTTAACTACATTTGGTCATGCTAATTTGTATTAAAAGAAGTTTAGAATATTGTTGTCTAGATGTGTTTGAAACTAGAAAGATTTGCAAACTTTATTCAGTGTAATGTAAGGAGAGGACACTCAGCAGCTGTTTACACATCTGGACTCAGGAGCACTAGTGTGGGACACAAGAACAAACTTTTTAGGGTGTCCCACACAGGTACTCCAGTGGATACTTGGTGTGTCTCCATGTGTGAAAATTGTCCAAAAAAGGTACGTATTCTAGCTTTGGTAAGAGGAAAAAATCATGTCTTCAGCTTGGAACTCTGCCAAAACAGACAATTGTACCCCACTTCCAAGCAATGTTTCATATTCCTATTTCTGGCCTCAAATATCAGTGTGCTAAGTATACCTTTTGTTTCATTCTCCTAGGGGAGAAAAGACTTTGTACGTCTGAGGACACCAGGAACCCGCCACATCTTGAAGAAGGGGAACAGAGAACACCACAATCAGAGGATGTGGAGGAAGGAGAGGTGGTTGAAGTTGTCACCACAACAGGTGAGTGTCTGAGACCACCGATTCAGGTAATAGATGTATGCCTGCATATTTATAATACATGGTGTGTATTTTTTCTTTTAGGTGATGTGCATGTTGTGGAAGAACAATCTCCTCATTTCACGAGTGACAGTGCACAAAGACTAATCCAGGACATAATGTTTTGTAGTCAGGATTTGGACATCATCATCAAGCAAAAAACAAATGACATAGAACAAAAACTGAAGAACATGATTAATGTACTAGGAAGAATCTAAATAACAACAAAATGACACCATTTTCTATTTTTGGGGACCATTTTTTCTAATTTTTGACGCATTTTAAAAGCCAAATTTTGAAGATGCACACAGTGGGGGTTATTTACTAAAGGAAAATCCACTTTGCACTGTAGATCTGAGGGGGACACGCAAGGAAAATAAAAAACAGCATTTTAGCTTGCACATGATTGGATAATAAAATCAGCAGAGCTTCCACTCATTTCAGATCTACCCCTTAGATTTAGAGCGACTGCACTTCCAAGTGCACTTTCAGTACACTTTCAAGTGCACTTGCAGTGCAAAGTGGATTTGCCTTTCGTAAATAACCCCCAGTGTGTCAACATGTGCTATCTGCCATCCTTGTAACTCGTAGGTGAGAGGAAGTGGTTGCACCCCCAAAACACGTCCATTGATCCCCCATGATAGGAGATAGCACATGACAATGGCATGGGATCAGGAGGGAAATCCCCAGTTTGACTCCCAATTTGTGCGCATCTTCAAAATTTGGCTTTTACAGGGGTGACATCACCCCATCTGATGAAGGTAATATCGAAACATTTTTTAAACTATAATGTTTGATATTGTCTTCAGTTTTTCCATTTTGAACTTTGTAAGTTCCTGAGTTGTATGTTATGTTTTGAAACATGCTTGTTTATGTACTAAAAAAATATTTTCAAGGTAAAACTTTATAAAAATAAGATTTAAAAAAAAATACAACGCACATGTGAATGTGCACAGAGTAAAAGGTTTTATACTCAACAATGTGTGGCTTCTTCTTTCAATGCTCAATGCCAGTTTTTGTATTAAGTTGGTATTTACAGTGACAATGGGTGTTATTTAATAATGGAAAAACCACTTGGCACTACAAGTGCACTAGAAGAACCTAGGAGACAGCTAAAAGAAAACACAAGCAGTAAATCAAAATTAAGATTTTATCAGAATTTTTTTTTTTTAATATCGAAAATATTTACAAATTTGCTGGCATAGCAATGACCCCCTACCCGTAAAATAATCAACATATTTTTGACGCACTTCACGGGCGTTTTGGGGGGGCAAGCCAGGACGGCCAGCTTCCAGGGCCATCATTGTAGTTTCTGGAAGTCCGGCCTCAGGCCCAACTGAGGCAACATAATTCTGAGCATTTCTCTTTAAAAAGTTGTGAAGTATGCAGCATGCTAGAACTATGTGGTTCAGTTTGTACTCCGCTATATTTATTGCCGTAAGAAATAGGCGGAACCGGCTGGCCTTTATGCCAAAGGCATTCTCCACGACTCTTCTGGCACTTGCCAGCCGGTAATTAAAAACCCTCTTCTCCGGGGTGAGGGTCCTCTGGGGGAATGGCCTCATCAGGTGATCACCCAGACCAAATGCTTCATCAGCGATAAAAACAAATGTTCTCTTCCACAGGTGGCAATCCCAAGCCACCACTCTGGAGATGTGTGTAGAACTCCGTCTGGGCAAAGACTCCACCATCCGACATCCGGCCATTCTTCCCCACGTCCACATAGAGAAACTCGTATGTCGCCGACACCACCGCCATAAACACAATACTATGAAACCCCTATAGTTAAAATAGTATGACCCCAAGTGGGGTGGTGGGACGATGTGGACATGCTTCCCATCGATTGCCCCTCCGCAGTTGGGAAAGTCCCAACGATGAGCAAATTGGGAAGCCACAGTCTGCCATTCCTGTGGCGTTGAAGGAAACTGTGGAGTCAAAAAAGAAAAAAAATATTAGTACTTTTGCACACAACATTGCAAGCAGATTAGACACAAACATTCTTGGCCAACATCAGTATAACATTTATTTTAAGGAGTATTTAAAGACAAAAATATAAGGTCCACTTATCAGATTCCTCACCCCCTCTGATGGACCCCCAAAAAAAGCCTCTGGCACTCTGCCTGAATTTAAGGACAACAACATTTGGACACATTTTAGGGGGTGTTTAGGGTAAAGCACTACAATGGAGCTGACAAAATACATTGTTAAGTGACTAGGCTAGGTGTATATGGGCCCAGGATAGCATGCTGGGGAGGTTAGTGAAGGCAAATATGCATGTAGGCCAAAAAAGGAGCATTAAAAGATTACAGCATGCATGAGGACAAAAGGGACATTCACAGCATATTACAATCATGGTAATTAGGGAATGATGAAAGAAATACAAAACATTAGAATACATTTAATACATAGAATGTGATGTTAAAGGAGAAAACTTACCCTAATATAGTCTTTCTGCAGGACCTGTATGATCGCAGAACAGGTCTCTGGAATAATGATCCCCAGTGCCTGGGGGGAGATGCCTGTAGAGAACTTGAGGTCATGTAGACTTCTCCCCGTTGCCAAGTACCGCAACGTGGCGACTAGCCTCTGCTCCGGAGTGATGGCTTGCCGCATGCAGGTGTCCTGCTTCGTAATATAAGGGGACAGCAAAGCCAACAGACGGTGAAAAAGGGGTCCGTCATCCGGAGAAAATTATTGAAATCATCAGGGTTATTCTGGATCTCACGCAGCAAAGGCATATGAGAGAATTGGTTACGCTGGAGAAACCAATTCTTGGTCCATAAACTCCTCCCCACCCTGTTCATGGACTAGGCTTGGGTCAAAGCAAGAACCCCAACACCAAACCCCCGCATAGCACGAACTCTACGATGAGTACGTACCTGTAACAGTGTCAGAAAGGGGGCAGAGTCAGCTGAAAAGGCAGTAATTGCAGTGCTAGAAATTTGGCCAAGCTAGCATTCAGACGCTGAGCATGTGGATGGCTGGGACCGAATTTCTTTTTACGGTTTAGCAACTGGGGTAGGGAAATTTGCCTGCTAAAATCAGATGGTGGTGTACTGCTAGCAGATTGGCTGCAAGTACTTGGGACACCTATTGCTATACCTTAATTCCTCTCAGTGTAGGTTTTCGAGAGGACTGGAGGTATAGTAGGGTTGGAGATCCCAGATGAGGAGCAAGAAGTCCGCCTTTTTCTTTGATGTGGGTCTCTCAAGTGCTGTTGCCAACGGACTTGTTTCCTTATGAGTTTAGGTGAAATCTACATTAATAGCTGTAAAATATTGGAGTTATGAATATATTTAATTTAGCTTTTATCTATGTAGGGTGGAACATATTATCTTCACAGAAATCTCTGGTAGACCAGACAAGTCAGTGCCTAGGCTTGTGTATACAAACAATGGGATTCAAACCTCATTGTTTTACACATACTCACTTTAAAGGATCCCATTCTGGGATATGCAATGAAGGGAGGCCAACCCGTAATCAATACTTAACTTCCTGGGGAAATTCAAGTTAAGCTCCTGCTCAGAATAGTCACAAGGATTTGCATTAAAGGGGGCTGACTTATGCAAAGTAGAAGGATTGGCCCAAAACAAGATGGGAAAGAGATATAGGAGCCGTTAGTGAATCAGACTGGGAGGAAATTCTAGAAAATGTTAAAGTAACATCTCCAAAACTGTCTGATAGGCTAACACAGACATACATTATTCACCAAGCATACCTTACACCTAACATAATAAGGAAGTTTCAACCTACACGACCTATATTGTGTCCTCACTGCCAGGCAGAAAGGGGTAGCTTCTTTCACTTAATCTGGGAATGCACTATTATTCAAACATACTGGAGTCAAGTGATTAAGTTCTTACACGACCAAATGGGTTCCCCTGTGGTGTTGGATCCAAAACTGTGCATACTCGGTCTTCTTCCAGACGTGGATATTGATAAATACCAAGCCACATTTATATCTGAAGTCCTGTTTTTAGCTAGGAAAGTGATTGCCAAGACTTGGATGCAGAACGTAACTCCCACTATAACAGGCTGGAAGAGGGAAGTTAACAATTCCCTCCCATACAAGCAGTTGATCTACAAACACAGGGGAAATAGTCAGAAATACTCAAGGATTTGGGACGGATGGCTGGGAGACGGGGAAACATGTGTATAATAATGCGTGAAAACAAGAATATCAATACCTAGTAACCAAAACGCACAACTATATAATAAACGTTCCAACTCAGTCTGTTAGAACCCCACAGAGCTATTAACCATAGATATACCTTTGATATGCAATGCCAGCCTTGCAAGGCGCTGATGTATGTAAACGTACCATATGTGATTATATTTTATGTTTCTATGCATAGACCTCAAATGTGCTGTATAAATTTATGCCTAATTTCAATAAAGACTATTTTCCCAAAAAAAAAAAAAAAAAAAAAAAAAAAAAAAAAAGTAGAAGGATTGGAGATGTAGCCAGTGCTTAACCAGGAATAGGGAAGTTTACCAATCAGAGCCACGTTATGCCAACCAATGAGGCATCAGCATGTAATGATATACACAGACTAGATGGGAGGGAATCGCTCACTTTTATGGGAGAGCAACCATCAGAATGGAACCTTGGTGCAAAGGGTAATTATGGGAAAGGTCTGAATTTTACTTGTAACTAAATATGTTTGTAGATTAATGTTTTCAGGAATATACTCTGTATTCCTTCATGTATACTATACTATACTATAGATAGATGGTTGTGTATTAGATTTCGTACTAGACTTTCAACTACCAATAAATGTTGTTATTGTGTTAAAGCTTTCACTCATGGTCAAAGAACTCTCATTTAACCCAAATCATCTGAGAGATATTAAATCTCAAATATAGTATACGGGAAAAAGACTGCATGGGAGGTCGTCATATGTCTGGTCTAGCATGTGGTGCCCAAGCGGCTGCTGTTGTGGCCACGCTTGATCCACTTCAGACAGGTTGCAAACAGCAACGGTGCGATCTGCTGCACATGTGTCCCAAAAAGGCCCACACCAAGGAACTTTTCAAAATCAGCGGGGAGTCAGGAGCGCCCTGCACCTGTGGAGCTCTGCAGTGTGATGCAGTAGGATGGCTGCCCCCTAGAGGACATCCTGCCTCATTGGAGTTGTGCCTCCTCCTCTATTCTATCAGGCACCCAAGTAGAGTCAGTGACCTCATCATCCCCTCCTTCCTCCTCACTGGAGCAAACTTGGCACTATGCTGCTGCTGGGGGAACATGATTGCCAGTTTCTTGTCCTTCTTGGGCACTCCCTCTCTCTAGGCTCACGATACTTCCTTCCTAAACCTTGGGACCAACATCGGAGCCTTAAAATCGCTGCGCATCCTCCAGCAGCATGTACCTGACACTGTGGTCGAATAGTTCGGGGGACTCCTCCGTGCATGATGTTGGGGCTACGGAGGATTGACTGTGGACAAGGAGCCGGTGGAATAGGCCACTTTGGCAGCTGCATAGGAAGGAAAACTACTCTGAGCCTCGGTGACAGGGGATGAGGATGCCTTTGTTATCCACTCCACCAACTCTTCTGCATGTTCTGGCTCAATAACACAAACAGCAGTAGAAAAAAAGGACAAGTGTGCCCCACGGCCACCGGCAGAGGATGCACCATGTCCATGACCAGCACTGTTGACTGTAGACACAGAGCCTGCTTGCCCTCTTTTAGTGGCCTGTGAAAATCTGCCTCTCCTTGGCGGCCTCCTGGACATGATGTTATATTTTGTTTTGCAACATAGCACTAAACTGTATTGTGTACTGTGTACACCACCAGAAAAGTAGTAGCAACTGCACTACGGCTGCACTGTCTTGTGTGCAGCACCAGAAAAGTAGTAGCAACTGCACTACGGCTGCACTGTACTGTGTACACCACCAGAAAAGTAGTAGCAACTGCACTACGGCTGCACTGTCTTGTATACAGCACCAGAAAAGTAGTAGCAACTGCACTACGGCTGCACTGTATTGTAATTACAATTTTTGATCTAATTGTTTACAGTAGGACCCATTCCTGCGCCCACCAAGAGTATCTGTGATGGGTTACAGTGTTGTGGCACCACCACCTAAGGCCCAATTTTTCTGCCCCTGTGTAACAGGGGCATGTAATTACAATTTTTTCTCTAATATTTCACAGCAGGGCCTGTTCCTGCGGTCAATAAGAGTATCTGTGACGCTTTACAGTGTTGTACCGCCACCACCACTGCCAAAGGCCCAATTTTTTTGCCCCTGATTAACAGGGGCATGTAATTACAATTTTTGATCTAATATTTCACAGCAGGGCCCGTTCCTGCGCCCACCAAGAGCATCTGTGAGGGGTTACAGTGTTGTGGCACCACCACCGCCTAAGGCCCAATTTTTCTGCCCCTGTTTAACAGGGGCATGTATTTACAATTCCTGATATAATATCACAGCAGGGCCTGTTCCAGTGCCCACCAAGAGTACTTGTGAGGGCTTACAATGTTCTGGTACCACCAACACCCAAGGCCCAATTTTCCGCAGAGTGTATAGGGCAGGCCATATAGTATATACAGGCGGTCCCCTATTTTCAAACATCCGACTTACAAATGACTCCTACTTACAAACGGAGGGAGACAACAGGAAGTCAGAGGAAATCTACCCCTAGGAAGGGAAATTCTCTCCTGTAAGTGTTAATATGGGAAAAAGGTGTCTCCACTGATGCTTTATCACCAATCCTTGTTTCCCTAATAACCCAAAAATTTCAAAATTCAATTGTCATTGGGACAGAAAGTGAGGTGAAATCTTCTGAACAGGGGCACAGACAGAAAAAACAAATGTTACAGGGGTGATAACCCTTCCCTATATTATCCAAAAAGCTTAAAAATAGATTTTTGGGCTGGAGCTACACTTAAAAAATGTACCTGTTCTAGAGCTGCACGATTCTGGCTAAAATGAGAATCACAATTTTTTTGCTTAGAAGATAGATCACGATTCTGGCGGTGTAACATCATCTTTCACATTAAAACAAAAAAAATTGGGCTAACTTTACTGTTTCTTTTTTTTTTTTTTTATTCATTGAAAAGTGTATTTTTCCCAAAAAATTGTGCTTGAAAGACCGCTGGGCAAATAGAGTGTGACATAAAATATTGCAGCAATTGACATTTTATTCCCTAGGGTCTCTGCTAAAATATAGTTAATGTTTGGGGGTTCCAAGTAATTTTCTAGCAAAAAATATTGATTTTACCTTAAGAAACAAGTGTCAGAAAAAGATTTACACTTTAAGTGGTTAAACTTCCTGCATTTACACATTGTTTAAAAACTTGGCAGACTGCCTGGATTTTTTTCTGTGCACACAGAAGTTTCCCTTTGATCTAAGAAGGAAGTTAGTAACAATGTTTCATTTTAAAAACTTGGCAGACTGCCCTGATGTTTTCTTTTGACAGCTGAGTGAGCAGATAAGTCTCTCCACTTGTTATATGAAAGAATCAGCAAACTCAGCAATAGAGATAGTCAGAGGGTTTGAATCAAGATCACGATTTTTTAACGATTAATTGTGCAGCTCTAACCTGTTCCAAATTACAAACAGATTCAACTTAACAAACCTACAGTCCCTATCTTGTTTGTAACCTGGGGACCGCCTGTATATACTCTGAAAAGCAGTATAGGGCCTGGGGGCCCCACGCCTTTTTTTTTTTTATTTAGGTGCGGGGTTCCCCTTAACCACTTAAGGACTAGCCTTGTTTTGGAATTTAGGTGTTTACGTGTTTAACCACTTCAGTCCTGGAAGGATTTACCCCCTTCCTGACCAGAGCACTTTTTACAATTTGGCACTGCATCGCTTTAACTGCTAATTGCGCGGTCATGCAATGCTGTACCCAAACGAAATTTGAATCCTTTTTTTCCCCACAAAGAGAGCTTTCTTTTGATGGTATTTGATCACCTCTGCGGTTTTTATTTTTTGCGCTATAAATGGAAAAAGACCAAAAATTTAGAAAAAAATGATATTCTCTACTTTTTGTTATGAAAAAAATCCAATAAACTCAATTTTAGTCATACATTTAGGCCAAAATGTATTCAGCCACATGTCTTTGCTAAAAAAAAATGTCAATAAGCGTATATTTATTGGTTTGCGCACAAGTTATAGAGTCTACAAACTAGGGTACATTTTCTGGAATTTACACAGCTTTTAGTTTATGACTGCCTATCTCATTTCTTGAGGTTCTAAAATGGCAGGGCAGTACAAAACCCCCCAAATGACCCCATTTTGGAAAGTAGACACCCCAAGGAAATTGCTGAGAGGCATGTTGAGCCCATTGAATATTACATTTTTTTGTCCCAAGTGATTGAATAATGATAAAAAAAAATAAAATTTACAAAAAGTTGTCACTAAATGATATATTGCTCAAACATGCCATGGGCATGTTTCCCATGTTTCCCATTTTTGGAAAGGAGACACCCCAAGCTATTTGCTGAGAGACATGTTGAGTCCATGGAATATTTTACATTTTGCCACAAGTTGCAGGGAAATGACAAACTTTTTTTTTTAATTTGCACAAAGTTGTCACTAAATGATATATTGCTCACACAGGCCATGAGCATATGTGGAATTGCACCCCAAAATACATTCTGCCAATTCTCCTGAGTACGGGGATACCACATGTGTGGGACTTTTTGGCAGCCTAGCCACGTACGGGGCCTCGAACACCAAGCACTGCCTTCAGGATTTCTAAAGGCATACAATTTTGATTTCACTCCACACTACCTATCACAGTTTTGAAGGCCATAAAATGCCCAGATGGCACAACCCCCCCCCCCCCCCCCAAATGACCCCATTTTGGAAAGTAGACACCCCAAGCTATTTGCTGAGAGGCATGTTGAGTCCATGGAATATTTTATATTTTGCCACAAGTTGCGGGAAAGTGACAAACTTTTCTTTTTTTTTGCACAAAGTTGTCACTAAATGATATATTGCTCAAACATGCCATGAGCATATGTGGAATTACACCCCAAAATACATTCTGCTGCTTTTCCTGAGTACAGGGATACCACATGTTTGGGACTTTTTGGGAGCCTAGCTGCATACGGGGCCCCAAAAACCAATCACCGCCTTCAGAATTTCTAAGAGCGTAAATTTTTTATTTCACTTCTCGCTACCTATGACAGTTTTGAAGGCCATAAAATGCCAAGATAGCACAAAACCTCCCCAAATGACCCCATTTTGGAAAGTAGACACCCCAAGCTATTTGCTGAGAGGCATGGTGAGTATTTTGCAGCTCTCATTTGTTTTTGAAAATGAAGAAAGACAAGAAAAATGTTTTTTTTTCTTTTTTAAATTTTCAAAACTTTGTTACAAAAAGTGAGGTCTGAAAAATACTCACCATGCCTCTCAGCAAATAGCTTGGGGTGTCTACTTTCCAAAATGGGATCATTTGGGGGGGTTTTGTGCCATCTGGGCATTCCATGGCCTCTGAAACCGTGATAGGCAGTGAAGAGTGAAATCAAAAAATAGGATTTTTTTAAAACAGCTTACCTGTAAAATCCTTTTCTTTCGAAGGACATCACGGGACACAGAGCCACAGTAATTACTGATGGGTTATATAGGTATCACTGGTGATTGGACACTGGCACACCCTATCAGGAAGTTCAACCCCCTATATAATCCCTCCCCCTTGCAGGGATACCTCAGTTTTGTAGCCTAGCAATATAGTGTATTAGAAGAGGGGCGGGACTTCTGTGTCCCGTGATGTCCTTCGAAAGAAAAGGATTTTACAGGTAAGCTGTTTTAAAAAATCCTATTTTCTTTCTCGAACATCACTGGACACAGAGCCACAGTAATTACTGACGGGATGTCCCAGAGCAATGCTACCTGAGGGGGGGGGGAACCACGACCAAGTAGGGTGCAATCAGACCTGAGGACCCTGTACCGCTGCCTGCAGCACACTACGCCAAAAGTCGATATGCTCATGCCTTCTCACATCCACCTGATAGAATCTGGTGAATGTATGGACTGAAGACCAGGTTGCGGCCTTGCAGATTTGAGCCATAGAGGCCCGGTGATGCACCGCCAAAGAAGCACCAATAGCCCTTGTGGAATGTGCCCTGATCTGAAACGAAGGAATCTTCAGTTTTAAACCGTAAGCTTGAATGATCAATTGTCAAATGCATTTAGAAATGGTAGCTTTTGACGCTGCCTGTCCTCTATTGGGACCCTCTGGCAGCACAAACAAAACATCCGTCTTGCGGATCTGAGCAGTTGCCCCTAGATAGGCCTTAACTGCTCTTACTACATCCAACGAATGTAGAGATCTCTCTTCCGGAGAACAGGGATCTGGAAAAAAGGAAGGTAGAACAATGTCTTGGTTTAAATGAAAATCAGAAACCACCTTCAGTAAAAAACTAGGATGAGGGCGTAGTACCACTCTATCCTTGTGTATAATCAAATAAGGCTCCTTACAGGAAAGAGCTGCTAATTCTGATACTCTTCTAGCAGAAGAGATGGCCACCAGAAAAATTAACTTCCTTGTCAACAAGACCAAAGGAATCTGACTTATTGGTTCAAAAGGCTGTTTCTGTAACACAGCCAGGACCAAGTTCAAGTCCCAGGGGTTTAGGGGTGCTTTAACCGGAGGATTAAGACGCATCACCCCCTGCATAAAGTTTCGGACCAAAGAATGCAAAGCAAGTGGCCGCTGAAATAATACTGATAAAGCAGAGACCTGTCCCTTGATAGTACTCAAGGCCAGCTTCATCTCTAATCCTAATTGTAGAAAATCAAGAATTCTACCTATGACATATTTCCTGGGATTCCAACCTCTGGATTCACACCAGGTTATATAAGCTTTCCATACTCTATGATAAATCATCCTGGAAGCTGGCTTCCTTGCATTAATCAAGGTAGATATGACAGGACCTGAGAGCCCACGACTCTTCAGAACGTGGGTCTCAATAGCCAAACCGTCAAATTTAGCGTTTGTAAGGCAGGATGGAACACTGGACCTTGAGATAACAGGTCTGGGCGTACCGGTAGGGTCCACGGGGAACCTACCGTCATCCTTACTATTTCTGCATACCAAGTCCTTCTGGGCCAAGCGGGGGCCACCAGAAGTACCGACTTCCTTTCCTGCCTGATCCTGCGAAGGAGTCGTGGTAATAGCAGAAAAGGCGGGAATGCGTAAATCAGTGAGAACTGATGCCACGAAATCACCAACGCATCCGTCCCACATGCAAGAGGATCTTTTGTCCTTGCCGCAAATCTGTCTATCTTTTTGTTGAATCGGGATGCAAAGAGATCTACATCTGGAACCCCCCATCTTTGGCATATGGCCCAAAAGACGTCGGGATGCAGAGAACATTCCGCTGGGAGTAACTGCTGGCGACTTAGATAGTCCGCCTGCCAATTCTCTATTCCCGGGATGAAAACTGCCGATATGCATGGCACATGCATCTCTGCCCAGACTAAGATCTGGTTCACCTCCTTTTGAGCAGCTCGGCTCCGGGTGCCTCCCTGATGATTGACATAAGCCACTGCTGTGGCATTGTCGGACTGGATCCTGACTGGGCAGCCCTGTAGCCTGATAGTCCAGGCTTTTAGAGCTAGATGTATCGCCCGGATCTCCAGAATGTTGATGGGTAAGGTCCTCTCTGTCTTGGACCATACCCCTTGGACTGCAGCCTGTTCCAGAACTGCTCCCCAACCTGACAGACTGGCATCTGTTGTTACCACCATCCAGGTAACCGGTAGAAAGGATTTACCCTTCTGCAGGTTTTCGGATCTGAGCCACCAATTGAGGCTCTGACGCACCGCATGCGACAGGTGCATCGGAAAGTCTAATGCCTGAACCTTCTTGTTCCAGGCCGACAGAATACTGTGTTGCAGCATTCTTGAGTGAAACTGAGCATAGGGAACTGCTTCGAATGAAGACACCATCTTCCCTAGTAGCCTCATACAAAGGCGGACTGAGGGACCCTTCTTGGTCCTTACTGCCAGAATCAGCTCTCTTAAAGCAGTGATTTTTGCCTGGGGTAGAAATATTTTCTCCTGGCTTGTATCTATAATCAGACCTTAATACTCCAGTTTTCTTACTGGTTTTAGGAAAGACTTTTCTAAGTTGAGGATCCAACCCAGGTGTTCTAGATACCTGACTGTGGTCCTCAAGTTTCCATTCAAAGAGGCTACCGACCGGTCTATCAAGAGCAGGTCGTCTAGGTATGCTATGACAGCTATACCCTGAGCCCTTAATCGGCCAGAGGAGGAGCCAAGATCTTTGTGAACACTCGAGGTGCAGTGGCTATCCCGAAAGGCAGAGCCACAAACTGGAAATGGCGCCCTCCTACCTCGAAGCGCAGAAACTTCTGATGAGCAGGAAAAATGGGCACATGCAGATATGCATCTCTGATGTCTATTGATGCCAGAAATTCTCCTCCCTGCAGGGTGGGAACTACTGTTCGAATTGATTCCATGCGGAAGGATTGAATCCTTAGGAATCGGTTCAGATCCCTTAAGTCCAGAATGGGCCTGACATCCCCATTTGGCTTTTGGACCGTAAAAAGGTTGGAATAGAAGCCCAATCCCTGGTCCTTTGCGGGAACTATCATAATGACCTCCTGCGACAAAAGTCGCTCTAACGCTAGAAGGAGCGACTGCTTCTTCTCTGGGTTTCTGGGGACACTTGATCTGAGGAACCGAGGAGAGGGGAATTCCTGAAACTCCAGCTTGTACCCTAAGGTTACCGTGGAGATTACCCATCTGTCCTGGAAATCCTCCTGCCAGAGCTCTTAGAACTGTCGCAGTCTTCCCCCAACTCGAGTGAGCAGGGGCGCCCCCTCATGCAGAGGTCTTAGTGTTCTGCCTAGTAGGCTTCTTCCCCCAGGACTTCTTTTGTCCCTGGGGTTGACTCTTGTCTCTGGACCCCGATGGAGGCGGCCGTCGAGACTGCCTGGAGGCTGAAGCCCCCGGAGCTGGGGAAAGAGTCCGTTTGAAAGAGGGACGCTTACTCTTCTTCTTGACAGGTAAGAGAGTGCTTTTCCCACAAGAGGTTCTCTTGATATAGTTATCCAAGTCCTCTCCAAACAACCTTGCACCACAAAATGGAAACCCAGCCAGTAGCTTCTTACATGGTGCTTCGGCTGACCAATTTCTCAACCATAGGATTCTACGTATATGCACCAACCCCAGTGAAAGACGGGAGGTTTGCACGATAGAATCTCTAATGGCGTCAACCACAAAGCATAAGGCCGCTGGAAGGTTAGCAAACCCCTGGGCCTGCTGTTCAGGTAATACTTTGATGACCTGCTTAACATGGTCTCTTAAGTATTGACAGACTCCAATCGCTGCTACTGCAGGTTGAGCCACTGATCCTGCTAAGGAGAAAACATCCTTCAATAGGGATTCCATCCTTTTATCTACAGGATCCCTGAGCATCTGAGCATTGTCTACAGGAAAAGTCAGGCTATTATTTACGGAGGAAATGGAGGCATCAATAGCCGGTATTCCCCACATTTTAATAAACTTTTCTTCCATCGGATAAAGTGTTGAAAACTTTCTCGGCGGGAAAAAACGTTTGTCTGGGTGATCCCACTCAGAATAAATGAGCTTTTCAAGTAAAGTATAAACAGCAAAAGCATGTGCTGCTTGGAAAGGTTTCAGTGACCCCAAAGCAGAAGAGGATTCTTTAGCAGTTTCAGGTATGGGCAACTTAAATGTGGAGCGGACCAATCCAGTGAGGATCTGCACTAAGACTTTCTCCTCTTGGGAAGTCGCAGAGGGTCCCTCTCCACCTGATTCCTCCGAAGAGGAATCATCCGTCCCATCCTGATCCTCTGAAAGGGATTGCTCTTCTTTATCCCAGAGCTCCTCTTCCTGAGGGTCTTGGGGAACAGAGGAAGGCCTAGTGCGTTTTCTTCCACTGAGTGAAGACTTAATCACGGCCATTGATCTTTCCTCTAGACCATTAATGGTTGAGGAAAAAACCTCTTGTGTAATATATACAGGGGCTGAAGTGCCAGAAGCAGGTGTAGCCCCTGACCCCAATGGCTCTCCCTGGCTAGCCGTCCCTGGCCCATCAGGGGGGGGGGATGCTGCTGACAGGGGGCCCTCAGAACCTGAACGAGATCCCCTAGTGTCTCTGGTTCCTGGGGTGCTTGAACCTCTTCTACCCATAGTGCAAAGCAACAAGGTGTGAGGTATACAAATGAACACTGCCTGCTGAGCAATGTAGTCTGGCTAAAAGCCTTGCTACCCAATGCTCAGTCTGGTGTTACTTCAGTAAATGCTGTCTAGGAGAATGCCTGTGTCCCACCTTACATGCGACCGTCAGCTCTGTGTCTCTCAAAAGGCTGTGTGCACCTGTACAGAGTGCCTTTAATAGCCTGCAGCTGGCCTGAGTGGGAGTCTAAGCACCTGTGCTGACGTCCCGTCCCGCCCCCCCCTCTACCGCCCCCCCCCCCCCGAGTTTTGAAAAAAACGAGCGCTTCCCGCGCTGGCCGACTCTCCTGTCATGCTTCTGGAGAAAGGCTGGGGGAGGGGGAGGAGGGAGAGAGGCTGGTAGTAAGATCTGCCTGAACGGCTATAGTCAGAGATGGTGGCCTTAGGCCGCAGAGCCTGAGTGGCATAACCACCTTCTAGACCCCTGTGGCCCCTCTCTAGCCTGGGGGGGAACATTCAAACATGAGAAATCCCCCCTTCCATCTTACCTTTGCAGCCGGCCTGAGACACTGAGAAAAAACATGTGCAGCGATGAAAACACTGAGACAGACAGTCAGCATGTGAAGGTTTGTGCTCTTGGCAGCCCCCGGTGGTCACAATAGGCATAGCATGCATTTACCTTAAAGGAGAAACCTACTAGAATTAGAAAATTCTGTGGAATCTCCTCTTACCTTATCCAGCCGCAGGGTTCAGTTTACACAGACCCAATCTTCACCTCTCACGGTGGGCTCCGTTTGAAAAAACCGTCAGAGACTGGGGCCCCCTATGGATAGGGGGATCCTACAGTTCTGGGACCGTAAAGCACCCTACCAGAAATTAGGAAGTTTAAAGCCATTTTCTGATCTGCGGGGTCCAGCTCTCTAAAAAGAGAAGCGTTACGGGTAAAACCTCGTTTCTTCGGACTTGAGGCCCGGGTACCATTCAATTCGGCCATGAAAAGACACTTTGAATGGATCCGGTTCGCCTGGCTTGCCCCAGTATAGGATATAGGATATTCCCTTTGAAGCTTAGCACAGGACATCTTTACACGTCCATCACCTAAGACACTGGCGTAAAAACTGAGGTATCCCTGCAAGGGGGAGGGATTATATAGGAGGTTGAACTTCCTGATAGGGTGTGCCAGTGTCCAATCACCAGTGATACCTATATAACCCATCAGTAATTACTGTGGCTCTGTGTCCCGTGATGTTCGAGAAAGAAATTTACACCCTTAGAGAGCCTGAAGGCGGTGCTTGGTTTTCGAGGTCCTGTACGCGGCTAGGCTCCCAAAAAGTCTCACACATGTGGTATCCCCGTACTCAGGAGAATCAACAGAATGTATTTTGGGGTGTAATTTCACATATTCCCATGGCATGTTTGAGCAATATATCATTTAGTGACAACTTGCAAAAAAAAAAAAAAAGTCTTTTTCCTGCAACTTGTGTCACAATATAAAATATTCCATGGACTCGACATGCCTCTCAGCAAATAGCTTGGGGTGTCTACTTTCCAAAATGGGGTCATTTGGGGGGGGGGGATTGAACTGTCCTGGCATTTTATGCACAACATTTAGAAACTTATGTCAAAGCCCTTTCTGACACTTTTTGTTTACATGAAAAAAAATTTTTTGAACCCCCAAACATTATATATTTTTTTTAAAGCAAAGGCCCTACAGATTAAAATGGTGGGTGTTTCATTTTTTTTTTTCACACAGTATTTGCGCAGCAATTTTTCAAACGCATTTTTTTGGGAAAAAACACACTTTTTTAAATTTGAATGCACTAAAACACACTATATTGCCCAAATGTTTGATGAAATAAAAAAGATGATCTTAGGCTGAGTACATGGATACCAAACATGACATGCTATGCTTTAAAATTGCGCACAAACGTGCAGTGGTGACAAACTAAATACATTTTTAAAAGCCTTTAAAAGCCTTTACAGGTTACCACATTAGATTTACAGAGGAGGTCTACTGCTAAAATTACTGTCCTTCATCTGACCTTCGCGGTGATACCTCACATGCATGGTGCAATTGCTGTTTACATTTGACGCCAGACCGACGCTTGCGTTCGCCTTTGCGTGGGAGTAGGGGGGGACAAGGGTGCTTTTTTTTTTTTTTTTTTCTTTATTATTTTTTTGCTTTTTTATCTTAATTTTTAAACTGTTCCTTTCATTTTTTTTTTTTAATCATTTTTATTGTTATCTCAGGGAATGTAAATATCCCCGGTGATACCGTAGCAATAGGTAGTGAAAGGCACTCTTTTTTGAAAAAATTGGGGTCTATTAGACCCTAGATCTCTCCTCTGCCCTCAAAGCATCTGACCACACCAAGATCGGTGTGATAAAATGCTTTCCCAGTTTCCCAATGGCGCTGTTTACATCCGGCGAAATCTAAGTCATAAAATGCTCGTAGCTTCCGGTTTCTTAGGCCATAGAGATGATTGGAGCCATTCTGGTCTCTGATCAGCTCTATGGTCAGCTGGCCGAATCGCGGAGGCTCTTTACCACGTGAACAGCCGTGTCCAATCACGGCTGATCACGCTGTCAATAGGAAGAGCCATTGATCGGCTCTTCCTCACTCGCGTCCTCTACGCGAGTACAGGAGAGCCGATCGGCGGCTCTCCTGGCAGGGGGGGTCTGCGCTGATTGTTTATCAGCGCAGCCCCCCCGCAGATCACCACACTGGACCACCAGGGATCGCCACTAGGACCACCAGGCAAGGGGCAACATGTGGATGGGCAGGTATGTACCCCATGGCCATCCACATGTGCCCAGTGTGCCAAATCTGTGCCAATCAGTGCCCACAAATGGGCACTGATTGGCACCATTATGTTGCAGTGATGCCCAGCAATGCCACCCTTAGGGGCATCACTGCAAACAAGCAGTGTCATCAGTGCCACCCATCAGTGTCCATTCATGCCACCTGTCAGTGCCCATCTATCAGTGCCCATCCGTGCCAACTATCAGTGCCACCCATAAGTAACCATCAATGCCACCTATGAGTGCCCATCAGTGCCACCTATAAGTGCCCATCTGTGCCACCTATGAGTGCCCATCAGTGCCGCATACCAGTGCCACCTATCAGTGCCACCTCATCAGTGCCACCTCATTGGTGCCCATCAGTGCCGCCGTATCAGTGCCAGTCAGTGCAGCCATATCAGTGCCCATCATTGAAGAAGAAAACGTACTTATTTACAAAAAGTTTTAACAGAAACAAAGAAAAACTTTTTTTTTCAAAATTTTCTGTCTTTTTTTATTTGTTGCGTAAAAAATAAAAACCGCAGAGGTGATCAAATACCACCAAAAGTAAGCTCTATTTGTGGGAACAAAATGATAAAAAAATTGTTTGGGTACAGTGTAGCATGACCGCGCAATTGGATAAATAATGAAGAAACTCCTGCGCTGTCAGAAATACCTATGCTAAGGGGCACTGCTGCAACACCTAAATGGCTGATCCAAACAGACAAAAGTGGTGTGAATAAAGTAAGTGGTGATTGCGCTGTGATAAGAGGGGAAGGAAGGAGGAGGGAGGGGAAGGAAGGAGGAGGGAGGGGAAGGAAGGAGGAGGGAGGGGAAGGAAGGAGGAGGGAGGGGAAGGAAGGAGGAGGGAGGGGAAGGGGCTAGCTCAAATGTATAGAGAGGTGAATGAAAAATGAAAAAATTATACAAAATATAAAGGTATAATGAGCATGAGGGCTAGTATCATACTAGCACATAAAAAATATAATGTAAATACTGAAACAGAAGAAAAGAAAAATCTCAGTGCAAAAGGGCTAGTACCATACTAGCACATATGTGGTAACTCAGCAAATATTTATAAAAAGATAAAACTCAGTGCAAAAGGGCTAGCATCATACTAGCACATATGTAGTAACTCAGCAAATACTTAATGGTGACTCCAAGTAAATAACTAAATGGTGAACAGTCCCACCGCCTTGTAGTACAAAGTGCTCAAACAATGAGTCATCAGTTCCAAAAGGCAAAATGGAAAAATTATACAAAATATAAAAGTGTGATGAAATGTAATAAAGTGCAGTCTAATGAGCACTAAATCCGAATAAACTGAAGCAACAAAATAGTCTAAAGCGTATAAAAAGCTATGAAATGAGTGACAAATACAGTGTAGGTACAAAAAAAATTGAACAAAATAAAATATATAAATCAAACAAAGATCCTCTGATGAAGTCACGTGACGCGTGAGGTTTGGAGCACGGGAACTGTCACAGACTTATGATAGGATACGAGCTCGAGCTTATATTTTGTATAATTTTTCCATTTTGCCTTTTGGAACTGATGACTCATTGTTTGAGCACTTTGTACTACAAGGCGGTGGGACTGTTCACCATTTAGTTATTTACTTGGAGTCACCATTAAGTATTTGCTGAGTTACTACATATGTGCTAGTATGGTACTAGCCCTTTTGCACTGAGATTTTTCTTTTCTTCTGTTTCAGTATTTACATTATATTTTTTATGTGCTAGTATGATACTAGCCCTCATGCTCATTATACCTTTATATTTTGTATAAATTTTTCATTCACCTCTCTATACATTTGAGCTAGCCCCTTCCCCTCCCTCCTTCCCCTCTTATGACAGCGCAATCACCACTTACTTTATTCATGACCGCGCAATTGTCATTCAAATTGCAACAGCGCTGAAAGCTGAAAATTGGCCTGGGCAGGAAGGTGTCTAAGTGCCTGGTATTGAAGTGGCTAGAGTGTTCTACTGTAATGTGTAGTGTTGGTGCACTTACTTGGATGTCTTCTCTCCTCGGCGCCGGAACGAAAAGACAGACACAAGGAGAGCTGAAATCACTTCCTCTGCCGCTGTTTACATTACAGCAGCAGAGGAAGATTTTCATTCGTTGGGAGCGTTAACGAGGGGGTGGCCACGAATTAGTGGCCTCCCCCTCAGCACGGATCGCTCCCCTAACAATGCTAACTATGCCGACCGCCTCGGGCACCGGGGGGGGGGGGGGGCGCGATGCGCCCCCTACCCACAGGAGGCAAATCACGTATCAGATACGTGATTTTGCTTGTCCGTGCCATTCTGCTGCAGTATATCTGCGTTAGGCGGTCGGCAAGTGGTTAAAACAGGTTTTTTGCTAGAAAATTACTTAGAACCCCCAAACATTATATATCGTTTTTTTTTTTTCTAACACCCTAGAGAATAAAATGGCGGTCATTGCAATACTTTTTTTTCACATCGTTTTTGCGCAGCGGTCTTACAAGCGCACTTTTTTTGGAAAAAATTCACTTTTTTTGAATTAAAAAAAAAAAAAAAAAAACAGTAAAGTTAGTCCAATTTTTTTTTTTTTTTTATTATGTGAAAGATGTTACGCCGAGTAAGTTGATACCAAACATGTCACGCTTCAAAAATCTCCATAGGCGAAGTTTAAAAAATTCTACAGGTTGCATGTTTTGCGTTACAGAGGCGGTCTAGGGCTAGAATTATTGCTCTCGCTCTACCAATCGTGGCGATACCTCACATGTGTGGTTTGACCACCGGTTTCATATGTGGGCGCTACTCATGTATGCATTCGCTTCTGCGCACAAGCTCGTCGGGACGGGGCGCATTAAAAAAAAAAATTCTTATTTATTTTACTTAATTTTATGTATTTTTTTTACGGTTTAAAAAAAAAAAAAAATTGGGTCACTTTTATTCCTATTACAAGGAATGTAAACATCCCCTGTAATAAAAAAAAAAAAAAAAGTAATTTGAAAAAATGACAACAGACGTGCCTTTAAGACGTATGGGCGGAAGTGACATTTTGACGTCGCTTCCGCCGTCCTATGGGCGGCTCCGGTAAGCGGCGGAGGGCGCGGGAGAGGGGTGGCACCTCTCCCGCCGCCGATAACTGATCTCGCAGCGAATCCGCTGCAGAGACCACCATTATCATAAACAGAACCGCCGGCTCTAAAGATGGATACCTCGGTTGTGGCAGCAGCTGCTGCCGTTACCGAGATATCCATCTTCAAATTGCCGACGTTTATCTACATGAGCCGGTCTGTAAGTGGTTAATATCCATACCGTACCCAAAGGGCCCGGTAATGGGCTGGGGGTGGGGGGGGGGGGAGGCAACACTACATTACATCCGCAAGCAGTTTTAAATGACTTTTATTCCTTTAGAAATGTCATTTCGTGCAGGGACTGTTCTAAACACGGGAAAAATGCGTCACTTTACAGGCATACTATAGACATCCCCCAGGCACGATATTTAAAGGAATATTACACTTTTATTGTTTCACTTTCAGCATTATTAAAATCACTGTTCCTGAAAAAACGGCCGTTTTAAAAACTTTTTTTTGCATTGATACATGTCCCCTGGGGCAGGACCCGGGTCCCCAAACACTTTTTATGACAATAACTTGCATATTAGCCTTTAAAATTAGCACTTTTGATTTTTCACGTTCGAGTCCCATAGACTTTAACGGTGTTCGCACAAATTTTTTGTCGTTCTGCCGCGAACCGAACCGGGGGGTGTTTGGCTCATCCCTACTGACTGTGATCATCTGTGCAATGCCGTATAAGATGGAGGGACCCCTGGCAGACAGGCATCTTTAGTTAATATTGAAAAACATGACCAGAATACTTATTACATGTGTTATATGTAATTACCTAATTAAATGTTACACCCACAAGTGCTTGTGTGATCTATTTGCACAGCTCAAATACAACCCAAGAAATGTAAACTATCATGTAACCGTGATAAAACAGAGCTTCAGAACTGGGCAACAGCACAATGAAAGAAAAAGTGGCCTGGTCTGATGAATCGTGTTTTCTTTCACATCGTCTGGATGGCAGAGTGCATGTGAATCGCTTACAGGGGGAAGAGATGGCACCAGGATGCAGCATGGGAAGAATGCAAGCTGGTGGAGACAGCGTGATGCTTTGTGCAATGTTCTGCTGGAAACCTTGTGTCCTGACATTAATGTGGATGTTACTAGACATGTACCATTTACCTAAAAAAAAATTGTTGCCGATGAGGTACGCTCCTTTATGGAAACGGTATTTCCGGATAGCAGTGGCCTCTTTTAGCAGGATAATGTACCCTGCAAAAATTGTTCAAGAATGGTTTGAGTTACACAGCAAGGTTGAAATGTTGACAAATTCTCCAGATCTCAATCCAATCTAACATCTATGGGATGTGCTGTAAAAACAAGTCGGATTTATGGAGGCCCCACCTCACAACTTACAAGACTGATTTGCTACTGACAGCTTGGTGCCATATACCACGGCATACCTTTACAGGTCTAATGGCGTCCATGCCTCAACAGGGTCAGGGCTGTTTGAGGATAAGGAGGGCCTACTCTATATTAAAGTGGTGGTCATTGAGTGGCAAGTTGTGTCTGGGGTTTTTTCCCTATTTTTCTTTTATTTTTAAATAAAATCTGATTTAAAGAGAGGAAAGGAAAAAAAAAAAAAAGTGGGTCTTCATAAAGTTATGGCTGATCTGTAACAGGGAAAACTGTATAAAGATTATCACCAGGTACAGAGCACAGTCAACATAAATTACCTATCATTTTTTTTTTTAGATATACCATAGCCGAGATTGAAATCAGAAAGATTGTTAACACAGATAAAAGCAAACAAAAGGTGGACCTCAAGTTTATTAAACAGAACATTGAATAGCATCAAGATATCTGGAACAAACAATTACCATTTTAAAATAAGACTATAAATGAAAAAAAAAACAAATTAAAAAAAAAAAAAAAAAAAAAAAAACAAAAAAAAAAAAAAAACACACAGGTCTTTATCCAGAGCATCCTCTGCAGCCACAATGTGTGCACTCGATAATTCTCCCCTAAAACAAAGAAAATTTTATTTATTTTACAACTTTATGAACAAAGTAATTCTAGCATGGAAAACAATAATAAAAAAAAAAAAAAAGATATGTTTTTATTTTACACTTATAAAATCTGAATTCTTTCATTTTATCAGTGCGATGAAGTAATAGTGAACATACAGAAAAAATGGTTAAACATAAAAGTAGAACATATTTCTAATAAGCACATATTAGGCACTGCAGTGTTAACTTGAAGAAAATTTTTGTTTTTTGTTCTTCCATATTTTGCTCTTCCATATTTTGTTGTTGTATTAATTATAAAGATTTATTTTTGGAAAATTTTAATCAAAATCTGGTTTACTACTACATGGTTCTCTAGTAATTCAAGGGCCCAAATTATATGGACACCTCATCTAAAAGATAACATGCAGCCAGAGTGGGGGTGTCTCACATATGTTCAGTTTGTGGTTGCAGTGCGATATTTCAATAGAGAATTAAATAGGGGGGTGGGGGAAGAAGACAGGCATTTAGGAGGCAGCAGGACCAAACCCACTACTCTGCAGGCCTCTGAAAAATGATCCACTGCAGATTACATTTCAGAGGAGTGGTAGAGATGCTGTCCATCTTACTGAGGCCTAACAGTTATGGTTAGATTTAGCTTAAACACTCCCCTTCATCTACAAAAATAAACTCTTAGATAAACATTTGGGAATGCTAAAACTACCCTTGTGAACATTTTCCCAAATACAGGACTCGTTTTTTTCAAATACAAAAAAGGTTTTCTTTTTATTAAGCAACCTACATAAAATTACAATAGACTTTAGAAGAGCCTATGTACTCGCTCAGATGCTCTCAAATTCTATAACACAGTTGGGTCCATATATATATATATATATATATATATATATATATATATATATATATATATATATATATATATATATATATATATATATATATATATATATATATATATATATATATTTGGACACAGGCACAATGCTAGTTTTTTTCTCAGGTATTTACCGTATTAAATAACTATAGCTTAAATGTTTTGAATGGATATGGGCTGAAAGTACACACTTTCAGGTTTAATTTGAGGGTATGTACATCCAAAATTGGAAGGGTTTAGGAATTACAGCCCCTAAGAATAGCCATCTCCCCTTTTTCAAGGGACCAAAAGTAATTGGACAATTGAATCAAAAGCGGTTTCATGGCCAGGTGTGGGCTACTCCTTCGTTATCTCTTCAATTAAGCAGGTAAAAGGTCTGGAGTTGATTCTAAGGCTGGCCATACACTATTCAATTTTCCTGTTCAACTTTCCTTTAGATTTACCAAAACCATATAATATGAGGTGAAACCTAAACACTTTCAATTTGGATGCAATCAGGCAGGCCCTTGTACTACATAGTGGAAGGTAAATCTAAAGAAAATTGAACAGGAAAATTGTATGGTGTATGGCCAGCTTTAGTGTGGTATTCGTATTTGGAATCTATTGCTGTGAACCTACATAATGCGTTCAAAAGGAGCTGTCCATGCAAGTCAAACAGACCATTGTAGGGCTTCAAAAAATGAAACAAATCCATCAGAGAGATAGCAGTAACATTAGGCATGGCCAAATCAACAGTTTGGTACATTCTGAGGAAAGAAGAAGGCGGCACTAGTGAGCTCAGCAACATAAAAAGGTCTGGACATCCACAAAAGACAACAGTGGTGGATGATCCCAGGATCCTCTCTATGGTTAAGAAAAACCCATTCACAATATCTAGACAAGTGAAGGACACTCTCCAGGAGGTGGGCACTTCATTGTCAAAGTCTACAATCAAGAGAAGACTTCACGAGAGCAAATACAGAGTGTTCACCACAAGGTGCAAACCATTCATAAGCCAGATTAGACTTTGCCAAAAAACTAAAAATCGAAAAAAGCCAGACCAGTTATGGAAAAGCATTCTTTGGACGGATGAAACTAAGATTAATCTGTACCAGAATTTAAGAAAAGTGTGGAGAAAGCTTGAAACAGCTCATGATCCAAAGCACACAACGTCATCTGTAAAACATGGTGGAGGCAGTGTGATGGCATGGGCATGCGTGGCTTCCAGTGGCACTGGGTCATTGATGATGTGACAGAAGCAGCCAGATGAATTCTGCAATGATTTAGGATATATTGTCGGCCCAAATTCAGCCAAATGCAGCAAAGTTGATTGGATGGCGCTTCACAGTACAGATGGACAATGATATAAAAACACACTGCAAAAGCAACCCAGGAGCTTTAGAAGGAAAAGAAGTGGAATGTTCTGCAATGGCCGAGTCAATCACCTGATCTCCACCTAATTGAGCATGCTTTTCACTTGCTGAAGGCAAAACTAAAGGCAGAAAGACCCACAAACAAAGAACAACTTTAGACAGCTGCAGTTAGAGCCTGGCAAAGCATCAGCAAGAAGGAAACCCAGTCTTTCGTAATGTCCATGGGTTCCAGACTTCAGGCAGTTATTGCAAGTAAAGGATTCTCAACAAAATATTAAAAATGAACATTTTAGTTATGGCTATATTCATTTGTCCAATTACATTTGTGCCCCTGAAAATGGGGGGGGGGGGGGGGGGGGGGGGGGGACTGTGTATAAAAATGGTTACAGTTCCTAAAATTTGTACTTGGATATTTATGTCCAAACCCTTGAGTTAAAGCTGAAAGTCTGCACTTCAAATTCATTTTGATTGTTTCATTTCAATTTTATTCTGGTGGCATACAGAGCCAAAAGTATGAAAATTGTGCCTGTGTCCAAATATGTATGGACCGAACTGTATATAACATAATGGGTCAATACTGCCTAAACACCCCCAATATAATCCTCAAACTTATTCCAGGGTAGTTAGTTTTCTGCTAATGCACATTTGCCTCCTGGGCTAAAACAAGAAACCTCAGGCTGGCCACAAACAGCTCAAACTTTGGCCGATTCTTGCTGGAAGCGCTGGCTTAAAAATGGTCATTTTAAAACTTGACTGCGCCAGTTGGAAAATGATCAGCCTAACAGTGACTGCATCCCATGAGATGCATGCACTCTGGCAGCTCCACTGTGCTTTGGTACAGCTTCAGGTACTGCAGCTGCTGAATACAATATCAAGCAGTGGAGAGATACCTCCACCCACACTGTTAAGAGCTAAACAAGGGAAACATGGGTAATGTATGGCTAGCTTAATAAAAAAAAAAAAAAGGGTTTTTTAAATAGAAGCACAGCCAAAGCTTTTTGGCTGTACTTCTATGGGTCACCGTAGTGTAGCTCATTCTGCACTCCTGTAATCTGTTTTCATACAGCGGCCTCTCCTGTCACTGACGAAAAGCATAAAGCAGGGCTTACAGCATCATTTCCAGTTTCCAGTTCGTGGTACGCAAGACGTCCCGGACACATCGAGTATTGTATGCCATTTTACTTCCTCACAAATAGAAGTGTGTTTTTGGCTTATTTTATAAAAAAACGCTTGACGGATTCCTGCTATGAGGTTTGCCTATGTCCATCTACCCCTATGTGAGCACACCCACTTACCTGAGCACACAGTGAAGAGGTGGAAGAGATCCCAGACGCAATACAAGGGACCTGGAACATCTAATTAATGTGCCTTCTAGCCCCTGTAGGGGTTTAGTCATTTGGGGAGTGCAGTTTTGGAGGGAGCACAAGTGACCTCACTTGTTCACCTGCCATGCATGAATATTAAAGCACCAGTCACCTGGAGGACTTTATATGGAGTTGGACTTATGAATTTTTAATTGTAGACATTTATGTATATGTTATTTATATTTTTGGATGGTAATTTTTTTTCCCCGTGGTATGCACGTATTTATGTATTTTGCACTATAGCACTTTAATACCACTGAGGGGAATTTATCCGTTTACACATTTGGATCGGTTTTCACTTGTGAGAGTGCGTTACAATAAGGTTGGCACACCCTTTCCTCCCTGTTGGTAGATTCAATAATATACTTTGTAAAAGTGTTTATCAAAAGGAAGGATAGATTTTAGTTTGCATACGGTTGTTTAATTAAGCACCAATAATTGGCAGCGCCACTTACACCCCTTTTTTTTAAAAAAAAAACAAATATTCCTTAAAGCATTTTAAAATAAAAATGAAAAGTTCCAGGGAAAATGTAAACAGGACAAATTTCTTACCACTTCAAGCTTGCTCTTGGGCACTCGACAAATGCAGTTGGTTCCAAAATTTGTATCTCTGGTCTGTATGCAACGTAAGCAGCACAAGTTCTCATACCCTTGTTTCTTCCATTTTGCAATAAGATTCTTGTCAGCATAGCCTTCTCTGATACAATAATCATACAATTCTTAAAAACAAAAAAACACAAAGAGGCACAAGAAAGTTTTAATACTTTACTTTTTATTATTATTATTCATAGTGTACAGAACAAAAATAGGACAAGAAATTACATGATTTTAGTGACAAAAAAAAAAATGTGCAAGTGCAACTAGATGTCATGGCCTTCCCTACACACAAACACATGGCTGCTCTTAATGGGGAAACCATACTTCTTGCCTCTTACCCACAAATTCTCTTGGCACACCACTACGATGTCACACTGGCCAATAGGAATATGTGGGAGCCAGTAGGGCTGGGTATCCACTGTCATTACCAGAAGTTTTGGTGCTTTGCCTGATCAGAATGACCTAGCATACAGGGAGAAGTGTCTAGATACCACTAGATTGGGGGTTGGCAACCTGTCGATCATGATCTACCTGTCGACCGTGGGCAGCTGATGGGTGGATCGCGGTTAGTACTCATCCTCTGAAAGGTTGTCTACCCCTGTGCTAGATGATCCTTTTTCAGAGTGCTTTTCAAAGGATAGTTTAGGTATAACAAGCCATCATAACAAGGGGCTTTTTTGAAGACAAATATTTTAAACCACAAAGTAAACTGAACAACCATAATTAGTGTATTTTATTTAACATATATCGCAATGCCCAATGCTGCAGATTTACATACCATGTTTAAACCCAGAATTTATCTTCATTCACAGACCTTCACATGATGGAGGACATTTTCATTTTTCTTGCTTTGCCAAATATTAAAGTCATATTAAACTCTCAGCACTTTCTGCAGCGGATTTAACCACTTGCCGCCCGCCATATAGCAAAATGACGGCGGCAAAGTGGTTTCAATATCCTGACTGGACGTCATATGACGTCCGCAGGATATTGAGCCGCTGCGCGCCCCCGGGGGGCGCGCATCGCGGCGATCGTTGTTGCGGTGTGTCAGTCCGACACCCCGCAACACCGATCTAGGTAAAGAGTCTCTGACGGAGACTCTTTACCACGTGATCAGCCGTGTCCAATCACGGCTGATCACAATGTAAATAGGAAGAGCCGATGATCGGCTTTTCCTCACTCGCGTCTGACAGACGCGAGTAGAGGAGAGCCGATCGGCTGCTCTCATGACCACCAGAGCAGGTGGTCCTGGTCCTGCTCCTACCCAGGACCACCAGGAAAGCCGCCCAGGACCACCAGGGAAACCAGCCACACTGGACCACCAGGTATGCCCCCTAGACCCCCAGGGAAATACTGATATGCATATGGAAAAATGCAGTGCATGTACAAATGAACATAAATCTTTAAAATGGTGAAACAGTAAAGAAATCACTAATTGACCACAGGTGCCTTGAAACACAAACGTCCATAGATGGATGTGAATGTCCAACCGCACAGGAGGTGTAAGTACTCCAAGGGGTGGTGATGGTCTGATGGTTGTCAGAAAACACCTGCATCATACAGCGGCTTCCCAACCGAGAAACTGGGTCCCAATGGGTCATTCAGAGAAAGTGCAAAAAAGCCTCTTACCAGATCCTGTGGATTCCCATGTCAGCGACCGGGAATCGCATGCGCAGTTTGTCACAAATGACGTGGAATGGGAGCTCAGGAATCGCCAATCCCTTGGATTGTGGTCTGTATGGATCTCGGCCGGCAACCGGATGGGTCCTCACAACGAACCGTCCTCACACCGAACCGTCCCAGCGTGCATCAGAAGTTTCACAAACGGTCCCCCGAAAAGTTATTTAGAGAAGGACCAATCACAAGGGCTGAAAAACCGGGAGATTTGATTGGGTGAATACAATCACATGACTTGCTTGAATGTCTAGACATGAAAATCATACACAATTTCTATATAAATAAATGAATGACATTAAGGTGAAGCCCAGGAGACTGTATAAAGTCTCCTGGGCTTCACCTTAATGTCATTCATTTATATAGAAATTGTGTAATCTCTAAATAATTTTATTATAGAAATTGTGTATGATTTTCATGTCTAGACATTCAAGCAAGTCATGTGATTGTATTCACCCAATCAAATCTCCCGGTTTTTCAGCCCTTGTGATTGGTCCTTCTCTAAATAATTTTATTATATATATTTGGCAACTTGGAGTGAGTGGTCTATGCCCCTGTTGAAGACCCCTAGGTCGAAACGCGTCGGGTACATACACCACTCTCTTTGCTGCCCATTTGTTTTTATCCACCGTGATAACGCTTTTGTGTATGGTCGTTTTTGTCAATAAAAACACCCTTTTTTATCTGCACCATGTGGAGGCACATTCTTTTTGTTTCCACATTTACCGCATGAGATCCAGTCCCTCCAACTGCTCCTTTTCGGGGGACCGTTTGTGAAACTTCTGATGCACGCTGGGACGGTTCGGTGTGAGGACGGTTCGTTGTGAGGACCCATCTGGTTGCCGGCCGAGATCCATACAGACCACAATCCAAGGGATTGGCGATTCCTGAGCTCCCATTCCACGTCATTTGTGACAAACTGCGCATGCGATTCCCGGTCGCTGACATGGGAATCCACAGGATCTGGTAAGAGGCTTTTTTGCACTTTCTCTGAATGACCCATTGGGACCCAGTTTCTCGGTTGGGAAGCTGCTGTATGATGCAGGTGTTTTCTGACAACCATCAGACCATCACCACCCCTTGGAGTACTTACACCTCCTGTGCGGTTGGACATTCACATCCATCTATGGACGTTTGTGTTTCAAGGCACCTGTGGTCAATTAGTTATTTCTTTACTGTTTCACCATTTTAAAGATTTATGTTCATTTGTACATGCGCTGCATTTTTCCATATGCCTATTTTGTTGTTTTTGTCAAACTGTATGCAGCAGCTTTTATTTATTCCACTGGTTAGCGCGGTGTTTTCTATTTACCTCTGACAAATACTGATATGTGCAAAGGCAGCTGCCAATCAATGCCCAGGCAGCTGCCCATCAGTGCCCACTCCAATGCCTACCACTGCCACCAGGGATGCCCATCAGTGTCGCCTATCAGTGCCCATCAGTGCCCACTCCAATGCCTACCACTGCCACTGCCACCAGGGATGCCCATCAGTGTCGCCTATCAGTGCCCACTCCAATGCCTACCACTGCCAGTGCCACCAGGGATGCCCAGCAGTGTCGCCTATCAGTGCCCAGCAGTGTCGCCTATCAGTGCCGCCTATCAGTGCCCAGCAGTGCCACCCATAAGAACCCATCTGTGCAGCCTTTCAGTGCCCATCAGTGTCGCCTAACAGTGCCCATCAGTGCCACCCATGAGTGCCCATCAGTGCTGCATATCAGTGCCACCCATCAGTGCCGCCTACCAGTGCCCATCAGTGCCGCATATCAGTGCCCATCGTCAGTGCCCGCTCATTGGTGCCCCCTCATCGCTGCTGCCTTATCAGTGCCCATCAATGAAATAGAAAATTTACTTATTTACAAAATTTTTAAACAAAAACAAAAGCAAAACTTTTATTTTTTAAAAAATTTTCGGTCTTTTTTTTTTATCTGTTTCGCAAAAAATAAAAACCGCAGAGGTGATCAAATACCACCAAAAGAAAGCTCTATTTGTGGGAACAAAATGATAAAAGTTTAGTTTGGGTACAGTGTAGCATGACCGCGCAATTGTCATTCAAACTGCAACAGCACTGAAAGCTGAAAATTGGTCTGGGTAGGAAGGTGTCCAAGTGCCCTGTATTGAAGTGGTTAATGACTTGCTGGGTAAGCAGCTTCTTTATCTTTTAATCCTTGCCTATACTCCAGTTTAAGCGTGTGCCATGATCACTGCCCCACGTTTCCAGTTTCAGGGTGACTCCTTTCTCTGGCAGCATACTATGCAGCCATCCTTGCATGCAGGGAATAGAGTTGGGTCTCCCTATACTGTGTACATCAATAGAAACACACAGCCCTATAGCCTAGGATAGCAAGGCGCATTCCTGCTGCTTCCTCCTACTTGCCACTTTCTTCACCAAGCTAACAGACTGACTGAAGACTGCATTGTCATTGTTCACTCTCTCTCATGAAGACCAGAAGTTCAGGGAAGCAACAGAGAGAGCAGAGGCAACATTGAAACTTGTAAACGGCAAGTGCCGGATAAAAATGTTAACAAATAGGGGTTGATTTACTAAAGGCAAATCCACTTTGCACTACAAGTGCACTTGGAAGTGCACTTGTAAGAGCAGTCGCTGTAGATCTGAGGGGAAGATCTGAAATGAGGTGAAGCTCTGCTGATTTTATCATCCAATCATGCGCAAGCTAAAATGCTGATTTTCTTTGCATGTCCCCCTCAGATCTACAGTGACTGCACTTCCAAGTGCAATTTCAGTGCACTTGCAGTGCAAAGTGGATTTGCCTTTAGTAAATAACCCCCATAGTGTACTAGTGAATCCTTATTTTATTGTGCTCAATGCGCTAAACTAAAAGTCTTTAATACTACTTTCAAATTCTATTATGCTAAAAGGAATAAATTGATTTACTTGCTGGACACCATATGGCTGAAACGCTCACTTGATTCTTACAGCTTACAGGTAGTTCTGTGGGATCTCCACCAGGTTATTCATATCAAAATGATTTACACGTCCAAACTCAATTCCAGTGTTATTTTCCCCAAAAATAAACAATGCTAAACTTTATTATTCATCAAGAATATACCTAAAAAAAAAAAAAAAAAAAAAAAAAAAAAAAAAAAATTTACCTCTGCTTATAGCTTTTCTCTTGTAAAAGAGATCAAATATATAACGAGTTTTTTGATGATGAATACGGAATATTGGCCACAGAGATTCCACTTTCCTCTTTCCTTCATGAGGCTCGGTCTCAGCTGGAGAATAAACAAAAAACGAAATTTTGTTAAATATACCTAAAACTATTCACCCATAAAAAGAATAGTACTGCAAATTCTAATATAATGCAAAGGAAAAAAAATATTACCGATTTAGTATTCCTCTTAACTCTGGCACACCTTAATACCATCACTAAAATGAATAACTAAAGTGACACTAAACTGTTAAAAGAAAAAAAAAAAAAAGTTTGTATTTTTAAACTCAAAAAAGTACTGTCATCCTCCATATTCCTTTTTTGCTACTGATCCAACTTTCTGTGAAAGTAAATGTAAAGCTTTACTTTTTCTTTATTAAAACAAAAACATGTTATACTTACCTGCTCTGTGTAATTGTTTTGCACAGAGCGGCCCCAATCTCTTCCTCTTCTTCTCCTGAAGTCCCATGCCGGCACTCCTGCTTATCCCCCGCTGAGTGCCCCTGTGGTAAGATGGTTCCGCTTTGGGGGCACCTGTGTATGCGTCCACTCCAGAGCCACGCTGTTTGCGTCTAGTCAGACACACAGCCCAGCTCGACCCCACCCTCCACTCACAGGTTTTAACTGAGAGCTGGAGCGAATGGCTCCCGCTAGTCTCAATCAAGCAAGATAGCGGAGAGGCTCAAGTAAATATTTTGGTGGGGAGCTACTAAAAATAGGATTTTTTAAAACAGCTTACCTGTAAAATCCTTTTCTTTCGAAGGACATCACGGGACACAGAGCCACAGTAATTACTGATGGGTTATATAGGGTATCACTGGTGATTGGACACTGGCACACCCTATCAGAATGTTCAACCCCCTATATAATCCCTCCCCTTGCAGGGATACCTCAGTTTTGTAGCCAAGCAATATAGTGTATTAAAAGAGGGGCGGGACCTCTGTGTCCTGTGATGTTCTTCGAAAGAAAAGGACTTTACAGGTAAGCGGTTTTAAAAATCCTATTTTCTTTCTCGAACATCATGGGACACAGAGCCACAGTAATTACTGATGGGATGTCCCACAGCAATGCTACCTGAGGGGAGGGGAACCACAACCAAGTAGGGTGTAATCAGACCTGAGGACCTTGTACCGCTGCCTGCAGCACACTATGCCCAAAGGCAATATCCTCATGCCTTCTCACATCCCCCTGATAGAATCTGGTGAATGTATGAACTGAAGACCAGGTTGCGGCCTTACAGATTATAGACACCATAGGAGGCCCGGTGATGCACTGCCCAAGAAGCACCAATAGCCCTTGTGGAATGTGCCCTGATCTGAAACGGAGGAATCTTTTGTTTCAAACCGTAAGCCTGAATAATCAACTGATGAATCCATTTAGAAATGGTAGCTTTTGACGTTGCCTGTCCTCTATTGGGACTGTCTGGCAGCACAAACAAAACATCCATTTTGCAAATCTGAGCAGTTGCCCCGAGATAGGCCTTAACTGCTCTTACTACATCCAACGAATGTAGTGACCTCTCTTCCGGAGAACAGGGATCTGGAAAAAAAGGAAGGCAGAACAATGTCTTGGTTTAAATGAAAATCAGAAACCACCTTCGGTAAAAAAGTAGGATGAGGGCGTAGTACCACTGTATCCTTGTGTATAATCAAATAAGGCTCCTTACAGGAAAGAGCTGCTAATTCTGATACTCTTCTAGCAGAAGAGATGGCCACCAGAAAAATTAATTTCCTTGTCAACAAGACCAAAGGAATCTGACTTATTGGTTCAAAAGGCTGTTTCTGTAACACAGCCAGGACCAAGTTCAAGTCCCAGGGGTTTAGAGGCGCTTTAACCAGAGGATTAAGACGCATCACCCCCTGCATAAAGCTTCGGACTAAAGAATGCGAAGCAAGTGGCCGCAGAAATAATACTGATAAAGCTGAGACCTGGCCCTTGATGGTACTCAAGGCCAGCCTTATCTCTAATCCTAATTGTAGAAAGTCAAGGATTCTACCTATGACATATTTTCTGGGATGCCAACCCCTGGATTCACACCAGGAAACATAAGCTTTCCAGACTCTATGATAAATCATTCTGGAAGCTGGCTTCCTTGCATTGATCAAGGTAGATATCATAGGACCTGAAAGCCCACGACTCTTCAGAACGTGGGTCTCAATAGACAAACCGTCAAATTTAGCGTTTGTAAGGCAGGATGGAACACTGGACCTTGAGATAACAGGTCTGGGCGTACTGGTAGGGTCCATGGGGAACCCAACGTCATCCTTACTATTTCTGCATACCAAGTCCTTCTGGGCCAAGCGGGGGCCACCAGAAGTACCGACTTCTTTTCCTGTCTGATCCTGCAAAGGAGTCGTGGTAGTAGCAGAATAGGCGGGAATGCATAAATCAGTGAGAACCGATGCCACGGAATCACCAACGCATCCATCCCGCATGCAAGAGGATACCTGGTCCTTGCCACAAATCTGTCTATCTTTTTGTTAAATCGGGATGCAAAGAGATCTACATCTGGGACCCCCCATCTTTGGCATATATTCCAAAAGACGTCGGGATGTAGAGACCATTCCCCTGGGAGTAGCTGCTGGCGACTTAAATAGTCCGCCTGCCAGTTCTCTACCCCTGGAATGAAAACTGCCGATATGCATGGCACATGCATCTCTGCCCAGACTAAGATCTGGTTCACCTCCTTTTGAGCAGCTCGGCTCCGGGTGCCTCCCTGATGATTGACATAAGCCACTGCTGTGGCATTGTCGGACTGGATCCTGACCGGGCAACCCTGTAGCCTGATAGTCCAGGCCTTTAGGGCCAGGTATACCGCCCGGATCTGCAGAATGTTGATGGGTAAGGTCCTCTCGGTCTTGGACCATAGCCCCTGAATCGCAGACTGTTCCAGAACTGCTCCCCAACCTGACAGACTGGCATCTGTTGTTACCACTGTCCAGGTAACCGGTAGAAAGGATTTCCCCTTCTGCAGGTTCTCGGGTATGAGCCACCAATTGAGGCTCTGACGCACCGCATGCGACAGGTGCATCAGAAAGTTTAACGCCTGAACCTTCTTGTTCCAGGCCGACAGAATACTGTGTTGCAGCATTCTTGAATGGAACTGAGCATAGGGAACTGCTTCGAATGAAGACACCATCTTCCCTAGTAGTCTCATACAAAGGCGGACAGAGTCTGTTTGAAAGAGGGACGCTTACTCTTCTTCTTGACAGGTAAGAGAGTACTTTTCCCACCAGAGATTTTCTTGATATAGTCATCCAAGTCATCTCTAAACAACCTTGCACCACGAAATGGAAACCCAGCCAGCAGCTTCTTACATGGTGCTTCGGCTGACCAATTTTTCAACCATAGGATTCTATGTATATGCACCAACCGCAGAGAAAGACGAGAGGTTTGCACGATAGAATCTCTGATGGCGTCAACAACGTAACATAAGGCCGCAGGAAGGTTAGCAAACCCCTGGGCCTGCTGTTCAGGTAATACCTTGATGACCTGCTTAACATGGTCTCTTAAGTATTGACAGACTCCAATCGCTGCAACTGCAGGTTGAGCCACTGAACCTACCAAGGAGAAAACATCCTTCAATAGGGATTCCATCTTCTTGTCTACAGGATCCCTGAGCATTGTCTACAGGACAAGTCAGACTATTATTTACGGAGGAAATGGCGGCATCAATGGCTGGTATTCCCCACATTTTAATAAACTTTTCTTCCATCGGATAAAGTGTTGAAAACTTTCTTGGCGGAAAAAAACGTTTGTCTGGGTGATCCCACTCAGAATAAATGAGCTTTTCAAGTAAATTATGAACAGGAAAAGCCTGTGCTGCTTGAGAAGGTTTCAGTGACCCCAAAGCAGAAGAGGATTCTTTAACAGTTTCAGGTACTGGCAACTTAAATGTGGAGCAGACCAATCCAGAAAGGATCTGTACTAAGACTTTCTTCTCTTGGGAAGTCGCAGAGGGTCCCTCTCCACCTGATTCCTCCGAAGAGGAATCATCCGTCCCATCCCGATCCTTTGAAAGGGATTCCTCTCCTTTATTCCAGAGCTCCTCTTCCTGAGGGTCTTGGGAAACAGAGGAAGGCCTAGTGCGTTTTCTTCCCCCGAGTGAAGATGTAATCACGGCCATTAATCTTTCCTCTAAACTATTAATAGCTGAGGAAAAAACCTCTTGTGTAATGTATACAGGGGCTGAAGTGCCGGAGGCAGGTATAGCCCCTGACCCCAATGGCTCACCCTGGCTAGTCGTCCCTGGCCCCTCAGGGGGGGGGGGGGGGGGGATGCTGCTGACAGGGGGTCCTCAGAACCTGAACGAGATCCCCTAGTGTCTCTGGTTCTGGGGGTGTTTGAACCTCTTCTACCCATAGTGCAAAGCAACAAGGTGGAGGTATCACAAAATGAACACTGACTGCTGAGCGATGTAGTCCGGCTAAAAGCCCTGCTACCCAATGCTCAGTCTGGTGTTACCTTAGTAAATGCTGCCTAGGAGAATGCCTGTGTCCCACCTTACATGCGACCGTCAGCTCTGTGTCCCTCCAAAGGCTGAGTGCACCTGTACAGAGTGCTTTAATAGCCTGCAGCTGGCCTGAGTGGGAGTCTAAGCACCTGTGCCGACGTCCTGCCCCCCCCTCTACCGCCCCCCTCCGCTCGAGTTTTGAAAAACCGAGCGCTTCCCTCGCTGGCCGACCCTCCGGAAACACTATGGAGGAAGGCTGGGGGAGGGGAGGAAGGAGAGAGGCCGGTAGTGAAGGGCCTGCCTGAAAACAGCAATGGCGGCGGGGCCCGAGCGGTATAACTGCTGTCTAGACCCCTGTGGCCTCCCCCTAGCCTGGGGAGAACATCAAACATGAGAAATCCCCCCATCCATTCTACCTTGAGCCGGCCGGAGACGCTGTGAAGCCTGAACACTGAGCCAACATCAGGATGACAAGGTTTGTGCTCTTGGCAGCTCCCGGTGGTCACAATAGGCATAGCATGCATTTACCTTAAAGGAGAAAACCTACTAGAATTAAAAAATTCTGTGGAATCTCCTCTTACCTTATCCAGCCGCAGGGTTCAGTTTACACAGACCAAATCTTCACCTCTTACGGTGGGCTCCGTTTAGAAAACTGTCAGAGACTGCGGCCCCCTACGAATAGGGGGATCCTGCAGTTCTGGACCTGTAAAGCACCCGGCTAGAAATTAGGCTAGAAAACCATTTTCTAATATGCGGGGTCCAGCTCTCTAAAAAGAGAAGCGTTACAGGTAAAACCTTGTTTCTTCGGACACGAGGCCCAGGTACCATCCAATTCGGCCACGAAAGGACACTTTGAATGGATCCGGTTTGCCTGGCTTGCCCCAGTATAGGATATGGGATATTCCCTTTGGAGCTCAGCACAGGACATCTTTACACGTCCATCACCTAAGACACTGGCATAAAAACTGAGGTATCCCTGCAAGGGGAGGGATTATATAGGGGGTTGAACTTTCTGATAGGGTGTGCCAGTGTCCAATCACCAGTGATACCCTATATAACCATCAGTAATTACTGTGGCTCTGTGTCCCGTGATGTTCGAGAAAGAAAAAATGTTTTTTTTTTTGCCTGCCTGCCTATAAACCCTCCTAATATACAGACTGCCATTCCCTGATCATGGGGCAGCTGTTCACAGAGTATGATGTGGACATTCATTATACTCTATAGCTGCCACTTACGCAACTCATGACGATGCCAAGAACTCGGAGTAAGCTGTGAGTGGGCTGAAGCAGAGAAAAGACAAAGTTTCCTGTATCAGGGGTCTGTAGTAATATTTAAATCTCTCTTAAAACGCTGTTGCGGAGAAAAAAAAAAAAAATACCAAAAAGCATTATCTCCTAAAAGACCTATTCTGTTGCCCATTCCTCTCATCTTTGCTTTGTCCAAGAGTTATGGCCCCCTGACGAATCCTCATATTTAACACTTCCAGGAGTGTTGGATGCCTGTCTTCTCCGCTGCACACTGTGGTTTCCTCTGGTATCCCTTACATAACTACTGTTTCCATTAGTGAAGGCTTGCAGGAAAAAAGAAACAGAGTGCAGCCACCCCTCATCATACCATTTAAGCTACCTAAACTCATGCCTAGTTATTAGAGTTTTTTCCAAGAACATATTTGCAAACCTTTATATATATTTTTTCAATTTACAAAGTCAGGCTTATTGATGTCGTTTCCAAGATCTAGCGTTCTACTATTACTAAATAATGGTATAATATCAGCTATGCGTCAATCGTGTATAACTGCTAAACCGATCCTAATTATTACACTGGGAAGATTTTTAGCACTTTTTTGCTGATTTAACTACTTCCCACCCGGCCAATGTACATAAATGGCCGGGTGGGCGCTCTCTCCTTCTGAGTGGACGTTCAGGAACGTCCCTCAGAAGGAGCGGGATCGTGCCCACGCAGCGGCGCGATCCCGATGCGCTCGTGTCCCCCGGACACGGCACATCTCGGATCGGCAGGAGGGCTCTGTGATTGGCCCTCCTGATCACATGACGGCCGTGTCCAATCACAGCCGTCATGTGATGTAAACACAGCCGGTTGCTAGGCGATCAGCTCTCCTCTCCTCACACGGAAGTTGTCGCTGAGGAGGAGAGGAGAGGGGATCGCTGCAGCCGGCTGATGATCAGTGAGTATGAGCTGTTTTTTTACAGCTTTTTACTCACTGATCACCAACCTAGTGTCAACTAGGGCTGGGAGATTTTCCCCCCAAAAAAAATCTGCGATTTTTTTATAAAAAACTCGATTCACGATTCGAATCCGATTTTTTTTTTTTATTATTTTAAAGTGCATCAACAAACAAAATTTCAAAAAAAATTTAAGTGCATTTTAAACATTCTTTGCAAGGAAAAATGTACCTATCAACAACAGCAGGTTGAGGCAAGCTCGGTGGTGACAGGTGACAATATGATATCCCCACAAAACAAAAAATCCTGAGGTAACTGACTCTAAGTCAAGACTGGCCATACTAGTTAGTTACCTATAGATTATCTGCAGATTTCTATGGTCAGGTCAGATGGAAAAAGTGGAACAGATTCCTCCATCTATGCTGAACTGTGTGGATGGAAGGATCTATCTCCCACTGGCCCAAGCTTCCATATCTTGCGCTCGTCGGCCTCGCTGGCTCTCACAATACCTGAACATTCTGATTGGGTACAGGCATTGTTTAGGTAGAGAATCCAATGGGGCTGACTAGCAAGATACTGAAGCTTGGCCCAGTGAGAGTTTCCTCCATCCACACAGTGTAGCGTACATTACAATACATGGAGAAATCTGTTGCACTTTTTCCATCTAACCATAGAAAATCTGCAGATAATCTATAGGTGTATGGCCAGCTTTAGTTGAGTTGAACATGTAAAGTTACATGTTCAATTCAACTATTGTATAGAGGGAAATTGGGGAGGGAATGACCAGGACTTCTCCAATTAAGTCCTACCTCACCATTAAAGAGAACAATGGGGACTATCGCGGTACCTCATGAAAACATGCAGAGTATAAAAAATTTCAATTTATTCAAAAATAGACATTTTTAAAAGAATCTATATATACACACAATATAAATTGACAATGGTGTAGTAAAGACATATTACAGTACAAAATTTGTTGAGATAACAATTTAAAGCGCCCGCATAGGTGAATGAAGGCTGGTTTTGAATACTTAAGGACGTGAGCCTCGACAGTTTCGCGGTCAAGCCGCTTCCTCAGGACTCCTGAGGAAGCGGCTTGACCGCGAAACTGTGGAGGCTCACGTCCTTAAGTATTCAAAACCAGCCTTCATTCACCTATGCGGGCGCTTAAAATTGTTATCTCAACAAATTTTGTACTGTAATATGTCTTTACTACACCATTGTCAATTTATATTGTGTATATATAGATGCTTTTAAAAATGTCTATTTTTGAATAAATTGAAATTTTTTATACTCTGCAAGTCTGCATGTTTTCATGAGGTACCGCGATAGTCCCCATTGTTCTCTTTCATGGTGAGGTAGGACTTAATTGGAGAAGTCCTGGTCATTCCCTCCCCAATTTCCCTCATTATTGATTCTAGAAGGATGATGGTACCCACAAACTATATACCTCTCTCTTCTTCAACTGTGTGGCATTCACTTTATAATTCAACTATTGTAAACAGTAACACCATTTGCCATCAAAAATGAAATTGCATTTTAAACATTCTTTGCAAGGAAAATGAGCCTATCAACAACAGCAGGCTTGAGGCAAGCTCGGTGACAGGTGACAATACCCCCACCCACACTAAAGACCCTCTCTGATGGGGCGCTAGTTGCTGGAATGGCCAGGTATTTTCTTGCCAGACGACTGAGTCTTGAGAAGTTGGGCTGATGCTGCTTCCACCACTCAAGTGGGTCAGTTTCAGGATCCACCTCAGGACCCAATAAGTAGGACTCGAGCTCTGCTTCAATTTTCTCGTTTACTGACTGGAGGGACAGTGCAGGTGCTGCTTTCTTAAAGAAGGCAGCTAAAGTTTTCTTCTTAAGTGGGCTCGTCTGTTCTTCTTGGGCTTGGCATATTTGTACAGCAGGACCTTCTTCCTCTGAGCAGAGGGCAGAGAGCTCAGTGACAGCTCTTTTCTTTATAATGTCCAACTTGTCCGGGGTAATGTAGGTGGTACGGAACCGTGGATCCATTAGTGAAGCCATGTCCAGGAGCTCGTCATTCTCGGGGTCACTGTATTTCTGTTCAAGGTAGCACATAATATTTTCTTTTATTGTAGCGGTGAGATCTACATCTTTCTCCTCTCGCTGAAGGAGACTTGTTTTAAACAGATGCAGCACAGGTTTAATGTATGAAACGCTTACGTAAGCTTCTCCAGACAGCGCGTCAGTAAAGTCCTGAAGTGATTTGATAGCTTTGTTTGTGGCATCTAAAACCTCCAGATCTTGCCACGTAGGAACAAGATGGCGGGTTTTCTTGTCAGCACCCAGAACACGGACGATGACTCTCTCTTGTTCAAGATATCTTTCAATCATTTTTTGACGCGAACCCCATCTTGTAAGTGACTCTGTTACCAGTTGATGAGGAGGAAGACCCAGCTCTGCCTGAACCTCTGCCATGTCCCGTCTTTTTTTCCAACTATATGAAAAGGCAGAAACTGCCTTTTTACACACTCCAATGGCACGGTCAATCCGTTCATCTTTCACACCATTCACTGTAATAAAGAAAAAAACAACAACAATATTTAGTTTGACTAGTTTTGGTTATATCATCACACACCCCTTTTGTTTCTAATTTATTTTCACACAAACTTACTGACAGCATTGTGCAGTCGATGTCCAAAGCACTTGAGATTTGGCCAATTATTGTCCTTCATAGCTCTGATTATATTGGAGCCACTGTCGGTTGTCATACAGGTAAGGCGCTCCTCTGAAAGGCCCCAGGAGTTCAGAGCATCCTTTAATTCTACTGCAATCGTTTCGCCCGTATGGTCCTGGGGGAAATATGATGTTTGGAGACAGACGCTTCGCATGTCCCAGCTTTCACTGACATAATGAACCGTAAGAGACATGTAAGGCTGCATGGTTCGGCTCGACCACAGGTCAGTAGTGGCAGCATAAAAGTCCATTCCCTTCAGCTCGCTTAATATCTTTTGCCGAGTCTTGTTATACAGCTGAGGAAGAGCAACGTCAGAGAAATACCTGCGGCTAGGTACTGTATATCGAGCGTCCAAAACTTTCAGCAGGTTGCTAAACCCTCTCTTCTCAACAGAGTAAACTGGCAGCATATCCGTAGCTATATAGAGGGTAATTGCCTCAGTTATGGCTTTCCACCTTGGCCCGCTCTTCTCATACGGTACACCGTGTAAAAAGCTTTGTTCAAGAGTTGTTTGCTTTCCAAACGGGCCCGGCCCCAGGGTGCTACTGCTAGCGCTGACGCCAGTAGAGTGGTTTTCTTTTCGAAGAAGGCAACACTTCTCAAACTCAGCCGCATGTTTTCGCTTTAAATGCTGAAACAGATTTGTCGTACTGCTACCACCACCAACAACAGCCTTAAGACATAGTTTGCATCGAGGTGTTGTCTGTTCCTCATCCGATGCTCTAAATCCAAACCAACTCCACACGACTGAAGTCGAAGAGCATTTCTTTGGAAGGAGCTGCTCTCTTTCGCCGGCTGTTTCTGCCATGTTGTTTGTGAAAGTGTGACTGTGTACTGTATATATATGGTATGGGAAAGTCCAAACGTGCTTGAAGCAGGTCCAATGCAGGTCAGTCACACACACTGGTAGGTAAAATTCCACCTGCAAGTGAATTGTAAATTATTAAACTGATGTCAAATTGATGACATCAACACAAGCCTAAAGTCTGCCGACTCAGGCCCTAATATGGTATTGTTTACTCTTATGCCCTGTACACACGGTCAGACTTTCCGACGGAATAGGTGCGATCGGAGCTTGTTGTCGGAAATTCCGACCGTGTGTGGGCTCCATCTGACTTTTTCCATTGGAATTTCCGACACAAAGTTTGAGAGCAGGCTATAAAATTTTCCGACAACAAAATTCGATCCTTTAAATTCCGACGGACAATGTGCCACACATGCATGCTCAGAATAAATTAAGAGACGAAAGCTATTGGCTATTGCCCCGTTTTTTAGTCCCGATGTACGTGTTTTACGTCACCGCGTTCAGAACGATCGGATTTTCCGACAACTTTCTGCGACCGTGTGTATGCAAGACCGTGTGTACAGGGCATAATTGTAAAATGTAAAAAAAAAAAAAAAAAAAAAGCAGCTGCATATGTTCAGAAAGAAAGCCTATATTATGAAGACAATGGTATATCATCATCTTAGTATACTATAGTTATGGTGGGGAAATAGACAGGACGCTGGACAAAGAGTACAGGATGCTTTGTAGCACATTGGCTATAAAACAATGCATGCTTGCTTGCCTTTTTTACTGACATTTTGTAAGAAAATTGGTATTTAGGTAATTGAGAAATAATTTATTTACTACTGTATACTGACACACTACATCACTGAGTGTATACATCACCGTATACTGACACAGACACACTACATCACTGTATACACTGACACACTACATCACCATATACACTGACACACTACATCACCGTATATACTGACACACTACATCACTGTATATACTGACACACTACATCACCGTATATACTGACACACTACATCACCGCATACTGACACACTACATCACCGCATACTGACACACTACATCACCGCATACTGACACACTACATCACCGCATACTGACACACTACATCACCGCATACTGACACACTACATCACCGCATACTGACACACTACATCACCGCATACTGACACACTACATCACCGCATACTGACACACTACATCACCGCATACTGACACACTACATCACCGCATACTGACACACTACATTACCGTATACTGACACACTACATCACCGTATACTGACACACTACATCACCGTATACTGACACACTACATCACCGTATACTGACACACTACATCACCGTATACTGACACACTACATCACCGTATACTGACACACTACATCACCGTATACTGACACACTACATCACCGTATACTGACACACTACATCACTCAGTGATGTAGTGTGTCAGTATTCAGTGATGTAGTGTGTCAGTATACAGTGATGAGCACATTGCTGTGTGATGCCATATGGGGGTATTTTCATATATTGTGCACAGTGCTATGTAATGATATTTAAGAAGGGTGAATATATGGAAATGGGATGTGATGGGATGTGACTTCTCTCCTTTGAGGTATTATTCTTTCTGGCAGTGATCATCACATGGCTATCAGTATCTCCGAGATCTCGTGCAATACACCATACAGGCAGCTCTGACTCACCCTCCCTTCTCGCTCTCTCTCTGCAGCCCGGGAATGTCCCTGTGATCCCCCCACCCCCTCCTCCTCCTGATATCACAGCGCCCTCCAATACACAGCGGCGTTCCACCAACAGCCTCGCCCACTACCCCGCCTACACACCCACCCACCCATGCACAGCGTCGGGCCTCGCGGACTAGGCCGAAGCCGCGGCCTCGCCTGAAAAATCGTGCCCGCAGCTCCTCAGGCCCGGCGCGGTGCTGTTAAAAAAAAAAAAAAAAAAAAAAAATCTAAAAAAATCGATTTGAAGAAGATTTGAATCGATTTGACCTCTCAACTCGATTCAAATCGATTTTTTTCCCAGCCCTAGTGTCAACACACATGTAAATACATACATGTAAAACACACACATGTCCCCACATAATGTAAAACACAAACATGTCCCCACATAATGTAAAACACACATGTCCCCAAAACACATGTCCCCAAATAATAAAAAAAGCTGTCCCCCACATATGTCACACTAAAATCACATGTCCCAATGGTAATCTGCACACATCTGTACATGATCATTTGCGTACATATGTCCGTGATCACACAAACCAATTATTATACACTTAACAGGATTTTTTTTATCAAAAACATGTAGCAGAATACATTTTGGCTTAAATTTATGACAAAATTCGATTTTACTGGATTTCTTTTAAAACAGAAAATATTGTTTTTTTTCCAAATTTCCACTATTTTTGCGCTTATATCGCAAAAAAAAAAAAATGGAGTCGTGAATAAATACCACCAAAAGAAAGCTCTATTTGTGCGAACAAAATGATAAAAATTTCATTTGGGTACAGTGTAGCATGACCGAGTAATTGTCATTAAAAGTGCGAGAGCGCTGAAAGCTGAAAATTGGTCTGGGAAGGAAGGGGGCGAAAGTGCCCAGTATTGAGGTGGTTAAACACTAACAAACATTCATACTCTCCGCAGCATGTCATTTCTCAAAGTGAAGTAAAAATGGTAGTCTGAATTCATTATCCTTCTTACACACAAATTGGTCTTTTTATAAGAAAAAAATAGCTTTGCTAATGTCACAGCATTTGTGCATCTGTTGCATATAATTCCTGTATGTCTCAAATAGGTTAGTTTCTTAAAGGGGTTGTAAACCCTCGTGTTTTTTCACCTTAATGCATCCTATGCATTAAGGGGAAAAAACACCTAGCAGTGACTGCCCCCCCCCCCCCTCGTTTCACTTACCTGAGCCCTGGAATTTCACCCGGCGGTTCTCGGCTCTTGATTGGATAGATTGAGAGCAGCGCAGGCATTGGCTCCCACTGCTGTCAATCAAATCCAATGACGCAGGCGCCGGGGGATGGGGCCAAGTCCGGCATTCGTGACTATGAACGCAAATGCTGGACTCGGGAGCGCGCCTGCTAGGTAACCCCCCCCCCCCGGGAGAGCGCTTCTCATAGGGTGTTTTCTAATGCAGGGAGGATCCGCGAGAGACGCCGAGGGACCCCAGAAGAGGGTGTTCAGGGCCACTCTGTGCAAATTGAGCTGCACAGTGGAGGCAAGTATGATATCTCTTTTTTTTTTTTTTTTTAATAACAAAGAGCCTTCACAATCACTTTAATCCCCTATCATGACCAGGCATTTTTTTTTTTTGCAATACGGCACTGCGTTACTTCAACTGACAATTGCGCAGTCGTGTGGCACTGTATCCAAATACATTGGTGCTATAAACAAAAAAAAAGACTGGACAATTTTAAAATAATAAAAAAAAAAAAAACAATAATTTATTTACTTTCTGCTATAAAACATATACAATAAAAAAGGTATTCTGCTACATATTTTTGGTAAAATAAATGTATATTGATTAGTTTTAGCAAAAGGACTACAAACTATGGGATATATTTAGGGAATTTTTATTTTTTACTAGTTATGTCAGCAATCAGCGACTTATAATGGTATTGCGATATTGAGGTGGACAAAAATCGGACACAGACACCTTTTTTGGGAACCAAAGACACCAATACAGTGATCCGTGCTAAAAAACATGCACTGTACTAATGAAACTGGCTGGGAAGGGGTTAACATCAGGGGCAAGCAAAGGGTTAATGTGTTACTAGCCAGTGTTTGTGTACTGTGTGGAAGGTGCTTTTACTAGGGGAAGGCATAGATTTATGTCAATGCTTTGCAGGAACACAGCATCCATGCCTTCCCTACTGACAGAACAGCAATCTGCCTTATTTACATAGGCAGACTGCCGTTATGCCTCTAACGAATCATCAGTGGGTGGCGGCGGACATGTATATATATATATATATATATATATATATATATATATATATATATATATATATATATATATATATATATATATATATATATATATATATATATACACATACACATACACACACACACACACACACACACTCATGCGCACAGCGGCCACCCTGTATGCATTAAGGTGAAAAAACATCTGACAAAACCGTCCCCCCCAGCCCCCCCGTTTTACTTAACTGACCCCTCGAAAGTCCCGCGCTCGCTCCCGACATCCTCTTCGCTGCTCAGCCTGGCCGTTGATTGGCTAGAGTGGATGGATTGAAAGCAGTGCAGCCATTGGCTCGCGCTGCTGTCAATCACATCCAATGACGCGGCGCGCCGGGGGGCGGAGCCGAGTGATACAGTGAGCGCCTATGGCCGCCGGCTGTATCACGGGAGTGCGCCCGCAAGCACTCAACACCATGCGAGGGAGCTCGCATGAAAGTGTTGAGTCCTTGCGGGGGGGAGCCGAGACAGCCGCCGAGGGACCCCAGAAGACCAGGTTCGGGGCCACTCTGGAAAATGAGCTTCACAGTGGAGGTAAGTATAACATGTTTTATTATTTCAAAAAAAAAAAGCTTTAGTGATTCTTTAAGTACTTCAGGAAATTGGAATAAATTATATATATATATATATATATATATATATATTATTTTTTTTTTTTTCCAAAGTGTGTGTTATGTACGAATAAACATACTGTGGCTGGGCTATAGTTAGCACTTTATACAGCGTGATGGAGTTCCTGCTCCTCCTTACTTTGGAGAATGTAATAACTACACAGAGGTATGCTACCTTCTTACCTTCTCTCATTTTCTGATCAAGCTCATCCAATGTAGGTTCTATCAGCTCCCATCCATCTGGAGGAGGCTTCCTGCTTCGCTTTACTTTCGGCATTAGTCCAACTACCTGTGCAACATTAGACTTCTGTTTAATTTACTTTTGAACACATTTTAAATGAAACACTATATTCTCAATATGAAGTATAGGAAATGCTAAAATAGGATGAAATTCTGAAAAAGGCACTCGAGACAATACCAATCTGGTAAAATCGGTGGCAGCGAATGCATAATTTAGAAAGCACAACATGTACTAAAGGAGATATTCAAAGTATAGTATATGTTCCCAGATGCTCAACCACCAAAACATTCCAGTGCTCAAACCAAGGAGCTCCAAAAAAGGTACTTGGGTGCACATGCTTCTTCAGGTGCAGACCTCCTCAGATTGGGAAATCTCCAGTCAACTGTTTCGGGAGTCAAGATCTGAGGAAAGGAGCCTGACTCCCAAAACGTGTTAGGCCTCTTTCACACGGGGCAGATCAGTCATGATCCGCCCCGTGAACATCCGCTTGCTCAGCGGGGATAGCTCCGCCGATCCCCGCTGAGCAGGAAGATGACAGGTGCATCGCTGCACACTGTGCAGCGACGGACCTGTCAGAGCGCCGCTCTCCCCTATGGGGGGGATCGGATGATGACGGTCCGTAGTGTCCGTCGTCATCCGATAACGGATGGAAAAGTAGGTTTTTCCTCCGTTACACTTTTCGGATCGGAGCGGGTCGGATGTCAGCGGACATGTCACCGCTGACATCCGACGCTCCATAGGGATGAATATATGTCCGTTTTTCATCCGAAAACGGAAGGATGAAAAACGGACATACGGATCCCTCGTGTGAAAGAGGCCTTAGCTTTGCTACCAGGTGGTCTTAAGATGGAACTCATCGCCCAAGGCTGAAGTTTGTTTGATGCATGCCTGCTGTTTAAATCACTTCTGCGTATCCATTTGTCTGTTGGGACTCAAATTGCATGGTGGTATGCTTCTTTCTAAGGTGGTTGGATGAACTCTAAAGCCCCGTACACACTGAGAAAATCGAATGAACGATCGGCCAGTTTTCCTCAATGTTTCACAGCATGTGGGGAACCGAGGACAGAAACAATGTACGAAAATTCTCATACGACAAAGGCTTTTTTTTTTTATTATTTGTTGTTTCTGATAATGTGCAGTCTTTCGTATCTGTTATTTCTTGCACGAAAATTGTACACATTAAATGAAAAGCGTTCATTCTGTTCCCATACGAGAAAAACTTTGGCATTTGTTCCTTTGGAATTTTTTGTTCGAGGTCGGCTGACGAAAGTTGTGTACACTCTATGAGAAAAACGTACCATCATGCCGCAGACAAAAAAATGTTCGCCCAATTTTCTTATAGTGTGTACCAGCCATTAGTCTTTGGAGAAGGCATTGTGTGATTAGGTGCCCCCGTTATGCCTTCTCAGTGCTTTTCTGTGAATGTTACTATGACTTATTGTGTAACCTACTTTTGACCCTTATGTGATGGCTCTGGATTGTGCAAACTCTTATGTGATCTTGTAATTGATGTGTGAGTCATTTAATAAACCTTTATCTGAATAAAAAAAAAAAAAATTGCATGGTGGTAATGCATGAGAAGTTGCGACCTCTTGTGCATGTTTTATATGTTCCCAGATACAGGCATGTCTTGTGCCCTCATGTACATGTACCCAAGAGGTAAAAAAGACTAAGCAACCATTAACTACAATGATTTCTCCAAATAGAATAGAAATTACAAAAAGCAGACAGCTAACTAATGTACTGGTTAATCCAATGTGCTAACTTTAGTACCCAGCAATACCATAAGCTTATTAAAAGGTGGCTCAGTACATATATCTCAGTTCTGCCATTTTATACCTGCAGTGAAGATACATACTGACAATAGAACATGAATGACAAATAAGGAGTTAGAAACCTTTCACACGGATGTTCCGTTTTTCACTTGTCTGTTGATGGATGAAAAACGTACAGCAATGCATTTATATGGGTAAACAGATGTAAACGAATGATCATCCGTTAATATCCTTGTCCATTCAGGTCCGTTTATTTTTTAAAACAGAACATGTCTCTATTTGGGTTCCATTTAGAAAACAGAATATGACCTAAATGGATGTACAGTAAATGGACAATGGTCTGTTTTAGCCTGGACTGTTAGAAGCTGGCACCTGCCGACATCCTAACAACCAGTGACTCATCCTTGCTATCAGCAGGGGATTTCCCACTGACAGCAGAATGAAAAAAAAAAAAAAAAAAAAAGCCAGCATTAAAAAAAATAAATATATACAGCGCAATGTCCCCCCCAGAATACGAGACCCGCTGCTTCCCCGTCACTTAAAGGGAATGGGGCCACATGTCATTATATATATATATATATATATATATATATTTTTTTTTCCTTCTGGCGTGAGAGGCTCCCAAGGGCCTGGTATGGATTGGATGGGGACCTGCATGCAAACTTTTTTTTTTATGCTGGCTATTTTGTTTAGATTCTGCAGCAGGCTGAACTAAAAAAAAAAAAAAAAAAAAAAAAAAGGAAGTACCAAGCGGCCGGTCCTTTAGAGCGCGATGACGTAATCGGCGCAGTATACAGTAAATATCTCCTGAACGGTGCAAATTTAGGAGATATTTACAGCACCTATAGGTACAAACACACAAGGAGAGTTTACTTCCTCTTTAGGGACACGTTCCAGAAGTGGCAGGAATGCTGGGAGCGCTGTATTGCTGTGCAATGGGACTATTTTGAAGGCGACAGTGTGTACATGTAGATAAATAAAGTACTTTCTTATAAACAGAGTTAGTTTTGAAACTTTTTGATACCACCTTGTATGTCGTAAGTTATTTAGCCATTTACCTGAAGTTCAAATATTTAAATAAAGACAAAATGTATCGCACATCACACAAAATAAGGCCCCATTCACTCATGAGCTGAGCATCATAATAAAGTGTAATTGCACTCAAAACCTAACCAAGCTAAAATCCATTCCCACCTCCATTCTAAGTCTATTCTATCTACCCTGGAAAGGAAAGATGTCCATATTTACCTATTCTGAAGTTGCTCCGGTCTGGTTTCCAGCTCCGGTGTAGAAGAGGGGTAGCCGACAACAGATGACCCATAGTAAGCCCACAGGCATGGCAACTGTTGCCGGTGATCTCTTCTCTTCACTAAACTGCTTCTGGGGAGATCATGTGACCGGACCACCCTCTGCATAGGTAAGTATATCTTTTCCTTACAGGGTACATAGAATACGCTTAGAAAGGGGCTGGGAGTAGATTTACATTAGTGACTGAACACCTACTTTAATAAGAAGTGGAGATCTTCAGGTCAGCACCTATCATCTTCGGAGCAGCGTTTGTTTCTTTGGTTTCAGCCATTTTTCTGTGGTATTTATTGATTTGCCCCCCCCCCCCCCCCATCCATATGTAGAGAATGCTGCTGAATATAGACACATTGGGCTGAATTTAGAACTGTCACACACAGAATCTGGAAGAGCTGTGCATCACAACCAATCAGATACTAGCTTCAGCCTGTTGTTGAAAATAAAAGACAGAATATAATTGGTTGCCATACACATTCCCCCTCCCCCATAGAGTGTAATACAGGTAAGGATGGTGTCACAGATAAATGCGCTGTGATGAAAGGCAATGGCTCACATTGTAGGTACACTTGTATTATTAGATATTTGTAGAAGAGCACAATACCTGAACACAGCGGAGTACAAACAGCCCGAACTCCCAGCTTTCCACACACAGCTCTATGACCCGGAAACGCTGCTCACCACTTCCGTGTAAACGCTGACTGATGACATCACCACGTCGCCGGGGTCCTTCCCGGATTCCCTTACTTTACTAATGATGTCATTTAAACCCCCGCGCGCCTGTCCCTGGCCGGGTCCCCCATACAGTGCTCATACAACAAGTCTATGGTGGTAATAGGACAGTCCTGGCATGTTAGACATCCGGCAGGATGGGGTCCATTGCGTCAGACATGCTGTCCAATGCAGTGCCTGTCTAAAAATACAATTATTATTTAGTATCTTGGCCTTATTATCAGGTAGTTTATTTTGGCTTGTCTTTAGACAGGAGGAGAGTACCGTGTATAAGTATAAAAATTCATCTTGAGAATTAGTAAGGCTGAGAATAATGACTTCTTCGCTGAAGGCGCGGCGGACTGCCATTAGTTTGGGGGCCCTGAGCCGCGTGCCCATCAAGTTGGTGGGGGGAGAGGTAGAGGCAGCGATCTGACTTGTGTTATCATGCCGAAAGGAGGTGAGAATTGTCCGGGAAATGGTGGGCTGGGTGGCCGGAGGAGGCCGCTGGAGTGATTGTGTTTAGATGTGATCGGGGGAGGGGAAGCGGGGACATAGGCGGGAGACAGGAAGAATACACAAAGTTCATGGCGCCACAATACAGAGGAGCAGTGTGGGGAGATCACATTACATGATAGCAGAGAGCAGGCCGCTTCCAGGTGGCGGATACACTGCGATCTCTCCTCCTGATCCACACTTCATGTGTCATTCCCAGGGTGGACCTGGAGCCAGACATTGTTTTCTAGGGGGGCTTTGCTTAGTGGTTTGGACCTGAAACCAGTCAAATGAATTACCCCATAAGATCTTGTCTCCCATCCTGTAATATAGTCATATTCCCTGTACATCCTGACACGAGAGCTTTTATTTCTCCAATTCCTTTAACAGGGTGACAACGCTGTTCATTCTGTAATGAAATCACACCGCAGTGTTGTCACCCCGTGGGCACAGAAGTCTTAGATGGATTTTGAAGCAGTACTAAACCACCGACTGAAAAGTCTCCCCTGCCCCTCTTCAATGCCACCATCATAAGAACTAGCATATGCACTGACTGCTGGTGTTTTTTTTCCCCCCTCACCTGTTTTGTTGGGTTGACCTAGATTGGAGTACTTACTTGCCCAGCGGATCCAGTGTAATCATGCTGCAATCCACTGCCCAGGTACAATGGTCCAATGCCACCATCCTTTTACGTGAGGTCACCAAGTGCCCAACTGACAATTCTGAGTTCAAGCATCTGGCTCCGCCCACCAGCAGTTGTGTTTCCATTGTCCTGCAGCCTCCTGGGATGTGCATAGCCCAGGAGGCTGAGGGGGCTGGCACACATCATTAAAGGAAAAGTAGGGCTAAATCACTTTTGGCTATACTTTTCCTGTGGGGTAAAGTCCACTGTTGTCTGACGTCACAAAGCCGGTCCAAGTCTCGCAGGGATTCCAGGAATAATGCCAGAGTAAAAAAAAAAAAAATCCTGTTTTTTTTGTTTAAAGAGAAGTGCGAGAATGTAAAAAAAATAAAAAATAAAATAAATATTCACCTAGATGGCTGCAGCACCGATGTTCTACACTAGGGGTGTCAAACCCAATTTCATCATGGGCTGCATCAGCCTTATGGTCACCCTCAAAGGGCCGATTGTATCTGAAAGACTAGATGGCCAGGGCACTCCCCCCTCCCCTTTCACTTTACATCAGATGTCAAGAGTCACCCCACCCTCCCTTACATGACAGCACACCCCTTTTACCATGTGCTGCTGCCAGGAAGAAGCTGGGAATCAAAGTCCAGGATCAGGAGGAGGGCTGGAGTCAGCTGCCAGAGTCTGCTGAATGCTGAGACCAGGGGAGGCGGAGACGAGGAGGTGCTGCAGCTGCACAGAGAGGCGCAGGATCTCTAGGACAGTGTTTCTCAACTCCAGTCCTCAAGGCACACCAACAGGTCATGTTTTCAGGCTTCCCATTATTTTGCACAGGTGATTTGATCAGTTTCACTGCCTTAGTAATTCCCAAAGCCGTTTCAGATGAGGGAAATCCTGAAAACATGACCTGTTGGGGCGCCTTGAGGACTGGAGTTAAGAAACACTGCTCTAGGAGTTCTGCCCTTCTTTCTGCTGTCGACTGCATTGTGGTGGACAGGAGAGTTGCAAGGTGAAATGTCCTGGAGGTCTGCATTCAGCCTGCGGGCCTTGTGTTTGACACGTGCGCTCTACACCAAGAACATGGTGATTGAAGACCACTGATCACTTAGTACTCACTTGCACTCTGAGCAGAGAGTCAGTCACCACCTCTCTCCCTCCAGCACCCAGTGGAGCACCGGTCTGTGCGGGCGGTAGCAACTGGCTCAGGCTCTCAGCGGTACACTAAGAGGCTGAGCCAGCTGCCAGTCCGGCATTTGGGCCGATCCCGACATTATTTTTTGGATCCCTGCAGAGGTTGGACCGGTTCTGTGATGTCAGCCAGCAGTGGACTTTAACGCACTGTTGGCTGAATCTGGTTCACAGGAGTACAGAACTAAGTGCACTTCTGTGGCTCTCGGGAGAAGTATGGCCAATTCTCCTTTAATGTGGAGTAGGGGGGAGTACAGTGATGCCTAGTGCATCAATTGAGTTAAGGTGCTGTTTAAGGATCGTGCTTTAAGTGAATCTGTGCCCAGGCTATACACACTAAAATGTTTTAAAATCCGTCTGCTGCTTGTTCAGAATATGTAAATAAGTCCTCATTCACCTCTGTAGCTGTAAGCTTTGTGGAGAAACTCCTCTTTAAATTTTCCAACCGAGGCACTGAAATCTTCGCTCTTATATTAGGCTACATTCACACTGAAGCGTTGCGGGCACTGGCGGTAAAGCAGCGCTATATTTAGCGGCGCTTTACCGTCGTCATAGCGGCGCTGTTCGGCCGCTAGCGGGGCAGTTTTAACCCCCACTAGCGGCCAAAAAAGGGTTAAAACCGCCCGCAAAGCGCTGCTGCAGCGGCGCTTTGCAGGCGGGTTTGGAGCACTGCACCATTGTTTTCAATGGGAAGGGGCGCTTTAGGAGCGGTAAATACACCACTCCTACAGCGCTCCAAAGATGCGGCTTGCAGGACTTTTTAGACCGCTCTGCAAGCGCTCCGCTCCAGTGTTAAAGTCCTCGGGGCTTTCACATTGGAGTGCATTGAGCGGCTCTTTCAGTGCGCTTTGCAGGCGCTATTTTTAGTACTTTAGCGCCTGCAAAGCGCCTCAGTGTGAAAGGGGCCTTACTTTCTATTGCAAGAAATCTTGGCAGCATGCCAGCCTTCTAATGGTGGCGGAGCTTTCATTTTAGAGTTCCCCTCACTTTGTCTCAGTGACATCAATCACTAGGGCAGAAAAATTCAAGTGAATCTCCCAAAAAAGGAAACAAAAACAGCTGGCTGCTTCTAATCTTTCCCCATTCCACTTTAAAGAAAACCGTGGAGACTGCCATTGCTGACATTTCCTTCTGGAAAATGCTGGTTGCCCTGCTGTAATGCTTATGCAATGATTTTCATATTTACTCAGGCACCTTCAAGTATGCAGTTTAGGAGCTTTTACTTACTGATTTCATTAGTGGGAGGTTTGTAGATATTGTCAGCCAGTCTTGTGGGGGAGATGAGTGTTTTGTTTCGTGGTGAGACTATACATCTTCCTGGGACATACCTATGCTAGTTGGACAGAGGAAATAATGCTAATCATTTGCTCTGAGTGGGCTGGAATTTTAAAAGCTCAGCCAAGAAATTGGGTTGTCACCTGTCTGTAGTGTATGCTGTTTGTTAGATGTATTGATCAGAAACAGTCAAAGTTTAGGTAGTAAATAAGAGCCTAGAGCATCTAGTACAGGTAGATGTTCATGCTGCAGCACTCTAAAGTATGGAGTACAGTAAATTGTATTTCAGCACCCTGTATTCTGCACCTATTTGGCTGTACGATATGTAGATTGAGACTAGGTATACAGATCCTTACAAGTCTATGGGTCAGATGCGGCCTGCTGTTAAGTTTTACTTTGGATGGGCTATGAACAGCAATGGAGGCTGAAGCTGTGAAGGGAGTGTTCTTGTAGCTTAGGTTGGGACAGGGGTTGTATTAATAGTTTTTCTAAAAATACACCTGTCTTTTTTAGGATATCTCCTAACACCTGCCTAAGTGTTGATGCTATATGCTGTTTTTAATTATACTCCTATTTTGTCTATTTATGCTACACGTGAAATTGTATATTTGTTGTTTGTTTTAACACTTACAATCATGTTTTGTGCAGGAAGAAAAGGCGGTCACAAAGGTCGGGTGAGGCAGTATACAAGTCCAGAGGAGATAGATGCTCAGATTAAAGCTGAACATGAAAAGGCTCGGGTATGTCTATACAGATGGTTCATGTTGATATGCTTTATCAATAAAGTGGAATTAAAGGAACCTTGTACTCACCTTCCCTCCAATGGTTCCATTGGAGAAAATAAAAAGCCTGCCTGTTTGCTGTTTGTTACAGCAGAACTTTAATTTCCGCTTTAAGCATAGCTTTACTGTCTCTCGTTTACATTTGATGCTGTTACCTTGTTTCTGTGATATGGACTATTTTTACCTCATTCCTTTAGGAAGTTTTAAATTTAAAGAGTTTGAAAAACTCTGAAAAAAAAATCCCCCCCACCCCCCCCCCCAAAAAAAAACCTTCAAGGCAAAGGCATAATAAGCTAGTATGCATTGCATTGTATACAAGCTCATTATGAAATATTTATCTTAGAACAAAGCTGTTGCAGCGGTCCCCACACACCGCTGTCACGGCGGACATCTTTCCTGGAGCTTTTCCCGGGTTTGCAGGCTCCGGCGATGTGATTGGCCGGAGCGTGGGAGCCGCCGTTCACCTCACGGGCTCAGAAAGGAACGGCACACATGGGCCGTTTCTGCAAAGTGCATGTGCCAGTGATGTCACTCGCTGCATGCACTGGAAATATCTCCTAATCGGTACAGATTTGGCTTTTCATTGGGCCTGATTATGGTAAACTAAGGGTTAATAAGGGGTATATTTTATTTAAAGTATAACTAAAGGCAAAACTTTTTCTTTAGTTTTAGACAGAATGGAGAGAGATTAGAAGGCTTGTCTGTTTTTATTGCTGTCTGTGCCCAAATTTTGGGTTGACCCCAGAAAAGTAATAGAAGGTAAATCTTTCAATGGGGACACTAGTTCTGATGGCCTGGGGGTCCCCAAGGGATTACCTTAATTTGGAGAGATTTGCTCTCGCTTCCTGTTTTGGCTATGGGACTGGAAGTGAAGGTAAATCTCCCCAGTGGGGCACAGATGGCAAAAAATAAAACAACAAGAGTTCTAACCCCCCCTTACTCTATCAAAAAAAGTTTTGTCTATAGTTCTACTTGATTTTTTTTTTCCTGTACTTGTTAGGTTGCTTTAACTGACATCATCTGCAGATTGAAGCTAATCCATTTAAACTGCAGATGAGTGAAACCGTAGACAAAAAATAACTGTAGAGTAGATACAATAGTGGCCATGTTAATCTGTATCTCTCTAGTAGCCTTTTTGTTTTGGCAGCTGCTGCTAGAACCGCTGTATTCACACAGTAACTCCTGGTCTTAATTTAAGGGAGTTCTAGAGTCACAGTATACACTTTTTTTTATTTTATAACCTCACCATTGTAATAGCAATACTAACCATGTGAACTGTTACACATCAGTTCAGTGTTTTCTCACAGGGCATAGTGAATACTTGTCACAGAATTCAAGGAAGTAAGTGTGTGGGGATCTTACAAATTTCAAGATCTTTCAGATTATTAGGAGTAGGCTAGATTTCTTATATTGATTGTAAAGTCTCATATTTTTTTTTTTCTCTAAAAATAACAAACATGTTATTCTTACCTGGTTTTGCACAGAGCAGCCCAGATCCTCCTCTTTTTGAGTGCCTCTTCGGCTCTCCTGGCCCCTCCCCTCCTGTCAAGTGCCCCCATAGCAAGCAGCTTGCTATGGGGGCACCCGAGCATAGTCACAGCTCCCTGTGTCCATTCAGACATGGAGCCCTGGTTTGGCCTCATCCCTCTCTCTCCTGAATAGCGCCGCTGCTGTGTAGGAGGAGAGTCCAATACGGCCACGAACACGTGGACATCACTGGAGAATGATGAGGCTTGGGTGGGGGGGGGGGGGGGGGGGCTACTGCACACAAAAGGTTTTTTATCTTAATGCATTCAAATTAAAAAAACTTCTGCCTTTACAACCCCTTTAAGGCAAAATGTCTTTTTTTCCTTTTAATGCAGTCTCTGCATTAAGATAAAACAAACCTTTTCAATAGCAGTCACCCCCCCCCCCCCCACCCCCCCCCCCCCCCCCCCCCCCCAGCACCATGGAGCAACTGCTTTTAACAATATATTTTTTTTCATACAGGAAGCAGAACTTGAAGAAAGTGGTGAGGGAGTCCCCAAAGACCCCACCAAGGAAAAGAAAGATCAGAGTTCAGATGAGAGTGATGAAGATGATGATGACTATCAGGTAAGCATCTGATACAATTTTTTTTTTTTTTTTTAATAAACTTTATTCTGCTTGTTTGTTTTTGCCTTATGCTGGCCATACACTATACTAAAAATCGGCCATTTAGACCGTTCGTTCGTTTTTTCGGCCAGTTAATGGGCACAAAATCGATAATCGCTGGGACATTTTTGAGCCAAAAAAACTAAGGACAAGGTTGGAAATTTTATGCCGAACTAACCATAAATTGAAAGGTTAATGTGTTTCCCGTCCGAACTGTCTGCACTAGGTATATGTAAAAAACAAACAAAAAAATTATTTATGTCCACTGAACGATCGGTCATTACATGATGGCACAATCGTTTGCGGTCACGGCCGAACGTTCCTTTTTCGAAAATGGGTTCAGCCGATTTTTCGTATAGTGTATGGCCAGCATTAGTCTAGGATCACAGAAAGAAACAGAAGCACTTTTATTTCTTCATGCTCATTTCATGTCTGGTATAACATTAACAGAACAGAAAGTTTAGGGTCATCTCCCTAACAAAGCCCAATAGGGCTTTAACCGTTTCCCACTGAATCTTAAACCAAGAGAAAAAAAACAGTTTTGGCTGAGCATACACTTTTAATTCATCAAACATGTTAAGATCTGACTGTACAGTCTACTTTAGATCTACCAACAAGTATGTAGTACAAGGGCCTGGCTGACTGGAAAAAACTGATTGGATAGTTTTATCTAGGTGCTCATATTACATAGTTGAATAGCTCTAAAGTTCCCTGTACAAAGATTTGCACAGGCAGATTGTACCATGTATGGTGAGCCTACATCTTATAAGTGTGTGTCAGCATATTCAATTTTGTTACTAAATACATACAACATTCAACCATAACACTATGGGCATTGACAGGTAAATTAAAAACATTATCTTGTTAGAGTGGCACCTGAAAGTGGGTGGGATATATTAGGCAGCAAGTGAACATGTCCTAGAAAAATGGGCAAGCGTAAGGATTTGATCAACTTTGACAAGAGCCAAATTGTAATGGATAGATGGTCAGAGCATTTCCAAAACTGCAGCTCTTGTGGGATGTTCCTGGTCTGCAGTGATCAGGACTGACCAAAAGTGGTCCAAGGAAGGAAATCTGGCGAACCAGCAACAGGATCTTCAGGCAGCCAAAGGGCATTGATGCAAATGGGGAGCATGTAAACCCATAGTCAGTTATGCTGCATAGCTGCCCTGTTCTTCTGTTTTACTGCTGGTTTGCTTTTAGAAGAATGTCATTTATTTTGCATTAAACATTCTAAGATTTCTGTTTTTAGCAAAAGCGTAAAGGAGTTGAAGGCCTGATTGACATAGAGAATCCCAATCGAGCAGCACAGGCATCTAAAAAGGTCACCCAGCTTGATCTGGAAGGTCCAAAAGAACTGTCACGAAGAGAAAGGTAACCTAATGCTTACTATATTCATTCACAGGTAAATGTTTATATTCTGCAGTGCGGTTTTAATGTCTTATTTCGAGGGAACCTGTGAGAACAGCGGCGATCATTCTGATTGTAGATGTGGCAGTGGGAAAAGTGAATAGAATTCTTGGATGCATCACTAGAGGGATCACCAGCATGAGGAAGAAGGTTCTCATTCCCCTATATAAATCTTTAGTGAGACCTCATTTAGAATACTGTGTCCAGTTCTAGAGACCTAATTTACAGAAAGCTATTGATAAAATAGAATGAATCTAGAGACGTTCAACAAAAGTGGTAAAAGGCCTGAGGGATAAAATGTATCAGGAGAGACTTCAGGAACTGAATACATACAGTCTTGGAGCAAGGGAGGTAAAGGGGAGACATGATTAAAACCTTTAACTTCTTCCTGCCCAGCCTACTGTTAAATGACAGCTGGGCGGGAGCCCCAGAGTGATCTGTCACCTGCGGTGTCCTGCTGCTGGTACCATCTGATCACTGCGGCCAATCACAGCAGATCACATGACTGTTGTACACAATGAAAGGCTTTGTTACATGACTTTCATTGTGTACTGTTGTGATGAGCTCTGTGATTGGTCACAGTCATTACATTGTACAGACAGGGCCAATCGCACTCATCTGTACCATGTGATTAGCTGTGGCCAATCGCAGCTCTTCACAATAGTAAACACTGATTCGTTTTCAGAATAAAATGGTTGCTTATAATTGTAAAACGGACACGTAAAAGCAATCATAGTGTATTTAAAAAAAAAAACCTGATCCCCTTCACAGAGTAAAACAGTGTTACTGTGGTACTTTTGCTTTTTACTGGATCCCTATTCCCAGGCACAGAGTTCTGAATTTTAGGGTAATGATAATGATGCCTCCCTTCCTGTTCTGGAGCTCTAGAGCCAACTTCCCTTCTTGGCCTCTTGTTTAAAGCAGAGGTCCAGCCCCCCCCCACACAAAAAGTTAAAATTCAGCAGCTACAAATACTGCAGCTGCTGACTTATATATATGGACACTTACCTGTCCAGGGACCCCGCAATGTCGGCTCCCCAGCCGATCAGCTGTCTGGTGCAGCCGCTGCCATTCCAGGTACGGTTCTCTACTCCGCTGGGCGCATGCGTGAAGCCCGCTGGGCGCATGCGCGAAGCGCGCTGGGCGCAGCGCTTTCTAATTGGCCCGGCAGCAGAGGAAGGAGGAGGGGGTCCGAACTTCTGAGAGACGGCGCTGTTTTCGGAAGTGGGAAACGGTACCTGTCAAAAACAGATTTGACACAAATGTGGCACCAGAGGGGGGTGGGGGAGACGGATAAGCAAAAGTCCCACTTTTGGGTAGAACTCTTTAAGATCAACTGTAGGATCTGTTTTTATCTGTTTAGGGGTACTCCACTGTCATTCTAGACTTTTGGTTGGGATGTATTGTGTCCATGTGGGTGTGATGGGTGGGGGGTTCCTGGAGGCCCACTTTTTTTTGGGAAAGAACCAGACTAAAAGAGGTTTGGCCTAAGTTGTATGGTCATACTTCTCTTATGGGTTACAGGAGTGCACTTGTGCTCTCATATGACCCAGAATCTGCTGTCAGCTGGCTAAAGTTTTGCTGTCAGCTGACGTCACAGAACTGCTCCAAACTCTGGAAGGATCTTGATAAAATGCCTGATTGACAGCTGGCTCCAGCACTCAGCACCCGCCAGCTTTCCAGCCTAGCGCTCTAGTGAGATCTGGAGTGGTAGAGCAGAGAGCGGTGACTGACAGCTGACCAAGCAGTCATGTGATCAATCGGTTCTCAGGTATAGAGCCAGCGGGGCCAAGACTTAGCCCTCAAACACCTGGTTTGATTGTTGTACGACTGAGCGTCAGATTTTTGTCAAAAGCGCATGTGCAGGATTTTGTCCAGCATACGAACTATCCGCAAATTGTCGTTTGACAAACGTAGTGACGTACTATGAGAGTATAAAGAGGAAGTTCATTTCTCAAGCGCCACCCTTTGGTCTCCTTCTGCTAATTTCATGTTAGTAGAAGTTTGGTGAGCGTTGATTTGCAATTTTCAGATCGTACAAAACAAATGCCTTTTAAAATACGTTTGGCATAACTGCCATCAGCAAAGCAGCTTCAGTATTATGCCATTAAAGATGAGAACGTGCGCTACATTTCACCTATTGTCGCGTCATTAATGTTAATTCTAGATTACGAAAGGTAGTTTACAAAACTGAACTCTTCCCAGTCATTCCTTGATTCCGAGCATGCGTGTTTGTACTTTCGACTTTTGTGTGACGATTTCTGTACTGACCATCCGAAAATCAGACGTTGAGTACACATCCGACAATTTAAATAGCCTGCACATCCAGCTTTTGTCTGACGAAACAGTCAAATCTGCTGACGAAAGCACCGTACTAATGATCCGAAAATCCGCAAACAGCTCATCCTACGAATTTTCCCTTCTGATTTTCGTATTGTGTGTGTGTGTGTGTGTGTGTGTGTGTGTGTGTGTGTGTGTGTGTGTGTGTGTGTGTATATGAGGCTGTAGGCAGTTTTTGTTCCCAGCGATTTGTTAATGCACAGGCACCGTTTTGATTTTCGATTTATTAGCTCTTCTGGTGTGTTTCACTGCACTTGCTAAGTGTGTGTTTATGTGTATGTATTTTTTATTTATTTTATCCCTTCCCTTTTTTTGAATTATTATTTTCCAGCATTTATTTTTCCTATTGCCATTATTTAATTGTATCATGTTTCATATCATTGCATTAAAAAATACACTAGATTTTAAAATGCCTTTTACTTTATTAGTACTTAAGCTGGTCATAGACAGACAGTTTTGAATCTCGGCCAGTTCAGCAGGGACCATGTATGGTCAGGATTTTTGTACCCAAATATATCAATCGATCATCTTAGGTACACTTGTGGTAGAAGGAAAGAAAATTGCCCAGCCTTACATTCAACAACTTAATTTTAGTTCTGTGTTAAATGCAAATTTCAGAATTTAATTTGTACTTTGCATTTATATTGCACTGTGACATGGGGGTGAGAACTCAGGTCCTCAGAACTGTGTAAGCTCCAACTAGGGTGATTAGGAGCTTAAATAGTACTTTTTTTTTTTTTTTTTTTTTTCTTTTTTTCACTTTGTTCCTTATTGTTAAATGAAGCAGTGCGAGGGGGAAAGGAAAGCAAGTATATGCTACTAGAGTGGGCAGCATTAAAATTAACCTGTTGCCTGGCTCTGCATGGGCAAAGCACAGTTTCATTTTAAAGAGAACAAAGATTTTGGTGCTGATAACTGAACTACTGAAAATTTGCTTTCCTGAACATTTTTACATGCTGATCACCAAAATGCAATCTAATTATCACTGTCTGAATGCCCACATGTGGGAAGTCTAGATTATAGATTGAGTCTACCTTTACAAAAAATCCATTGTTGGGTCACAGATTTTCTGTAAAGGTGAACTAACACACTCTGCTTTAATTGTACGTCTGTTTTGCCCAACAGGGAAGAAATAGAGAAACAGAAGGCAAAAGAACGTTATATGAAAATGCATTTAGCAGGAAAAACAGACCAAGCAAAAGCTGATCTGGCCCGCCTAGCAATCATCCGGAAACAGAGGGAAGAGGCAGCAAAAAAGAAGGAGGAAGAAAAGAAAGGTGAGTTTATTTCCATTGCCAAGCCAAAGAAGTGGTGACAAGATTAATTGCTAACCATCCACTAGATTGGGAGCCGCAATAAATATGTAAACATCAGTACAAAAGATATAGTGGGGAAAAATAAAAAATCACGCTACCCATAAATAACGAAGTAAAAAAATATGTTAATGATAATGAATGTGATCCAAAATCAATATACAATCCTATGTGAAATTGATCAACAATACAGACAAATGCATATAAGTGACTGAATAAAAATAACACATGAGAAATAAACAAGAAAAAAGAATAATAAGTCCATATAAAGTGAATTAATGTTAAACACCAAAAATCATTGACAGATAATAAATGGATAAATAAAACACACTGAGCGCACAAATAAAATTATGAAAAAAACATAAATAAACAGTGTAATATAACATACACCAATGTGCTGTGAAAGAAAGTCCATAAATCGTGAACAATTGATGTCTTCAAAACACTGTGTGGGATCCACCACCAATATCAACAAGAATGCGCCCTTACCAAAACACAGTGATCCCCCATCACAGAGGATCAAGGAGAGCGTATACCATAAACTGGCTCCACAGGACAGCAGGCAATATCCCAGGTACTGGAAGGCCACCTCACAACCACTCAGATCAGCGTATGGATGACATGGTACATGGAAGAAATAGACGCTCCAAATAGTGTAAAACCAACGACAATTTATTAATAAAAGAAGTAATGCACTTACAAGACAGTAGAACAAGAAAAGCAGAAAGTCTGATGCGCCGGCCAGAGCACAAACAGACAGCCCGTTCCTTCTGGATACACGAATGGAGTACGAGGTGTTTGTTGTTGGTTTTACACTATTTGGAGTGTCTATTTCACCTTGTAAAACAACCCATTCAGTTAAAAATCGTAATGAAATGCACAACGTTTTTATATAGATATAAAAAAATATTATACCCTTTTTCCCAATGTTTTAAGTGATCACATTCCCTCTGCTTTCAGCTGCATAAGAGCTGGGGGGAGGAGAAGCAGCAGCACACTGAGCTTCCCAGAGAATGGCTTGCAGCAGGGGCATGTCAGGACAAGTCTGATCATTGGAGGAGAGTACACGGAGTTCCCAGCATAGCTAGAGAACCGATCACGGCGGTCAGTTTTTAATAGGAAAGCAAGAGGACTAGCAGTAACGGCAGGGATTTCACATATAGGAAGCAATACAAAGAGAACAGGATACTTTCTCATACAAGTACATGGTACAGCCGACACATATCAGAAATATTATGTGTTGGGGTAACAAACGCTTTAAGCTGGGTACACAGAGTTGACTTTAAAAAAAAAATTAAAAAAAATTGAACGGAATGACAAAAATTAACAGATTCCTGCATCCACACAAGGGAGACTCTCCACTATCAGAATACACTGATCAGTGCTGCAGCCAATTGGCTGCAAGCTGATGATTTGAAGGTTTGCCAGTGGCAGCAGATCTGTTCCACAGAAGCCAAGCTAATGATTAGCTTCTGTTGAACAGGGAATCTACCGACAGATCGAAATTCAGCCAATTTTTATCCGTGTGTATCCAGCTTTAATTGGTCAGCCAGGTTTATGGACGTTAAACCTAAATGTTGCCATGCAGATATCTCCCATGAGATCTTTTCCCATCCTTGAATGCCTCGGAAATCACTTGGGACCTGCTATGACTGTGGTATGGAGGGTACCTTGGATTTTTCAATCCTATCCATAAATCAATGGAGGATCAGAGCCTTGTCACAGGGAAAATTTCCAACAAGTTAGAAAATCTCCCTATGCATAACAAGCATTCTGACTGCCTGGGGTGCTTGGTATAGTAGCACAGCTGATGTTCAAAATTCAGAGTGTACCTTTTTATTAGTTTACAGTACAGCACTGTAGACTCTGCAGACATCAGCAGACAGTCTAAAGTTTATTAATTGTTTCACAATAATATATACACTTTTTTTTTTTTTTTTTTTTTTTTTTTTACAGTAAAAGATCCACCAGCCAAAGGATTGCAATCAATGTCTCTTAATAAATAACTACTCTGCCATGGAGACCACAGCCAGAGGATCCTTGGGCCAGGACAGCTATATGGTTTGTAGACTATTGTCTAGCCATATCTCTGGCCCTTTGAGTGTCCACAACATACTATCTCTGATCAAGCCGGCGCAGCATTTCCAGGCTGAGGATACTGTATAAAAGACTGGACATGCAATGTGCACGTATTTATTTAATGCTGAGTGTTTGTGGAGATTGGGTCCTGAAGGAGGGGGAATAAAGGTTGGATTTCAAAATAAATTTTTATGTTTGTTTTGTTTTTTTTGTGAATAAAGAAAACTTGGGCAATGTTTTAAAATTAAAATATATGAGCAGTGCTTACCTTCAGTAAAAATCACACTTTCAAAATGAACAAAAGATCCAAAAATATAGGTGGCTAAAAGGTTATAGAAATTCTAATTATTGCTGTAAAAAACCAAAAGTATAGATGAGTGGAACATTGTGGTTGATTTACTAAAAGCAAGTCCACTGTGCACTACAAGTGCAGTTGCTCTAGATCATGTACAAGCAAAAATGCTGTATTTTTTTTTTTTTCCTTGGATGTCCCCCTCAGATCTCCAGCGAGTACACTTGTAATGCAAAGTGGATTTGCCTTTAGTAAATCAACCCCTAAGTGTTTTAGAGATGTGAATAGGGCTGAAACAACTAATCGATTATGAAATTAATTGATTACTATTTTCATAATCGATTAATCGGCCAGTAAAATATTGGGGCTAAAAAAAACTAAAATGAGGACTTTATAGTACAAAAAGAGCAAATCGCTACTGTAAATATTACTTTCACAGTTCTACAGTAAAAAAATGAACCCCTTACAGTAGTGATCTGTTTTTTTTTTTTTTGTACTATAGAGGGCAAATTTTAGTTTTTTTTAACCCCATTATGTTTCTAAACGTCTTAGACCTGGTTCACATCTGTGTTTTTTGGTGCTTTTTGCAGAAACGTACTACAGTTAATTTACATGGTTTCCTATGGGACACGTTCACATCTATGCTTTTTTCAGCCGCTACGTATTTGGAGAGGGTCAGGGACTTTTTTTAACGCAAAACGGTGCTTTTTTGGTTCAATACACTTCAATAGAGAAGCTGCAGAAGAGCATGTAATGCATTTTTGCAGCAATTTGTGTTTTTTTTTTTTTTTTTAATCTGCTCAACAACAAATTGTCCAAAGAAAAAGGCAAAAACGCAAATCACAGCAAAATCACGTGTGCAAAAATCAAAACGCACTGCAGAAACAGATGAAAAGCAAAACTGCATAGGTGTGCACCGAGCCTTATGCTGACCACACGGATCAATTTTCAGACGAGAATATTCAGATGAAAAATCTGTGTACATTCGCTCAATGAAAGAATGTTGTTTTGAAATTTTCACTTGTTTTTAACATTCTGCTTTTTAAAATGAATGTCATTTCTGAACGAAAACCACATTTCCAAATTTTCCCATCAATGTGGTTGAAAATGAACTTCGATTTTACCCCACTAACGATTAGAAAATCGAACGAACGTTCTTACAATTAATTTTTTTTTTTTCTTTTTTTTGAAGGAGGGCATTGTTTTTGTTTTTTGTTTTTTTAAATAAAAAAATTTGATCCGAGTCTGATGATATTTACCAGATTCACCCTTTAATAGTATATACAGTATATCTCTGTCTGTTATTCTCAGAGTGGATTAGATATTTTGCTCCCTAAACATATAGTTGGTTATTTATATTTTACCACTGCATAGAGATATTTAAGAATAAATTGCCTTTTTTTTAAACTTTACATATTAACTATTTTTTTTTTTTAAGGTTATTAACTGATTAATCGAAACAATAATCGGCCAACTAATCGATTATGAAAATAATCGTTAGTTGCAGCCCTAGATGTGAATGAAGTATTTGTACCAAAATACGCTGTACAAAAATAATGCAACCAGCCTACAGCTATCTAACAAGTTTAGCAATAAATGAAGACAATTTAACCACTTCAGCTCCGGTAGGTTTTACCCACTTCCTGACCAGGTCATTTATTGTGATATGGCACTGCGTCGCTTTAACTGACAATTGCGCGGCCGTGCGATGCTTTACCTAAATAAAATTGATGTCCTTTTTTCCCCACAAATAGAGCTTTCTTTTGGTGGTACTTGATCACCTCTGCGATTGATTTTTTTTTTTCTTCTTTTTTTTTGCGCTATAAACATAAAAAGATCGACAATTTTGAAAAAGAAAAAAAAAATTTTTTTTTTACTTTCTGCTATAATATAAATCCCAACAAAAAAAATGTAAAAAAATCAAATTTCTTCATCAATTTAGGCCAATATTTATTCTGCTACATATTTTTGGTAAAAAAAGATCCCAATAAGCGTATATTGATTGGTTTGCGTAAATGTTGTAGTGTCTACAAAATAGGGGATAGAGTTAGGACCTTAACTTTTTTTAAATTGTTTTTACTGGTAATGGTTTTATTTTTATTTTTTTGTATTTTTTTTTTTTTTTTTTGGGGACTGCGACATTGCAGCGGACAAAACTGACCCGAAGTGACATTTTTTGGGACCAGTGACACCAATAAAGTGATCAGTGCTAAAGAAAAAAAATGCACTGATCCTTGTAAAATGTCACTGGCAGGGAGGGGGTATACTACAGGGGTGATCAAAGGGTTAAATGTGTTCCTGGGAGGTGTTTTCTAACTGTGGGGGAGTGGATTCACTGGAGGAAAAGAGACATCAGGATTCAGCTTGGCTGAAACACAATCTCTCCCTTTTCCTCCCTGACAGAGCAGCGGTGTGCTTGATTTACATAGGCACACTGCTGCTCCATCTCTCCTGTGAACGATCTGCGGTTTGAGGTGGCTGCCAGGCCCGCTGATTGGCTCCCGCTTTGTACAATCGCAGCGGGAGCGGCGCGCCCCCTAAACAGAGTGCACAATGTCACATACAGGTACGTGATTTTGCGTACCCAGGCCGCCCTGCCACAGTAAATGTACGTGGGGTGGTCCAGAAACGGTTAAAGTAGAAGTCCACCCTAACACTAAAATCCCTTGCATCTACAGACATCCACAGTCTAACACTAACCTATCTGGCCCTGTAAAGAAGAAATCAGAATACATACCTTTTTTTTTTAAGCCGATCCAACCCAATCCCACGCTGAGCTGTCGGCCGTGGCTTCGCTGTGGAGGCGGGTGCAGAGCACACATCCGACAACGAAAGCCCCATAGTAACTCTATGGGTGACGTCACTCTCCATTCAGTTCACAGCCACTGTCGGCTGTGTCCTGCAGAGCTTCTACCACTGGAGATCGGGCCGGATCGACTTAAAAAAAAAGTGTGTATACTGATTTCTTCTTTACAGGGCTAGAAAGGTGAGTGTTAGATTGTGGATGTCTGTAGATGCAGGGATTTTAGTTTTAGGGTGGAATTAAGCCTCGTACACACAATCAGATTTTCGGCAGGGAATTGTGTGATGACAGACTGTTGGCCTAAAATCCGACCGTTAGTACGCTCCATCAGACAATTGTCCAACTTTCCACCAACAAATGTTGGATGGCAGGCTAGTAAATTTTCGGCGGACAACGGTCTGTTGCCAGATTTTCCTAGCATCTGTACACAAGTCCGTCACACAAAAGTTGAAAGTACAAACACGCATGCTCAGAATTAATGCTCACCAAACACGACATTAGCAGAAGGTGCCCAAAGGGCGGCGCTTAAGAGCTGAAATTCCTTTTAGTACGTCACTACGTTCGTGTTTGTTGGCCGGCAATTGTATACCGTGTGTATGCGAGAGAAGTTCCTGGCACACGCCCTTCGGACAAAAGTCTGATGCTTTGTTGGCCAACAATCTGATAGTGTGTACGAGGCTTTACACTTTATCCTTGTTCCCTAATACATTTCGATATGTAAATACATGTACTTGTATGCATTTCATATTTATTTTGTCATTTTTAAACAAAGCTGCACTGCATTTGGGGAGAAACATGGAACATAGAGACAAGAAGGTAAAACGTGTGCCTATATACCTAAAACACTTAAATTGTTTGAGGTCAGCCAATAGAAAAAAAAATGTTCTGTTGAACCAGGTAAAGGATGTTATTGCTTACCTTCTGAAGGTAACGTTGCTTTCTTTAGCCTCCATTGAGGGACACAGGCATTCTAAACATTAGGTTATACTGTTGATTACAGGAGGTTGGAATCTTTTATAGCCCCACTTCTAACCCAACATACTAGCCTTTTTATCTCCATGAAATTCTTCCTTTGCTTTAGTCAAGGTCCTTGTACAATGTTGATATATTTTTCTTCCTTGACTTCATTAAATTCCCACATCACTGTCTGCCAGTCTTGGCAGTCTTTTTCTATCAGCCTGGGGGGGTTATTCCTTTCTATCAATTTGGGTTTTATGCTATGAGAGCTCTCATACACAGCTGTCTGATCAGGCAACCTCCTTCCTCCTCATGGACCATCTTTTTCTCAAAATGAAGGATTAAAATGCTAAACATGAGTCTTTTGCTGTTGATTGGCTGATCTTTCTTTTCAATTTTGTCTGTCCAAAATTTCCATCTAGGCATTTATTTATTTATTTTTTTTCTGGCACTTGACAAAGTACATTTTTTTTTTTTCTTATTGTTGACCCTTTTTTGTTATTGGCCTAGCAGCTCTTGTTGAGGTAGTATTTTTTTCCACTTGTTTTTTGTTGGATGGCTAGATGGGACACATTGTTATTTCAGGTAACAGTTTCCCTTTGGTGGTAATTATAGTCTGGAGACCAGGTCATGTTTTTTGCCCTTTCCTTGGTCGTGGCAGTTCTCCTGCCATACGAGTTGCTGACGCAGCCTGTGCTTGAATTCACACTGGAAGAAATAACATTAAAGGTCCAGCTCACTTCTAGTCCATTCACATTGTGTTCAATCAAGTCCTGTTGAAGGGAGTGTTTTTGGACCCCTGAAATGCATTGACTACTGTACTCTTTGGACTGTCCCCCAGTGTCTTTTATTTGAATAAAGTTGTAGCTGGACTTCTTAGAAGTTATGTGGCACATGAGTTAATTCCTCTGTATATTCTGATGTGCAGATAGTCTCCACATCCCTTAGACCTCTCAGTGGCTGTTGCCCACTCTTCAGCTGGACTTGTTTTGGTTGTCCTGACTGTTTGCAATTCCAAAATTCCTGTGTCTTTTTAAAGGACTACATTTTTTGTTCTTACTGTAAAAATCCCCGTGCTCACCCCAGATGATCTGATATAGCTGTGAGATTAATTGGTGCAACAGCTGGGACCCCTTAAAATCAAACTTCACATCGTATTTTGGCAACTGCTACATGATCAGGGGCAGTGCATAATATCCATTAAGTTGACTGCTCTAATGCCTTTCAGCCATCACATCACAACTATCATTTTATAGACTCCACCTTCTAAAAACCTGAATCAAGTGCAGATGAGCCATCAAAGATAATCTGTGTTAAAAAAGCGACAATGCATAACAAAGCAGACTTCATAAAATTCTACAAAAAGCACAACTCAATCTTAAACTATTTTAAAGAATAGCTGATATCCCACCTTTTGGTTCGTGATATCTGGTATCCCAGTGGTCAACCTATGGATCCACCAGGCCTTGCGTTCCAAAAGCTACCTGTGAGAATCTCCTGCTGTAATTGGTTGATTGGCTTTCTCTGTGCCATGGAATTAAAAATCTGATAGAATTTCCTTGTTTTACATTACAGTTACTGGTATCACAATAGTGCTCACAAATACACGTCCTGAACAGACAGATGGTACAACCTGCATATTGTAATGAGTGCTTTGTGCACTGAACAACATGCACCACATTTTGAGTGCTGAAATTAATGAAATTGCTTAATAGGTAAGCTTTCTCCAGTAGCAAAAGACCTTGTTTCTTTTGTCTTAAGTTCTTTGTCCATGTTTTTGTTTGTTTTTCTACTGCTTGCTAACAAAATTGAGACATTCTAGGTAGTGGAGGAATTTTACGGAGCCTGGTTCAATGATGTTTGTATGTACCAATGTCCCAAGTGCCTGTGGGTGGCAGTATAACCTGATTGTTTCAGATTTTCTGTATCCTTCACTAAAATTCATGTATAATATTTTATGGTAAGTACAAAAATTTTATTTTTTAGCATTTTTCACAGCTTATTTATAGGGATTGATGGGGAGAGCAATGAAGTTCTAGGTACAGGGTATGGGTTTTACTATGGGGTGGGGTGGCAGTGGTGGTGCTAGCGCTGGGCACCCGGGGCATGTACTCACATTTCCTGCAGGGCGCCATGATCACCAACACTAGGGCCGGGATCTCTCTTCACCAGCTGCCTTTTAGAACAAAACAGTTATCACCAGAGCTGAGGGACGCTTTCTCTAGGCTCCTACACGACTCTAATGTGTTTTATGACAGAAAAGGAGGAGGGGCCTGAGAAGATTAACATCTACTGCTGTATCTGAGATCTGTGTGTGGGAATAATATGATTTGTGTTGGGAAGAGGATGATTGCAGGCAAAAGCATTTGTATTGAGAGGGATAGGAGAGGATTTGTGCTGAGTGGGGGGATTTTGAGTGGTAAACTAAGATTATTTGTGATAGGAGGGGGTGTGTGTGTGTGTGGGGGGGGGGGGATTTGTGAGGGTAGTGAGGATTTGTAAACCATAATGGAGGCCGCCAGATCAGTATATGTCGAACATAAACCGCAATTTATTCAGAAAATACTTACATCTAAAAACGCTGTATACTGCACAAAGGGCTGGTAGAATGGAGCAGCGGGCTAGATGGACTGGAGAGTAGCCGCAATAGCACACGTCCGGAGCTCTAACATAGAAAACCTGTATCAATATGCGGAGAGCTATCCCCCTATAAATCATAAGATGGTTTTGATTCAGAAGGTTCATTGAAAAGGATGCAGATGACCATAGTGTCCCCAGACATTTCCTTACACATCACAAACAAATCCACGGAAGGATTGAAAGTTTGGGTTGAGAGATTTCAAAGACTATGCCGTAGGGAAGCCTACTGGATTTTCACCTTAAATACTTTAGCGTCTGGGAGGATAAATAAGGAATTGGATATCAAAACCATCTTATGATTTATCGGGGACAGCTCTCCACATATTGATATATATCAGTATTTTTTTAAATTTTTATTCTTTACATAGTATATTTGATATTTTTTACTATTATTTTTTATGTAGGCGTGTGTGTTTTGGACATATATGCATGTATATGTGCACGTGTGTATATGTTTTCTACATGCATGCGCCCCCTTTATTCAAGGAGGCCATAGTTGGTAGGCATGTTGGTATGCTTAGCATGCATTTTCTGCATCACTATCCCTATCCTAGTATACATCTATCATCAGTCCTGAACATACTAGTTCTCTTCCTCTCTAGGTTTACATTTAGTATTGTGAATGCCTGCTTCTCATTCTCTCTCTTCGTTGGGCATTCAGAGTATGTAGGAGAAAAATAAAGAGATGGATTCTTCTACTGTGTATGCTGCTGCTTCTCCTATCCAGCTTCTTTCTACTGCCCCCTAGTGCTCTCCAGCCCCTGTACACTCCGCCCCCCCCTCGGGGCTCTCCAGCCCCTCCCTGTGCTCCTCAGCCTCCCTGTACTCTCCGCCCCCCCCCCCAGTGCTCTTCAGCCCCCTGTACTTTCCGGCCCACCAAAGCCTCTCCAGCCCCCAGTGCTGTCCAGCTCCCTGTACTCTCCGGCCCCCCAGTGCTCTTCAGCCCCCTGTACTTTCCACCCCCCCAGTGCTCTTCAGCCCCCTGTACTTTCCACCCCCCCAGTGCTCTTCAGCCCCCTGTACTCTCCACCCCCCAGTGCTCTCCAGCCCCTGTACTCTCCAGCCCCCCTAGTGCTCTCCAGCCCCTCCCAGTGCTCTCAGGCCCCCCTGTGCTCATCGGCCACCCCTGTACTCTCTGGCCCCCTAGTGCTCTCCAGCCCCTCTCAGTGATCATCATCCCCTGTACTCTTTGGCCCCCCAGTGCTCTCCAACCCCCCATGCTTTTCAGCCCCTCCCAGTGCTCTCAGGCCCCCCTGTGCTCATTGGCCGTCCCTGTACTCTCCAACCCCTCCCGGTGATCTCCAACTCCCCCCTGTGCTCTCCAGCCCCTGTACACTCCAGCCCCTCCCTGTGCTCATCAGCCCCCTGTACTCTCCAGCCCCCTGTACTCTCCGGCCCCCCAGTGCTCTCCAGCCCCCTGTACTCTCCGGCCCCCCAGTGCTCTCCAGCCCCCTGTACTCTCCGGCCCCCCAGTGCTCTCCAGCCCCCTGTACTCTCCGGCCCCCCAGTACTCTCCAGCCCCCTGTACTCTCTAGCCCCCCAGTGCTCTCCAGCCCCCTGTACTCTCAGGCCCCCCTGTGCTTATAAGCTCCTGTACCCTCTGGCCCCTCCCAGTGCTCTCAGGCTCCCTGTGCTCATCGGCTGACCCTGTACTCTCTAGCCCCCCAGTGCTCTCCAACCCCTCCGGTGATCTCCAACTCCCCCCTGTGCTCTCCAGCCCGCCCAGAGCTCTCCAGCCCCTCCCTGTGCTCATCAGCCCCCTGTACTCTCCACCCCCTGTACTCTCCGGCCTCCCAATGCTCTCCAGCCCCCTGTACTCTCCGGCCCCCCAATGCTCTCCAACCCCCTGTACTCTCTGGCCCCCCAGTGCTCTCCAGCCCCCTGTACTCTCAGGATCCCCTGTGCTTATAAGCCCCTGTACTCTCTGGCCCCTCCCAGTGCTCTCAGGCTCCCTGTGCTCATCGGCCGCCTCTGTACTCTCCAGCCCCCCAGTGCTCTCCAACCCCTCCCAGTGCTCATCAGCCCCTGTACTCTCTGGACCCCCCACTGCTCTCCAGCCCCTCCCAGTACTCATCAGCCACCCTGTGCTCTCCACCCCCCCCCCCTGCTCTCCACCCCCCGTGTTCTCCAGTCCCCCAGTGGAAATAGAAAGAAAGGGCACTCAGTTGCCACGTCCGTAATATTGGGGGGAAAAAAAGGGGTACTACTGGGGGTACTACCAAATGTCGGACTTTGTAGGCCAGGAAACAATGGAGAAGGAAAATATTATAAATCATCACATTTATTGAAAAAATACAAAATATACATATAATAGTTGGAGTAAAAAACATCATACATATACATTAAAGCAATTTGTACAGTGAGCCCTTGTGCGTCTATGCGTTTCACCATTAGGCTTCTTCAGGACACGACCAAGGTTCAAGAACGCAACAGATAAGAGAAACAAATCTCACTGAAATGAGATATACTGCCATTAAAAACAAAATTATTATACAAACATAGAACAATATGATATTTTTTAAAAGATACATATGTTAATCACTCAAGGGAAACATAACAAGGATGAAAAAAAAAAAAAAAAAGGGGGGAGGTACCTTCAGTTGGGGTAAGTAATTATATATACCCACAGCCTGGAATAAACAATGGATTTTCACAATTCAAAGCTATGAAAAATCACATGCAATGGATTTCAGTAAGTAATCCGCTGAAAGAACATAAAGCACAGCAATAATGTATATGTAAGATAAGTACTTACTAATAAGTGAATTTAAATCTTATGAACAGGGACAGATAAGGCCTTCTCTCCAAAAATGTATGGGGCCATAGGGCAATCCTATAAGGTCCAATAAAAATCAAGGGAACCAACCCTTATTGGAGTTTAGCAGTATTCATGGTTAATAAAGCCTAGAAAGACATGCTGTGCCTACAATCAGAGGATATGGAAGTATAAAATAGATTAGAAATCCTTAATAGTAACAAAGATATTTCCATAGAAAAAAAGGGTGGTGGGTAGTACTTACATGGGAGATATCATAAGGAAACATGCCCCCCAGTGCTCTCCAGCCCCCCCAGTGCTCTCAAGCCCCCCCTGTGCTCATCAGCCCCCTGTGCTCTCCGGCCCCCCATGCTCTCCAGCCCCTCTCAGTGCTCTCAGGCCCCCCTGTGTTCATCGCCCCCCCCCAGTGCTCTCCAGCTCCCCTGTGCTCTTCACATGCCCTGTGCTCTTCGCCTCCCCTGTTCTCTGCCCCTGCTTGTGCTCTCCAGCCCCCCATGATCCCCGCTCCCTAAGTGCTCTCCAACCCCCCCAGTGCTCTCCAGCCCCTCTGTGCTCTCCGCCCCCCTGTGCTTTTCGCCCTTCCCTGTGCTTTTCGCCTCCCGTGTTCTCTGCCCCTGCTATTGTTCTCCAGCCCCCCGTGGTCTTCAACCCTCCTCCTGTGCTCTCTGGCTCCCCCTAGTACTCTCCATCCCCCATGCTCTTCCCCCCCTAGTGCTCTCCGGCCCCCCTAGTGCTCTCCACACTCCCCCTGTGTTCTCCACCCCCCCCCACATTCTTCCCCCCCATGCTCTCCTTGCCTCCTGGTAAATATTCCATGGGCTGCTTAGTCTAAAATGCCCGGGCCTATTTTTTGTCCCAGTCTGGGCCTGTGGTGATGTATAGATCGCAGCATGTATATCACGTATGTCCAGGGCTTTTTTTCTCAGAGAATAGGTGCAGGAACTCAACCATGCCCGCCACACACACATACCTGCCAAATGGCATCAAATAGTAGCTCTTCCCTCTGCATACAACCCCCTCCCTCCACTGCCCTCATCTCCCCCCCCCCCCTCCTTAAAAGCTCCACCATCTGTCATACCTTTGTTGCAACATTAAGCTGAAACACCTATCCGGCTGTAGTACCTCCCAGCATACTATACTATACTATACTATACTATAGTCACTTTCAAAGGAGATCATGCAGTAGGAGCATTAACAACTGGTCGCCAGGGAAAAAATGAAGACCACAGAGGGTGCAGCCTACCACACATCCTCTCCTGCCCATGACTGCACTGAACCCTGGGTACCTGTTCTGTATCTCCTTTGTCCCTGTCCCGCACTCAGTGGGGTCTGCGCAGGAGATCTGACCTGTAGGAGCTACTGGGAGATAAGCTATCACTTCTAAATGCACAAGCTGGACTTCAGTGTTACCAAGTGATAGTGGTGAGCAGGGAGCAGAAGACCTGAGCCAGAGGTGGTGGAACTGAGTTCCCCCTAGTTCCTGCTGAAAAAAAAGCCCTGCGTATGTCACATACGTTCATTGTTGCTTCATTCTGTGACAGCTAGTTCTTCTGCCACTTACCCATTACCAATTGGTCTATTCCTTTAATTTTTTCCATTCCTGCCCCCCGTAGGCTTCGAGCTGCTGTTCCATTACTGCTACGATAAGACGGCCACCTCCCTTGCCCTTTTCCTCTTAACTAGTCAAAAGCAGTTGGCTACACCCTGCTCCTTCCTGGTTTTTTTTCTGAATTTGTGTGTATATACTGTATATCCTTCTCATTGTGTAGGGCGGGTTAGCCTGATGAAGGAGGCGGGACCTCGGAAACATGTTGCCACCTGCCCCCCTACTTGTTCTACCAGCCTTTGTACACAGTGGCGTGTTTGTTAGTGCTCCATGTGCTTCTGGCGTGTACTATTGCGGCTACTCTCCAGTCCATCAAGACAGTTGCTCCATTCTACCAGCCCTGTGTGCAGTATACAGCGTTTTTATATGTAAGTGTTGTCAGAATAAATTGCGGTTTATGTTTGTCATTTACTGATCTGGTGCCCTGCTTTATTGTTTACATGTCTTGGGACCCCATACCCATCGAGGAGCTGCCGGTGACTGCACATGTTTTTTCTCCTATCATGCTTACCACCAGGGCCGGCCCTACCATGGGACCCAATGAGACCATGGCTCCAGGCGGCATTTAACATGAGGCAGCAGCCCAGGGCCATCTTTTCGCATTGGCACGCTGGGCAGTTGCCCGGGGGCCCCACTTGCCTGGGGAGCCCCATCTGCCCAGCGTCCCCAAAAAGCCCTGGGTCTCGTATTTCTCATTAGCCCTGAGTGTAAACATCCAGTGATTGGTGGGCAAGCTGGGGGCATGCGGCCGCAGTGAGAGTGAAGCTGTCAAATCTAAGCACTGATGTCGGGGATGGGCACAGTGAGGCTACATTCATGGGCACAGTAAAGCTGCATTTGATGGGCAATCGTGCGTGATTGTGTAGACAGGGCCCCAGTACACTGTATTGCCCGGGGGCCTATAATGCTCTAAAGATGGCACTGCGGCAGCCAGGCCGGCAAGAAGTTACTGCCAGGAATCTCGGATCAGATTCTCAGGAGCAGAACAGAACGGATCCTGGTCGGCTGTGCACTGTGCGCTGTCTGGTTGTTAGAATCGCCCGGCGCCTAGCAACCAGTGATGTCAGAGGCCATGGCCGCCCCAGCATTTACAGCGCTCAGCCTCCGCGCCAATCAATTGCTCCGCCCACCTCTTCCATCTTCCATCTCCAGCGTGAGGGAAGGAAGGGTCTGAGGAGAGCTGCATGCAGATTTACAAAAGAAACATGCTTTTTTACATACAAACTATAAAATTATTTGTATTATTTTGATGGCTTCTAATCAAGATGCAATAGTGGTACAATAGTGGTGAATTTTATTGGGAACAGGCATAAAAGAGGTTAATTACTGTGCTTCAACTCCCTCTCTGTGCAAGATAGATCAGATTGTCAGTATGTCTACTTTCACACTGAGACGTTGCAGCGCTTTACCATCGTTTTTGCTGCGCTTTTCGGCCACTAGCGGGGCGCTTTTAACCCCTGCTTGCGGCCGAAAAAGGGTTAAAACGCTGGCAAAGGTTCTGAGGCGCTGCCCATTGATTTCAATGGCCAGGGGTGCTTTAGGAGCGGTGTGTTCACTGCTCCTACAGAGCCTCAAAGATTTAATTTAATTTTAGTTATCATGATATAAAATAATGAATGTGGGGGCCTTTTGATGGGGGTGATTTTTTATTTTTTTTTGGGGGGGGGGGGGGGCAGCATTTCGTTCTTGGTCCCAGGCAGCACCATGTCTTGGGCCGACACTGCTTACCACCCTCCTGCATTTGTCTTCCATGGATTTTAAATGACTATTAGTCTGCCAGTGGAGTGCTGACTCACCTGCTAATTTAGTGAGTGATTTGTGTTGTCGTGAGGATTTGAGCTGGGAGGGGAGAGTAGAGGAGTTGCATTGGGAGAAAGGATTTGGGGGAATAAGAGGGTATGTACTAGATGAAGGATGGGGGGGTTGAAGAGAATTTGTGCTGGCAGGGAGGATTGGGGGGGATCTGATATGGAAGGGAAGAGCATTTGTTCTAGAAGGGGAATTTTTGTGAGGGACGGCGAGGATTTGTGATGGGAGGGGAATTCGATTTATCCTGGGAGGGGAGTATTGGGATGGTGAAGATTTGTGCTAGAATTGTACTGATTTGTACTGGGAATGGGTGAATGTGCCCCAGGTACTGTATGTTAGAATTCTAGCAGCAACTCTGGGAGGGCATGCTGGGAGCATCTCCCGTGTCTCATTGACAAGAATGACTGCAGTGTCAGAAGGAGCAAGGACCCAATAGCTGCTGGAGGGAAGATTTTGCCCTCTCGTCCCTCAAATAGCAGCTGGCTGTGGGCACAAGAGAGCTGAGAGTGAACTCAGGAGTGAGTGAAGAGGGCAGACTGCTGGATAATCTTGTCTTGGCATTATATTGGATATACTGTAGATATCTTCCTTTAAACCTCTGAAGAGATGTAATTTGTATCCCTTGTCCATTCAATATAAGCAGTCCTCAACTGAAACTTACTTTCAGGGCTCACTGACAGTATTTGTGTAAAGGTGTCCCCTGGCCCAATTGTGTGATAACAATTGATACACCCTTATAAAGTAATACTTTCACCTAGTTGCCATATTTGAAGAACAATTGTTAAACAGCTGCCATTTCTGTGTGTATTCACATCCTCCGTGTCTTCTGTTCTATAAAGATGTGCTTTAAAAATCCTGCTGATATCCCAGCCTCTTTCTTTTGCCATTCAAAACAAATCCCCCACAATATGTAAAAGTTTTAAAACATGCTAGAGTTTTTTTTGTTTTTTTTTTTTACTTGTACAGGGTGTGCAAAATAAAATTAAAACTATCAATTCCAATTTTCTGGCAAGCTTGTCCTTGGTTTACATGTTATGATCTAACCTAGGTAGGTAACATACTGTGGTTGATTTACTAAAGGCAAATTCACTTTGCACTACAAGTGCACTTGGAAGTGCAGTCGTTTTAGATCTGAGGGGAAGATCTGAAATGGGGGGAAGCTCTGCTGATTTTATCATCCAATCATGTACAAGCAAAAATGCTGTTTTTTCTTTTCCTTGCATGTCCCCCTCAGATCTACAGCGACTGCACAGTGCAAAGTGGATTTGCCTTTAATAAATAAACCCCACTGTGTCCTAATAAAATATTACAGAAACCCTAGATTTGTTTTATATTTTCAATCTAACCTAGCATAGTGCTGGAGAAATTTTGTATTCTCTTTATAGACTATTCCCCCTTTCCAGAATACACCATCCTGGTTTGTTATAAAAGTATCAAGCATCTATTTTTTGTATGTTGTATTGAGAAGATACACATGTAAGCTTTTCAAATAACTTGATAGTCTGGTTCTCCCATGTCACATTTTTAAGGAAGGTAGATTTTGCTCATAGTTTGATCATACCATTCTGCTTCTTGTTTTCAATCAGTGGGGTATTCCTGCTCCCCATGAGAGACCACACACTGTTGCCTTTAACTTCTATCCCCAGAGAACAGTCAAGATCTCAGTGATCAGTTCTAAATCAGCTGCTCACAGAACAAGTCTCAATGGTAGACACCTCAGGGAGTATATATTTGCATTTTTGCCACAGTGCTTAGCAACTTGGGGTTACCAGCTGTTGCAAAACTGCAAATGTTATTCTGGCTTTGTCTGCATTTCTTATACAGATATGTACTATTCGGTGCTCAAGAACAAACACCCTCTCATTGCCATCAACACTTGTCTATATGTTTGTAGCATCCAGTGATCAGTAACCAATGCATCAGTGCCTCCATGCAACATTCATTGCTTTACTTTCACCCTTTACCACAAGTGGATTAAATACTTGCAAACAAAAAGACTAGGCCAACCTATAGTATATAACCTCTTCCATGACCAGCAAGGTTCATTTTTTTTTTTTTTGCCAATGTCCCAAGAGGATAGATATTGTTTCTTTGGATCTGCTAATTCAAGACCTAATCTGAGATTTTCCTTCAAGACCTAACCTGAGAAGTTCCTTCCTTGTGGTTGATCTGTCCATTTCTCGCTTTAACATGGCAATCACCATACTAGTGGTGGATTTATCTTCTTTCGAACTCAGCTCTTTCCGGGGCCATGTTTTCCCTGTACTGCCCTGCACCCATTTTCAGACAGTTTTACTACGTAAAAGGCTCATTTGCTGGCCTTCCTTAAAACAAAAATTGATTGACTTTAGCTGTTATGAAGTTCTGGAGACTTCATGTCTTCTGTTTTGTCTCAGTCTCTTGTCAGTGCATATGCACAGTGTACATTGGTTAAAGTGCTGGAAGGTAGAATAAACTTTGAAAATGCACTGCATGCCCTTCAAAGGTCAGCATCTCTTTAAAGCATCCCTGGATAGGTTTAAAGATGGCATTGACTCTTTCTTTTTTATTCATTGATATATATTCCAGAAGTTCAATAATACATATGTAGCGCTGACAAATTTTTGCCTGTTTCCTTAATGTAAAGTTAAAAGTATGGACAATGCATGCTTTGGTATTTGGCACCATCTAGTGGCCAAAATGCGAAATGGACTTCATTGATTTTTTTTTATTTCAAGGACATGGAGAAAGGTTACAGGAAGTGACTGTTGTTTACATTTTACAAAGAACTGACCTACCCACAATGCCAAGTGACCTCCCATGGACACTCAGCACTGAACTGCATGCTGGGTAGGTTATAAAAGGCCCCGCGCGGCCATCTTAGGTCTCTTGTTCCTGGGACGCGTGGCCTGCCTGTAGAGCCTGCGGGTATGTGTGTTCCACAGAGCCGCGGCCTACCTCGTGCGGATCAGAACAGCAGCCTTTGATCACAGCGTGCTAGAACAGCAGTGTGATAGTTCCAGAGACCCTTGAAGGAGGTAACCGAAGACTCCCGGTCGTCTGTGAGCAGCCTTTGATCCTGACTTACATCACAGCGTGCTGGAGCAGCAGTGTGATCGTTTCAGAGACCCTTGAAGGAGGTAACCGAGGACTCCCAGTCGTCTGTGAAAACGGAAAACAGCGTGATGGCGTGGCCGCAGCAAATAGACTGAGATCTGGTGGAGCGGAGGCATCCATCTGTCTGGACCCAGTGTGGTGAGAGGGTTGTTGCCCATAGTTTCTTAATGCACCTTTTCACACCTAGACTTTTAACACAGTGTTGCTCGGACCTGTGGTCCCACAGAGAAGATCTTATTCAAAAGGATTGAGTTTATACAGGCCTCAAGTCTACCCTTCTCTGTGCTACTGACACTGTGTTATTCAAAGCCAATTGCACCGGAGGCAGTTGCAGGTGTACTGCACTACAAGAATAGTTCTAGCGATTCGTTTTCCTTTGACCTTTGTTTGTTCAACTGTCAGATTACAATTGGTACCACACAAATAGCTAGCAGAAGACAGAAGACCGAAAGGACTGCATCTCTCATTGCAAGGCCTTGCATCCTACTAAAGATAAGAGGAACTGCATTATAAAGTAGGGGGAGCTCCCTAGGATATGTGTTGTGCTTTATTGAATAACATTGTCTTCTTGTGGTTACCAGAGCGTTCTGGAAGTGGAAAGGTGCCCAGAGTTAAGGTGGTTTCACTCTAAGCACTAGTCCTACATGGAGACGCACTCTCAGGGGTCATCTAAGACAACTTTATATGTACAAACTGTTGTGAATACCTATTGGGCTGTTGCATTACGTTTGTGTGACAGTGCAAATACTGTAACTACTATTTTATGCCAGTTCCAGTAAAAACACGTTTCTGGTTAAGTACGATTGGTGTGGAGTGTTGTTCCTTTTTCCAACAGGTGGAACATCGGATACCCAGGTAATAACAAAGGTATATTATTACTTTATTGCACATTGTGGGGTTATCTTTTACTATATACTTCACATCAACATTGCACCACAGCTGTGTCAAGGGGATTGAGCCAAGTTATTGGGGGCATAAGAGCAGAGTACAGGTCCAATCAAAATTCAGCAGCTCCTTCGAGGGTCAGTGCTACACATACAAACAGTTTTAACATATGAACTTTAGTAAATTGTACACTGCATGTACATAATTTAGTATCCATAGTGATAATAAAGTATTTTCCAAATGTACCAACAAGGCAGAATATAGCTGGTTGGTGGTCCTGCTGCCCCTTCATCTGGTAAGCATTCATTGGTATCGGAGCAGGCTAGACATGAGAGAAGAGAGAGAAAAGGGTAGAGTGGGCATTAGCAATGGTATATAGGGGGAATCCTAATTTTTAAGGGTTTCTAGCATGACACAAGAATTCAATATAAAGGACAGCATAATGATTGATAGGTTTGCAGGAGACCTCATCCAAACATAGCAGAGGAAGAAGGATGGATGTTTTCCAATGGTTCTCGGTTATTTATTTCTACAATAGTGATTTATATTGAGGGGAGTACATGAAAACTACAACCCCAATTCCAAAAAAGTTGGGACGTTGTGTAAAATCCACATAAAGGAATACAATGAATGCAGGACATTCTTTTCGGCAATCATGGGCGCCACAATCTCTGGGCTAAAGAGAGGAGGGACCTTCTGGCTTATCGGTTCAAAATATTTAGTGCATCTTGAAACAAAAAAAAAAAAGGACAAAGAAGACCCAGAACTGATGAGCAGTTAGAAACCTATATCAGGCAAGAATGGGACAACATTCATCTCCTAACTGGTCTCCTCAGTTCCCAGACGTTTACAGAGTGTTGTTAAAAGAAGAGGGAATGCTACACCATAGTAAACATGTCCCTGTCCCAACTATTTTGAGAAGTGCTGCTGTCATCAATTTCAAAATTACACATTTTCTCTTTTTTTTTTATATCAAACAGGTTCTCCATTAAAAAAAAAAAAAGATTATAAAGGAAAAAAATGAACACTTTCCACTACAGCATTTCACCAAGCATTAGCATTGGGAAAGTACAGAAATGTCCAGTATAATAACATCAATGAGCATACCATGTATACTGGGTATATCATTCGGGTCAAACCAAAGCATTCATCAACAAAGTATGTTCAAGACCATGTATGGGTCACGTTGGACGACCAGGGCACTACAGTAGCCGCACCTGTACAAGTTTGCGTGGATTGAGGCCAGGGGTGTCCAAAGATATGATGCCCATAATCTTTCAAATATTCCCGGGCATCCCCTACATTAGCAGACATACCTTTTAAATATAAGGGTATTTCCCATGTGCGTCACCCATAACCTGGGCTCGGGTGACTTCCAGAGCATAAGGATTGTCTTCCGGGCCTGGTAAAGTGCACAGTTAAATGCCACCCCTGTGGATTCCTCTAGTCTAGGATAATATCGCTTAAGATACCCAACAAACAACATTTAGGCTCAAGGGGCACCTGAGTTTGAAATACCCTATTAAGGGTATCCAGGACAGCCGTCCAATAGCGGTGTAGTTTAGGACACCTCCAGAGGAGATGAATAAGGTCCCCCCTATCATGTTTGCACCTGCAGCAGAGAGTGTCTGTGAGTGCGCCTATTCTGTGAAGCCTAGCAGGAGTATAATGTGACCTCAATACTATATAAAGCTGGGATAGTTTTTGTGAAGAAATTCGAGAGCTAATAACCACCCCCTGCAGCGCATCTTCCCATTGGTCCCCTGAGAGCTGACCAATATCTCCCTCCCATTTCCCACGGGCCTTGGAGGGGTAGCCAATCCAAATAATTACTCAATAACATACTGTAACAGTGCGATATAAGGCCCTTAGCATGAGTAACTGAAGAGAATGAGTGCAGAATTGAGGTTGGTGATAAGGTCCACATAGTTTCCGCTCCCTGGGCCGTAATTGCGTGTTGTAATTGTAAGTAGTAAAACTACATATATGAGGGAAGAGGGAACCTCTCCTGGAGAGCCGAGAAAGGAAGCCCCAAAAGTATTCCATCTGCTACCCTGGGTCAGCTTGCCCAATTCCTTATAACATCAATTATCCCAAATAGGGCTATACGCAGTGAACCCCTCCACCTGCTCAGCAGCTGCTTTGATTACCACCAGATTTTATGTAGGAGATTATATGTGGGAAAATTCCTGTGCGGTTTGGCAAATAGACCTGCCTCCAAGCCTTCTGGGATGGGGTCCACACCAGTACAATGCAGCATAAGGCAGGCAGCTGATGATGGTAAATCCGGGGTCTAATGGAAGGCGTGGGAAACAACCCCGTAAGGTGCAGCAGCTGAGCCGCCACATAGTACAAAAAGGAATTGGGTAGCTCCAAACCTCCCTGATTCCTAGGGTTTTGTAATTGCTCTAATTCTGGGGGCATGAATATTCCAGATCAGGGATCTAAAAATAGAATTGACTATTCTAATGCCCTGTACACACGGTCGGACTTTGATCAGACATTCCGACAAAAAAATCCATAGTTTTTTTCCGACGGATGTTGGCTCAAACTTGCTTTGCATACACACGGTCGCACAAAGTTGTTAGAATTTCCGAATGTCAAGAACGCGCTGACATACACCATGTACGACGAGGCTATAAAAGGGTAGTTCAATACCAAGTGCGACACCCTTTGGGCTCCTTTTGCTAATCTCGTGTTAGTAAAAGTTTGGTGAGAGACGTTTCGCACTTTTTCAGACTCGTGGTTTACAGATCGTATTTCTGGTGTTCAGTTTGTGCTTGTGGGTTTGTATCTGGTCTTCAGTGCGTGCAGCGAGTTCCCATTGATTTTTCATTGTGTTCTTGTCGGTTCGTTACTGATTTTCAGGTCGCTCTTCACAGGCCTTGCTGTTCTTCAGTGCGTTCTGTTGTTTCGTTCTGACCAGCCGACCGTTTTATAGCCATGTTGCGTGTACGTACTCATCGTAGAGTTTGTGCTGTGCGGGGGCTTGGTGTTGGGGTTCTTACTTTGACACAAGCCCAGTCCATGAACAGGGCGAGGAGGAGTTCATGGACCAAGAATTGGTTGCTCCAGCGTGACAAATTCTGTCACATGCCTTTGCTCCGTAAAATCCGTGAGAAAAATCCTGACGATTTCAGGAACTTTCTCAGGATGACGGACCCCGTATTTCACTGTTTGTTGGCTTTGATGACCCCTTATATCAGCAGGCAGGATACCTGCATGCGGCAAGCCATCACTCCGGAGCAGAGGCTAGTCGCCACCCTGCGGTACTTGGCGATGGGGAGAAGCCTGCAGGACCTCAAGTTCTCGACAGGCATCTCCCCCCAGGCTCTGGGGGTCATTATCCCAGAGACCTGTTCTGCCATCATCGAGGTCTTGCAGAAGAACTATATTAAAGTAAGATTTTTATCCTTTAACATCACATTTTATTGTATTTAATCTTTGCAAATATATTGTATTTCTTTCCTCATTCCCTAATTACCATGATTGTAATATGCTGTGAATGTCCCCTTTGTCCTCATACATGCTGGATTTTTTTTTAAATATTTTTTGTCCTCCATACATATTTGCCTTCATTTACCTCCCCAGCATGCTTTCCTGGGCCTATATCCACCTCGTCTAGTCACTTAACAATGTATTTTGTCAGCTCCATAGTAGTGCTTTACCCTAAATACCCCCCAAAATGTGTAAAATTGTGATTTGTGCTTTAAATTCAGGTAGAGTGCCAGAGGTTTTTTTTTTTGGGGTCCCAAAATCATTTGGAACCCTCCCTCCCCCCAACTGCTAATTCAGCTAATACCAATCCTCTATCTGCTGACTTTGCCAAACCCATACACACTGTACCTACCTCTTTTGTGGTCAGATTTATGGATGAATTCCCCAAAGCATGTATTGCAAGGGCCTGCCTGAATACTTTCAAATGGTACTGTTTAACGTTTTTGTATCCTAATATTATCTTGATAGGTAATAGCAGAATGTAAAAATGTGCTAAAATGTGTACAGTGTGTATTTATATCTTTGTATTATGACACTTCTTACCTGTCCAGTGGGCTGCCAATAGTGTAAGTAAGGAGGGGCTGGCCAAAGTAATACTCATTATTTAGTCATTCATCTCTCAATGAAGTGGAGAGGGTTACCTGTCCAAAACATCTCCCCCCCTAAAATTTTAAAAATGGCCAATGAGAGGGGGGGGAGGAATCTGATAAGTGGACCTTATACCTTTGTCTTTAAATGCTCCCTAAAATAAATGGTATACTGATGTTGGCCAAGAATGTTTGTGTCTAATCTGCTTTCTATGTTTTTGTGCAAAATGATTAATTTGTTTTCTTGTTTGACTCCACAGTTTCCTTCCAAACCACAGGAATGGCAGACTGTGGCCTCCCACTTTGCCCAGCGGTGGGACTTTCCCAACTGCGTCGGGGCAATTGATGGGAAACACGTCCACATAGTCCCACCCCCCAACTCGGGGTCATACTATTATAATTACAAGGGGTTCAATAGTATTGTGATGTTGGCGGTGGTGTCGGCTACTTACAAGTTCCTGTATGTGGACGTGGGGAAGAATGGCCGGATGTCAGATGGTGGAGTCATCGCCCACACGAAGTTCTACAGGCATCTCCAGAAGACAATGCGGAAGGACTCCCATTCGTCTTCGTTGCGGCTGAAGCGTTTGCGCTGGGGGACCATCTGATGCGGCCATTCCCTATGAGGACCCTCACCCCGGACCAGAGGGTTTTTAATTACCGGCTGGCCAGAGCCAGAAGAGTGGTGGAGAACACGTTTGGAATAATGGCCTGCCGGTTCCGCCTATTTCTTACACCGATAAACATGGCAGAATATAAACTCAATCACATCATCCTGGCTTACTGTGTTCTCCACAATTTTTTAAGGAGAAATTCTGTGAACTATGCTGCCTCAGGTGGGCCTGAGGCTGGAATTCAGAATGAACCAACCCTGACGGCGCTTGAAACTGGCCGTCCTGGCTTGCTCCCCCAGAGTGCCTATGAGGTCCGTCTGAGATACATGGAATACTTTGCGGGTAGCGGGGCCATCGATATGCCAGACAATGTCTGAGACATTTTTTAAATAAAAATATATTTTAAACTGAACAAATATTTGCTTTGATTTACTGCTTGGCTTTCTTTTAGCTGACCATGACCGAAATTTGGGGAGTCCTGAAAATGGCGTGATTGTGTAAAATTAGAAAGCACCTTTGGGTGTTATTTACTAAAGGAAAATACACTTTGCACTACAAGTGCACTTGAGACTGCACTGAAACTGCACTTGTAGTGCAAAGTGGATGTCGGTGATCGAGAATTACTTGCTATTAAGTCTGCCCTTGAAGAATGGCGTTATTTGCTAGAGGGAGCTGCGCACCCTATTCTTGTATTCACGGATCACAAAAACCTGGAATACTTAAGAACAGCGAAAAGATTAAGACCTTGCCAGGCCAGGTGGGCTCTTTTTTTTTTGCAAGATTCTGCTTCCACGTCACTTACCGGCCTGGGTCAAAGAATGGGAAGCCCGACGCTCTTTTCCGCATGTTTCAAGATACTGAAGCATCTCCCGAACCTGGTACCATCCTACCCGCTAAGAACTTCCTGTTACTACAAACTCCCAAATCAAGACAGCAGTCCTGAATCAACCTCCCTCCCAAGAACTTCATCTCCAGCTTAAAGAGGGTCTCTACTTCCATGGTACACAGATCTTTGTTCCAGAGCAATTACGGACAGCAGTCCTCTACATGTGCCACAATCATCTTCTGGCAGGGCATTTCAGGGTACACAAGACTTCTAAACTGGTCCTTCGCTCCTTCTGGTGGCCAGACTTAATACAATTCTGCAGAGACTATGTAAAATCTTGTACTACGTGCTTACGGAACAAGACGGACAGATCTAAGAATTTGGGTCTGCTGGAAACTCTCCCTGTACCGGATAAATTATGGAGCATGATCTCCATGGACTTCATTGTCGAGTTACCCCCATCCGAAGGGTTTACCACCATCCTTGTTATTGTTGATCGCTTATCCATGATGGTGCATTTTGTGCCCCTAAAGGGTACCCCTTCCGCTGCAGAGACTACCTCATCTTTCGTCAAGGAAGTGGTACACCTACATGGTATCCCTGTCAACATCACGTCGGATCGTGGAGTTCAGTTTACGTCCAGATTTTGGAAATCCTTGTGTGAGGTTTTGGGCATTAAACTCCTATCATCTGCTTACCACCCCCAGACTAACGGCCAAACAGAAAGAACAAATCAGACTCTGGAGCAATATCTCCCATGTTTCTCTTCTTTTATACAGGACGATTGGGCGTCTCTTTTGCCGTTAGCAGAATTCGCCTACAATAATTCAATACACTCTTCTATCAAGCAAACCCCCTTTTTTGCTAATTATGGGTTCCATCCATCTTTTTTGCCCGATGTCCCCCAAGAATCCTCAGTACCGGCAGTACAGGATCGTCTGGAGTTCTGAAAAGTTAACAACCTCTTCCTGCAAGAAGCTATCTCCAAGTCCCAAGTAGATGACAAGAGATTCTATGACAGAAGAAGAAGAGGTTATCTGGATCTGAAACCCAGAGATAAGGTACGGCTATCTACCACAAATCTAAAGCTGGCCTGCCCTTCAAGGAAGCTAGGACCAAGATACATTGGCCCATTCCCTATTAGAAGAAGGATTAACGCTGTTGCTTTCGAGTTAAGCCTACCAGAAAATCTAAGAATTCATCCGGTGTTCCATGTGTCCCACTTGAAACGATCCGTGGCTAATCCCTTTCCTGACCGAGAATCCGAAACTCCTGCTCCTCTGTTGGTGGAAGGGAATGAGGAGTTCGAAGTGGAGGCTGTCCTGGATTGCAGGAAGAGAAGGGGCCAGACCCAGTTCCTTATTAAGTGGAAGGACTACGGGCCTGAAGATAATTCATGGGAACCCAGCTCTGATGTGCACGTTCCACAATTGGTTCAAGCCTACCTTCGCCTCAATACTGAGAAAAAACCCTTAGTTGGCAACTGGAGGCTGCTCTTAAGGGGGGGCAATGTAAGGAAACTAGCAGAAATCGCCTGGCGCGCGCTGGTGCGCATGCGCGCGGGCACGGGAGACCACAGATGCCCATGCGCGCTTGTGCGCATGCGCGTGCACGACACGCGGCATGCACGCACAAGAGCGCGGCCTAGCGCCAGTTGACGCCAGTGGGCCTATTTAAAGGAGGCCCCAGCAACTGATCGGTGCTGACTGGTCTTCAGCTGTGTCCCTGTTACTCGGAACCTGTGTTATTCTGCCTGATTCCCGTTGCTGACCTTGGCTCCTGTTTACCAGGCTCTGAACTCTGTCATACCTGATCTCTGGTTCCTGATCCTGGCTTCCCATCTGACCCGTCTCTGCCTGATGTTCTGGTACCCTGCTGCCTGCCTGTTGACGAACCCGGCTATCCCTGTGACCTGGCCCTGGTGCCCAGCTCGGCCCAGCACAACTACCCGGGTGTCTGCAACTACAGTCCTGCGACCAGCTGTGACTTCCTGCTCTGCAACTACAGTCCTGCGACCAGCTGCGACTTCCTGCTCTGCAACTACAGTCCTGCGACCAGCTGCGACTTCCTGCAACAGGGTTCCTGGTTTCCACCTGCAGGCACTCATGTGCCTCCTGTTCCTTGGCTCCTTCTTTTTCACTCTCAGCGGGACCTGGACTGGAAATACAAGAGAGGCCGACCTCGTCAATTCAGTCTCCCTTCAGGTACGTGACAGATCCCCAGACAGTCTCTCCCCTGATAGACTCTCTGGCTATCTAAACCTCATTCCTATATAGCATCTGCTAGAGATGTTCTACAACAGTTAGAGCTAGAGTGTAGAGGCAGCTGTAACCTACTTGTTTATTTACTTTTATACAACTAGACCAGTATCATTATATTTAGGGGAGCTCAGGAACTAACTGAAGTTGCAGTGAGCACAAGAGCATGCAGCATCTATCCATACCTCCCAACTTTTTGAGATGGGAATGAGGGACACCTATTAACAAAAGCATTTAGCCATTGGACACACCCCCTGTCACGCCCACCTTAAAGGAGAATTGTACAACAAAAAATGATTGGTTAAACCAACAAGTGCTTTTTTACCACTACTATTCCTTTATATTGGCTTTTGGAATTTACAATCGCAGCAATTTAGAAATTGGATGAAAGGTTTAGCACTGGGAAACACTTTTTGATAGATAAGTATTGCATTTTATATACAATTATATATATATATATATATATATATATATATAAGACCAAAATGAGGGACACATGAGGAGGAAAGAGGGACAGAGGGACTTTGTTCCAAATGAGGGACAGTCCCTCGAAATCAGGGACAGTTGGCAGCCATGTCTATTTAAGCCCCAGTCATGGAGAGGACTTTGCTACAGTCCATGTGGAGAGGCTGTCCATGCAGTGGGGTGGCCCTATCTCTAGTCATCAGAACCTCCTGACAGAAGACAACAGCAGCAGTGCCAGTGCGAAGCATGTACCAGTCACAGATCCACCCAGCAAGGAGTTTTCTAGAACCTTCCTTCATAAGGTGGACATGTGAGCACTAATGTCTTTTCTCTCTTTCAGAAGTTGAACGGAACTCATGAACTCTACTGCCATCTAGTGGCCATTTGTAGAATTGTTCTAATTTCTTCTGTTGATCAGTGGTTCTCAACCTTTCTAGTGCCGTGACCCCTTGATAAAATTTCCTGAGTTATGAGGACCCCTAACAGTAAAATTATTTTCGTAGCATGGGTTGTCAGCACCCAAGGCAAGACAAGTAATTTGCGCCCCTAACCCACAGACATATAGTGCCCACTGAGTCCCTTCCACTTGTACAGTATTAAAACCCCTTATGGTACATTTTAGGATGTACCACTCTTTCTCTTTGTTCTCCTTTCTTTCCCTTTTACCTCTCTCTATCCTAATTTTTTGTTTTTTCCCCCATCCCTCTCTCTAGCCGTCTTTCTTGTTCTTTCTCTTATTCTTTCTCTCCCTTTTTTCTTTGTTCCTCCCCCTCTTTTCCTCTCCCTTCCATTTATTCTCAATTTTTATTCCTTCTCTTACTCCTTGGTGGGGGGAGGGGGGTGGGATGAGTGGCAGTGCTGGTGGGGCGTGGGATCAGTGGCAGTGCTGGGGGGAGTTTAGATCAGCCAACTTAGTTGCTCTTGATCAAGGTCATCTGCTGATCTGAGAACTGTAGTGGGGACTTTTAATGGCAGCTATAATCACAGGTAGTGTTACTCACTGTGTCTCCGGCTTCACTATGTCTCTGACTTTGTGGTGTCTCGTAGCAGTGACACCTATGCTGAAATCAGGAGATAGGGTCTCCTCCAGCCGCTCCCACTTCACATTCCTCACCAGTCAGCTGACCTCTGGTCTCTGCCTCCCAGTCATGCGGTGGGCAGCCACAGGTTCCAGGAACAGCCCAGCTGGGTGGCCACAGGCTCCAGGAGCAGCCCTGCTGGGCGACTGCAAAAAGGCTGGAGAACGGTGCGGGCTTCAGGAACAGCCTAGGATTCGGTGACCCCTGGCAAATCGTCATTCGACCCCCGAGGGGGTCCCGACCCCCAGGTTGAGAACCACTGTGTTAGATCAATGTTCTATACTGCACCACCTTGCTCAAATTATATCCCCTATGCAATGTTATGTTGACCTTCATTGTTTAGTAAAGTAGAAATTGCATATCACCACTGGTCTGATCATTTGGCTGATATCATTACACAACACTTGGTGTCACAAACAGGATCAGCCATGTCAGTCAGTGGTGAGGGGAGCAGCACGATGGCAGATTCAGTCGGCTGCAGCACTGAGGGAGGAAAACAGTCTTCCATTACTTCCCTATTGCTGGCGGGATTGCTACCACAACAGCTGCCTAAGTACACAGGATCAGATCAGGATTTAGATGACTGGATTAGGAGATTTAGGCGCTTGATATGGACATGTGGGGTTCCACCCACACAGCAGGCAGATCTGGCCATTAACACCTTTGAAGGTGAAGCAAGGAAGTTAATTCTGCATCTTCCAGCAGAGGACCAGGATTCACTGAAAAAGATAATCAGCCACTTGGAAGCAGTGTACACTCCAACAGTTGCATTAGGATACCTTAGGGCTCGCTTTATCAGTAGGAAGCAGAGAGAGGGAGAATCCATTCAACAGTACGCTCTAGAATTGCAGGATATAGCAGCCGAGATCCGCCACAAGGAAAGGCGGCAAACAGGACGCGCTGGGTGGAGTGACAGACGGTTGGCTGAAGGATCAATTTATTGATGGACTTCTGTCTGACAAAGTCAGGGAAAAGTTACAAGAAAACGACAGAAGTGACCCAAATTTAAAATTACATTAGTTATTAGAGGCAGCTATCCTGTGTACAGAGCAGAGACATGCCAGTACTGACGTCCTAGTGGCCAGCATAGACAATAAACCATACAAATTGCCACAAACTGAACAAACAGCTTCATGGGAGGCTGCCATCCACAAACTGATGGAAGGAATGGTCCAGCACCAGACGGAACTAGCCACGCTGAGGCGCGAACGAGACAATCCAAAGGACTACACCCCCTCCTGGAGAAAGCGAACACCCTCCCGGGGGCGATCTAGACAAGAGAGGTCACTCTCCCCATATTGGGGCTGTCAGAAAAAGGAGCATTGCTTGAGAGATTGCCCTGATAGAATACAGAGGGAGCCGTTAAACCCAAAGCGCCCCGCCGCTAAGAGTCAAGCAGTGGGCCGGCCCAGTGGAATGACTCCCCAGTCACACACAGAGAACGAGGTGGTCAATTGCCCTGTGGTACATGGATACTTTGATGGCCAATAGATCGAGTGCCTCTTTGACACTGGGTCGCAAGTCACTATTCTACCAGAATCTTAGTTCCAGCAGTACTTCCCAAAGAAGAAAATGAGTCAGGATACTCAATGGATTTCACTGACAGCTGCCAACAAACTTCCCATAGAAGTGGTTGGAATTACCTGGATGAAAGTAAAACTGTGGGGGCAGGACCTTGGCCAAAAGGGTGTGGTGGTCACCCGAGCATCCGGAGAAGGATGACAACAGGTTATATTGGGCATGAATATCATCCAGAGCCTGAAGCCTAAGCTTTTGGAACGTTACCCTACCCACCTGGGACCACCTAAGGAGGTCAGAAAACTACTTTATGCCTTGGAAGCACTAAAGGAATCTGCCTGAAGTACGGCAAACATCAAGGAAAAAACTGGTGTTGTGAGGGTACCTTTGGGACAGAAATCGTAATTCCTCCCTGCCAAGAGCTTGTACTTCCCATGAATGTTGGATCGTGCCATCGGCTGCAAGGCGTCCCAGTCCTAGTCGAACCCTTACCCTCAGGCACCGTTTTTTGCTAGAACCCTCACAGTAGTTCGGCAAAGCACTGTGTTAGTTAGGATGCCTAACAGAAAAACTATTCCACTTCTCCTGCCCCCAGGGACACCAGTGGCAGAGCTGGCCCTGATTACAGGTGCGATCGCTCATAAAGTGGACCACATAGAGCTCCAGAAATTTAGTGGACGGCGCTATGTAGTGAAAGTAAATGTTGCCAAATGTTCAGCAGGAACAGACCAAGCATGGGCAGGAGAACAGATACTCCCACTTCTACAGCTGTCCACTGAGGAACTGTCACCTACTCAATTGGAAGCAGTAAGGCGATTGGTGGATAGGTGGTCAGAGGTGTTTTCACAGGGGGGTTTTGACCTGGGCTGTAGCAATGGGATTGAACATGAGATCTCCACAGGAGAGAGTCCACCCATCCAGGAGCACTACAGAAGCATACCCCCTCACCTTTATCAGGAAGTCAAACAGATGTTGGAACAAATGATGCAACAAGGCGTAATTGAAGACAGCAAGAGCCGATGGGCAGCTCCTATCGTCTCAGTGAGGAAAAAGGACTGCACCCTTCGTTTCTGTGTAGATTATAGACAGTTGAATGCTGTCACTACTAGAGACGCCTATCCTCTGCCACAAATTAAAGAGTCCCTAGCTGCCCTAGGGAAAGCCAAGTTATTTTCTACGCTTGACTTTGCCAGTGGGTGTTGGCAGATCCCTGTAGCTGAAGCAGATCGCCCAAAAACTGCTTTCATCACTCCTATGGGACTATGTCAGTTCAAAAGGATGCCTTTTGGGTTAAACAATGAACCAGCTACCTTCCAGAGGACAATGGAGCATTGTCTGGGAGATATGAACTTAGATAGCATCCTGATTTATCTAGATGATATAGTGGTGTTCTCTGCCACCTTTGAAGAACACCTTGCCCACCTAGATGCTGTGCTAGCCCGACTACACCAGTATGGGTTGAACCTTAAACCAAAGAAATGCCACCTGTTTAAACGTGAGATCGAATATCTAGGACATTTCATCTCCAAACAAGGAGTGCATCCCAACCCAGAGAAGATCAAGAGCATACAGGAGTGGAAAGCCCCAACAACTGGGACTGAAGCTAGAGCCTTCCTAGGGTTAGCAGGGGGGTACTATCGATGTTTCATCAAGCACTACACTCATCATGCTGCTCCACTCCAGAAGTTACTAAAAGGAGTAGACCAGAAAGGGGGCCCACAAGAAGGTGGAATGGGGACCGGAACAGCAAGAAGTGTTTGATGTCTTAAAGCAGCTGTTAACGTCAGCCCCTGTATTGGCTTTTGCTGATTTCTCTCTTCCCTTACGGCTACAGACTGATGCCAGTAACCAGGGCCTGGGGTCCGTGCTCTCACAAGTGCAAGATGGTGAGGAAAGGGTTATTGCTTATGCCAGTCGCAGCCTTCATGCAACTGAGAGAAACCCTGCAAAGTACAGCTCATTCAAGCTGGAACTGTTAGCATTGGTGTGGGCCGTCACAGAACATTTCACAGAGTATCTCACAGGAGCAAGGTTCTGGACAGATAACAACCACTTAGTACATCTCCAGACAGCCAAACTCGGTGCTCTGGAACAAAGATGGGTGGCACGTTTAGTGAAATTTAATTTCTCCCTGCATTACCACCCAGGGAAATGTAACCAGGTGACCAATGCCCTTATCACGGTACCCCTCGGCACAACCACAGGGAGATGTGGATGAGGAGGCTGAGGAAGAAGAGATTCCACCCTTTATGGGGGCAAGACCTAAGAGTATACCATGGGTGGACCTCATCCACGTACTGGAAGAGTGAAACTGGGCAGAGATGCAGAAGGATGACCACGTAAAAGAGGCAGTGCAGCTATGGCGGTGGTCTAGTAGAAGAGAAAGGTCAAAACTGCTACCAGAAACACAGAAACTGTTGCGTGAGTGGCCCTGTCTTGTCTTAAAAGATAGCATATTTTATCGCAGGATAATGTTCCCCCATGACTCATCAGTAACCTGGCAGGTTGTACTGTCACAGGCCAAAGCTCGACCAGTGGCAGAAAGAATTAATGTGGAAAGATGACATTGGGGTGTCCACAAGATTTTCGGCTGGTTCAAAAGGCAAGCTATGTGTGTGGGGCTCTTACAATTGATTGAGCAAGTATATCAACACTGTTTGGTATGCTCAGTAACAAAGGGGGCTAAAGCCCAGGTGCCTCCCATGACTTGGGGCACATCTGCCCCATTGGAAGTGCTATCAGTTGACTTCCTCACCCTGGACATGTCGGGTGATGGATATCGCCATGTCTTTGTTATGGTGGACCACTTCACCAAGTTTGCAGTAGCCGTGTTAACTCATGACCAGACTGCAGCTCTGTCAGAAACCAGAAAGTTCGGTAACCGGAACGGAAAGTTGGACAAGCCAGAAAGTCAGGAAGCCAGGAATCAGCGTAGTGGAACAGCAAGCAGGATCTGGAGCCAGATGGAATGTCAGCCAAGCAAGTCTTTAACAGGAGCGCAGGAGAAAGTCACTGTGATGTTGACCAAGGCGAAGGCAGAGATCATCTGGGCTGGACAGCTTAAGTAAGCAGGACTGACGAGCAGGATATCATCAACAGGTGAGTCACTGTGGAGAGATAGGAGCTGGCAATTAGCTGATAGCTGAGCAGAATGGAGGAGGACAGGGGCATGTACGTCCGACGATGAGACCCAACAGCGTTCCTCTGGACCATACCCTTTGCAATGCACCAGGTACTGTATGCGCCCACGGCACCTACGGGAGTCAACAATGGACTGTACTTCATACTCCTCATGGTTCTCAATCTGTATGGGGTGAGGACATGGCACCTAGGTGGTAAAGAGGTTGCAGACCAAAGGTTTTAATAAGGAGACATGAAATACATTTGAGATACGCGTATTAGAAGGAAGGTCTAACATGTAGGCCACTGGGTTAATCCTGTGGAGAATACGGAAAGGCCCAATAAACCAAGGTGCAAACTTCAGAGAGGGAACATGAAGTCGGTGGTTGCGAGATGACAGCCAGGCCCTGTCCCAAGCCTGGTAGGAAGGCGCAGGCAGGCGCCTGCGGTCAGCATGGAGTCTGTACCTATCATTAGCATGTCGCAAAGCCTCCTGGACTTGTGCCCAAGTGGAATGAAGACCACAGAGATGCTTCTCTAATGCAGAAATACTCTTTGGAACAAATGAGTCAGGCAACATGGAAGGATGGAAACCATATTTCGCCATAAAAGGAGGGACAATCGGAGGCAGAATTCAAGGCACTATTGTGAGCAAACTCCGCCCACGGTAAGAGGTCTGACCAGTTGTTATGATGGTTAGAAATATAGCAACGTAGGAACTGTTCCAAGGACTGACTGGCTCGTTCTGCGGCCATATTAGACTGCGGGTGATACGTAGAGGAGAAAACAACTTGAATTCCCAACTGTGCACAAAAAGCTCACCAGAACTGAGACACAAACTGACTACCCCTGTCCGAGACGATCACCTTGGGTAGCCCATGTAAGCGAAAGTTCTCCCAAGCAAAAATTGAAGCCAGTTCCTTAGACGTGAGCAACTTCTTAAGTGGCATACAATGAGACATTTTGGAGAACCGGTCAACCACCATAAGGATAACTGTGTTGCCCTGGGAGCAGGCAGCTACGAAGGCGGTTGCATCACCACGTAGACTAGGCCACCAGAATTGTTGGGAAATGACCCAAAAGAGTTGATTCTTCCCAGGGTGGCCAGCAGCCTTGGGAGAATGGTAAGTCTGGAGCACGGCAGTACAGAGACTCTCTGGGACAAAGCAGCGGTCACAAGGTTTCTCAGGAGGAGCATGGACCTGAGCGGCAAGAATTTTGTCATCCAAAGCAGAATTGAGACTGGTGCGAACTGTAGCCAAAATACGATCAGGAGGAATCACAGGAACCGGAACCGACTCCATCTTGGAAGTGGAGGAAAATTGTTGCGACAAAGCGCCAGCCCTTACATTCTTGGTACTGGGTAAGAATGAGACAATGCAATTGAAACTTGACAAGAAAAGAGCCCATCGCTCCCTACTGGGAGAGAGGCGTTTAGCCCCAGACAAAAATGTGAGATTCTTATGGTCAGTAACAATGAGAACAAGCACGATGGACATTCCCCAGGGCTTGCCTATAGACCATCCTACTGATTCCTTATACCGGCAACCTCACCTGTACGCACTCAGCCCTCCCCTCAATCCTGTATAAATGTCAGCCCCCTCACACCTAGATATTTGTTAGCCCCCCAAACCTGTATATTTTGTCAGCCCCACCACACATACACCTGTATATATGGCAGCCCCCCTCACACACACCTGTATATATGTCAGCCACCCCCTCCACCTGTATATTTGTCCGCCCCCCCCAAACCTGTATATATGTCAGCCCCCCTCACACCTGTATATATGTCAGCCCCCCCACACACACATTTGTATACATGGCAGCCCCCCCTCACACACACCTGTATATTTGTCAGACCCCCCCCACACACACACACACCTGTATATATGGCAGCCCCCCTCACACACACACCTGTATATATGTCGCCCCCCCACACACACACACACCTGTATATATGGCAGCCCCCCTCACACACACCTGTATATATGTCAGCCCCCCACACACTTGTATTAATGTCAGCCCCCCCACACACCTGTATATATTTTAGCCCCCCCCCCACACACCTATATATATATCAGTGCCCCCCACACACCTGTATATATGTGAGTGCCCCCACACACACCTGTATATACTGTATGTCAGCCACCCCTCCACACACCTGTATATATGTCAGCCCCCCCCACACACACACCTGTATATATGTCAGCGCCCCCACACCTGTATATATGTCAGCACTCCCCACACACACCTGTATATATGTCAGCCACCCCCCTCCACACACACACCTGTATATATGGCAGCCCCACAAACACAAATCTGTACACACACAAGACTCTGGCCCCTCCCTGTACACAAACAGCCCCCCTCCCTTTCCTTCACAGCCCCTATGTGTAACTTCCTACCTAGTCCCAGCTCGTTTTTACAAAGCTGACATGTTTGCTGAGAAGCATAGTACAGGCAGATCACTGTCACATGAGGGGTGCACATGCTAATAGTAACCAGAGGTGGCAGTAAAGAGCTTGATGTCTGAGTCAATGACACGAGAACTGCAGAAACTGTAAGATTGTTTCTGTACTGCACAGCACGGATCCCTCTTCACCCGTCCTGCCTTCTTCTGGCCCAGGCAGGCCCCTCGGGCCCCGGGGCCCCTTACAGTTGTAACGGCTGTACCCCCCCTGATGGCGGCCCTGGAACCGGCACAGTGGTACCTTTGAGGAGATGTCTCCATTCTTTCAGGGCTAAGATGATCGCTAACAGCTCTCTGTCCTTAGTCTCGTAATTGCACTACGCAGGTGATAATTTCTTGGAAAAGTAGCCACAAGGATGCATAGCGCTCTCAGAGGTAGGACGTTGAGACAGAAGGGCGCCAACTCCAGTCTCAGAAGCATCAACCTCAAGGATAAAAGGTAACGTAGGATCAGGATGTGACAACACAGGAGTAGAAACAAAGGCAGCCCTTAGACTCTCAAAAGCCTTAATGGACCAACTCTGTGGGTTACCGTCCTTTCTGGCTGTATCAGTCAGGGGCTTGACCAGAGACGATAAGTTACGAATAAACTTCCGATAATAGTTCGCAAAGCCAAGAAAACGCTGTAGAGGACGTAAACCCATGGGTCGGGGCCACTGTAGGACTGCTGAAAGTGTCCCTGGTTCCATTGAAAAACCAGCAGTGGAAATGACTTAACCCAGAAATTTAACCTGTTCACGATGGAATTCACACTTCTCCAATTTACAATAGAGGTTGTTCTCTCTTAGTTTCTGAAGCACATGACAGATATCTGTGTGGTGGCTCCCCAGGGACTTGGAAAACATGAGGATATAGTCGAGATAAGCCACCACACATAACTGCAACAAATCTCGGAGGACATCGTTAATAAATTCCTGGAAAACTGCCGGAGTGCTACAAAGGCCAAATGTCATTATGAGGTACTCATAATGGCCTGTTCTGTGTCAGGGCTTTGCTCACCCCTTCCTTCACTGAGCTGGCCGCTCAGCTGTCGGCTAATTGCCAGCTCCTATCTCTTCACAGGTACTCAGCTGTTGATGATATCCTGCTCATCAGTCCTGCCTACTTAAGCCGTCCAGCCCAGAGGATCTCTGCCTTTGCCTTAGTCAACATCACAGAGGCGCTCTCCAGCATTTCTGTTAAAAGACTTGCTTGGCTGACATTCCTTCTGGCTTGAGATCCTTCTTGCTGTTTTACTACGCTGATCTCTGGCTCCTGATGTTTGCTTGTCTGACTATCCGTTCCGGTTCCTGAACGTTTGTTCTATTCACTTTTATTATTAAACAAGTGTGATTTAACTGTACTTCTGTCTTGGTCTGATTTCATGGTTTCTGACAGTAGGCGAGGGCCATGAATTCAGAAGATACAGTCAATCCACTTGTTGGTAATATTTTTTTCCAGATTGGATGAGCAAGATCACCGCATGGATCAGTTTGCCATGGCGTTATAAACGCTCTTGAGTTGCATGGCTCACCTGGAATCTCCCACTGTGGCTGCTTCGGTACAACCTGACTTGCAGGCCATCCCTGCTGCTGCGCCAATCTCTGTGCAGGCACCTACCTCGAGTGTTACCTCTTTAAGAGGTATGTCTGGTTCCGCTCCGCTTCCCCAGCAATTTGGGGGCGATCCAGGTCAATGCAGAGGGTTTCTCAACCAGGTTTTTTTTTTTAAAGGTAAATTTTTATTTGGTTTTGTGGTACAAGACAAACATACAAACATAAATACACGTATTTCGAGCAAACATTGCTCATTGCAATACAGAGTGTAAGACAATGGTATACATTTGGCATACATGTTTTCATATTGTATAGCTGTATATGTCTATTTAATTTTTATTTTTTATTAATAAACTTGGTATCATTGACTGGAATTTCTTTATTAGCTTTATACGGTAGGTGTGATAGTGTTTTCAGAGCTAGCCCACAGACCCCATATTTTGCGAAATTTTTTTGGGCATCCTCTGGCTTCGTATGTCAATTTGTATAATGGTATAGCCTGATTAACCATGTTCAGCCAGAATGCTATCGTAGGTGGGGATTGTGATTTCCAGTGAATAGTAATAGATTTTTTGGCGTAAAATAATACAATTCTCAGGAAAGTTTGCTTGTTTTGGGATATACTCTCATCATCCACATATCCTAGCAGGCATCTTAGGGGATTGCAGATATTAGGCAATTGAGTCAAGGAACTGACAAAAGCAGTAACCCCTGACCAGAACCGCCTGATCTCGGTGCATTCCCACATCAAGTGGAAAAAGGTGGCCTCCATGATGCTGCATCTGGAGCACATTGCCGATGGTAGTTTTTTAAGTTTAAATAATAGGGATGGCGTAAAGTATGCTCTGTATAATAGTTTGGTCTGTATGACCCTGTCCCTGGAAGAGATGACAGAGGGGACCTGCAGGGGAAGTATGTCCTGCCAAATATCCTCTATCAGCTCAGGGATGTCAGCCTTCCACTTAGTGAGCGTGCTACTGAGTCTGTGCGTTGTGGTGTGGAGTAGAGTTTTATAATATGTGGAAATTAATTTGTCATGGGAAGGATCGATTAATAATTGCTCTAGCGGAGATAATCGAACAGTCATATTACGCAACCCAAACTGGGTGGTTGCTGTGTGGCGTATTTGCAAGTAAAGAAAATAAGCTGTGCGTGGCAGTTGGTAGTCCTGGCGAAATTCCTCAAATGTCCTGAACTTATTGTTTGAGAATAAATGCATTATGGTTTTTACCCCTTTTTTCGACCAGTATTCCCCATCTGTCCTACGGGCGAATTCCTGTAGATTTGGGTTCCCCCATAATGGAGTATTTGGGGAGTAGATACGATGCTCAGTATCTGGCAGCATTTTAGTTAGTTTAAGAATTCTTATAGTCATTTCAAGGATTTTAGTGCTTTCCCTCCCTCTAAGAGATAGACGGTGGACCAAATATTGTAGGGATTCGTAAGAGGTGAGTATGGCTGCTTCTAGGGACGTAGCCGCATTGTTGGCTTCAGGGAAGAACCACCAATGGGCATGAACCAGTTGTGCGGCTATGTAGTATGTCTGAAGACATGGTAGTGCCAATCCTCCCTCCGACACCGGCAGTTGAAGAGTATTTTTTGCAATTCTCACCGCTCCCCCCTTCCAAATGAAGGTGATAAGGATAGAGTCAATCTCTTTAAATTTAGTTTTGGTGATATACACTGGTGAATTACATAGGATGTATAGGAAACGTGGGAGGAATATCATTTTAAAGATATTTATCCTACCTAATATTGTTAGGGGAAGATTGGTCCATGTCTTCAGTGTGTTCTTCATTCTGCTAATAAGTGGGTCTAGATTATATTTACTATAAGAGGACAGAGGATGTTGAATCATGACCCCCAGGTATCTGAAGGAGTCAACTATTTGTAGCGGGCAAGAGGAAGGGGGTGTAAACACCGCTTCCGGATCTATTTTAAACATAAGGGATTTGTCCCAATTAACTTGAAACCCTGAGAAGAGGCCGAATTGTCTAATAATTTCCAGCAGGGTTGGGAGTGACGATTGAGGGTCCGCCAGGTATATTAACATGTCGTCAGCGTATAAAGATACTTTCTCTTCTAGGCCCCCAATCGTCAGTCCCTTTATTTCCCCACTGGATCTTATCAGTGCTGCCAGAGGTTCTATCGCAATTGCAAATAGCAACGGTGACAGGGGGCAACCCTGCCTAGTACCCCGTTTAATCAGGAATGGATCAGTTACTGATGTATTTATCCGCAGTCTAGCAGTAGGCTGTGAATATAATAGTTGAACCCACTTGATAAAGGTATTTCCAAACCCAAATTTCGCCAGGACTTCCAGTAAATAAGGCCATTCGACCGAGTCAAATGCCTTGTGTGCGTCTAAGGCCAGCACCGCTCTAGTCCCTACAACATCATGGGTGGCCTGTAGGTTTGTGAACAGTCTCCGTAAGTTTATGGATGTTGATCGTCCTGGAATGAATCCAGTCTGATCCGCCCCAATAATGGTGGTGATAACTGAGTTCAGTCTCCGGGCGAGCACTTTGGCTAAAATCTTGACATCTGAGTTAATTAATGATATTGGTCTATATGATTCACACAATAGGTGGTCTTTATGAGGTTTGGGGATGAGGACAATCAATGCCTCTGACATTGAGGGTGGTAACTGTCCTGTTTTTATAGCAAAATTATAAACTCTCAGTAGATGGGGTATCAAAAGTTCCTTGAATTGCATATACCATTCTATGGGGAAGCCATCCAGTCCCGGTGTTTTGTTTCTGGCAAAGGACTGTATGGCTTCTCCAATCTCCTCCTCTGTCAGAGGATCGTCAAGGAGTGAGGCCTGTTCTTCTTGGAGCCTTGGTAACGAGATACCGGCCAAATAATTGTCTAGTTCTACAATAGTATAGTGGGCTTTGGTAGCATATAATGAAGAGTAAAATTGCACAAAAGCATCGACTATTTCCCCACTCTGTTCCACCACTGTACCCAGTATATTCCTAATTCTTGGAATACTGCACGGTTGATAATCAGGCCTAGATAAATACGCTAGTAATCGGCTATTTTTGTCTCCAAACTCAAAGATTCGCTGATTTTGATATAGTAATTTCTTCTGAGTACGCTCTAAAAGGACTAGATCCAGGTCTCTAGATCTATGTTTCCAGGTATTATGTGTTGCTGGGGAAGGGGTGGCAGAGTAAGCAGCCTCAGCTGCTCTAAGATCCCTCTCCGCGTCCTTTAATTTGGACTGGGATGCCTTACGGGCCTGCCCAATCGCCGCCGCAAAAATGCCACGCGTGGTGGCCTTAAAGGCATCCCAGGTCAATGGGACAGAGACACTTTGACGGTTGCGTAACCAATATGCTTTCATTTCCACTGTGCCCTGATCCACCACCATCTGATCCGCTAGCCACAGAGGGCTCAGTCGCCACATGCGGTATGAGGTGGGAGGGCCCAGGGCAAGGTCCACCATTAAAGGGGAGTGATCAGACACCGCCCTTGGGAGATATCTGGCCTCAGTCACCCTATTCAATAGCTCAGATGAAACCAAACATAGGTCTATTTGGGACAGAGTACCATGCGTTTCGGACTGACATGAGTACTCCCTCCCGTCTGCGTGCTTCCACCTCCAGGTCTCCACCAGATCAAATTGGGCCAGAAAAGAGCACAGGGGTGTGGGGGGCAGTGTGGAGCACTTGAACCTGTCTATGGAATTGTCGAGTACTGTGTTGAAGTCCCCTGCTATCAACAGAGGGCCTTCTGCTATTGCTAGGAGGGAACTCATTACCCGTTCAAAGAACAGCTTAGTGAAGGGTGGTGGGACATATAGGCTTGTGACCGTATAAGGCTTACCCCATAATTCAAGTACCACAATAACAAAACATCTGTTAGGGTCAGTTTTAACATGCTTTATGGTGATAGGGGCCGATTTTGCTATAAGGATAGATGTGCCTCTGGCATACGTGGAATAAGTAGAATGTATTGCATAGGCAATTTTAGCTCTCTTTAAAGCCATTACTCTTGATCCCTGAAGGTGGGTTTCCTGGAGGAGGATCACGTGTGGATTGTGTCTTGCCAAATAATCAAACATCAGTGACCTTTTGACCTTGGAGTTAAGCCCCCTAACATTCCATGAGACTACACGGAGCTTAGACATGCGTATAAACAAATCATGACTATTCGAGTCCACTTCTCATTGCCCGTCAGAACTCCGCCCTGGGCGAGGTCCAGCGAGCCCTGAGAAATAGACCAGAACACAAATATCTCTGTTATGTTACTCATCAATCTGTGGCTCTCAATCCTAGATTGCAGAAACTGTAGAACCAGAGAATCATTTTTAAAGTATGCATATACCATTGAACACCAGTGCTGTTTGTAGATAACCATAACGTTGTAACAAAACCCCTCAAAGTATTCCCCAACAAGTTTTCCCCCCTCCCTAACCCTCCCGGCTCTCATCCCCCAACATATGAGAGCTTTATTCCCATAACCAAACCTATTAGGCAAGAGGGCCATGGCTCAAACCCCTAGCCAACTAATCTCAGGAGACGTGGAAAGGCCCACAGCTCTGGGCCTCCATCCGCGTTTGTCCGCACAGAGTAAAGAATGTGTGGTGTCTCTTGGCCTGAAAAATCATGGTGGTAAAAAATAATAATAATAATAATACTAAGAATAATAGAAAAATGAAAAATGAAAAATAAAAGTCAGGGAGGATGATAGGTTGCTGAGTGGCATCCGAGGGTAGCGTGGGATTTGTCTTCTCCTTCAGAGATATGCAGGATTTATAGTCCCGTCTCGACTGCGTGCAGATGTAGATGTATTTTCTGCTTCTGAGGATGCAGGAAAGAAAGTCCCATATCAGCTGCAATGGGGTGTAGTGAAGGCCTCCAGGTGGGCTTCATGTATAGTAAGGCACTACCGGGGGGGAGATCTCCTTTCCTGGTTCCTGCGATTCGGATGTGCTAAAGTGTCCACCCATTGTGATGCCTCTCTGGGATCCGTAAAGAAATAGGCCTTGCCCTGGTAGATGATGCGCAGACGTGCAGGATACAACATGCCATACGGAAGGTGAAGCTCACGTAGCCTGCGTTTAATTGCCAGAAAAGTGGCTCTCTGCTTCTGCGTGGCTACAGAAAAATCTGGGAAAATGGTGATATTATTGCCATTAAAGGAAACTTTGCCCCTCTCTCTAGCTACTCTGAGAATAGCCTCTCTGTCACGGAAGTGTAGCAGCTTTATGATCATGGCACGTGGTGGGGACCCAGGTGGTAGAGGGCGCATGGGGATTCTGTGTGCCCTCTCTATGGCGAACATTGGTGAGAAGGTGCTTGCCCCAAACTCATTCAACAGCCATCTTTCCATGAATATTTCTGGTGTTTTGCCCTCAGCACCCTCTGGGAACCCCAGAAAGCGCAAATTGTTCCTTCTGAGGCGGTCTTCCATGTCAGTGAGCTTATCTGTAGTGTATTCATGGGCCTGCCGCAGTTCCCTCACAGAGCCCTGTAAGGGACGTGTCTCATCTTCCATATCACTAATGCGTTGTTCAGCATTAGTCACTCTATGGCGAATATTGTGGACATCTTGTTTCAAAAAGGATAATTCTGTTTTGATGGTGTCCATTTGTGTGGTGAGAGATGCATGGCTGTGCTGGATGGCTGCCATAATCTGGGACAGTGATGGCTCTGCAGGGCCTGCATCATCCCTGTCTGCTCTGGGGGATTGAGGATCATGTCCCTCCACAGGGGAGAATAAGAGAGGGTCTTCTGGGCTTAAGGTAGGGGGGGATCTTTGTGACTCACCCTTCCCCATGAGCTGCTTCCAGGGTGTGGATGTGGAGGCTGCCTGCCGCTGTGTGACTCCCTCATGCTGATCGGCGCCATTTTGCTGCGGCCTGCATGGCGGTACTGACGGCCCGATTCCTGGGGCCTCTTCCATCGGTGGGCCGTATTTGACCATCCCCTGACAGTCTCAGTGCTCTCCGGGTGCTGTGGGGGTATATAGGACCCTCGGATGGCGGCCTGGATCTCAGGATTTGAGCAGGATATGTGCGGTGCGGACGGAGCTCAGGCTGTGCACGTCCTCACATCCCAGGTGCTGGCCACGCCCCCCTTCTCAACCAGGTTTGTGATGCTGCCCCAGGCGTTTCTCACAGACAGAAGCAAAGTAGGTTTCGTAGTATCTTTGCTTTCTGAGAGAGCCTTGGCCTGGGCAAACCCTTTATGGGAGAAGCAAAAACCTGTTGTCTTGAGTTATCTTGAGTTTGTGGCCTCCTTTCAAAGGGTATTTGACGTTCCCGCATGCTCTACTTCTGCTGCCAAGTGCCTCATGTCCATCAAACAGAGTACGAGAACTGTTGCCAACTACACCATTGAATTCCGTACTCTGGCAGCAGAGGTTGCTTGAAACAATGAGGCCCTCGCGGCTGCTTTTTCTCATGGTCTCTCTGATTCAATCAAGGATGAGATAGCAGCCCGAGATATACCCACTGAGCTGGAGAAGTTGATCACGTTTGCCATCCTCATTGACTCCAGACTCAGAGAAAGACTCTCTTTTAAGGAGCGCTTGCGAAAGCCTCCTGTATGTTTGCAGTCCCACCCTTGCCTCCCTCACCTCCCATGCCTCCTGGTACCTAGTCGGTCAGTGAAAATGAACCCATACACTTGGGCTTCACGTGTCTCTCTGCAGATGAGAGAACCTTTGGGAGGAGGGAGAGATTGTGCCTTTATTGTGGCCATGTCACTTTTTGAATTCTTGCCCTACCCATCCAGGGAATGCCCGAACCTTGAGGTCCTGTCATGGACAGACCTTAGGTGGCGTTGTTTCGTCCCCAGTTATCCAGAAGGATAAGCCCCTGGTTTCAGTCACCCTTTCTTGGGCCGAGTCGTCCGTTGAGATACAGGCTCTAATCGACTCTGGGGCTGCAGGCCTGTTTATTGATGGTGCCTTTGTATTGAAGCACTGCCATTGAGGCTCTTGACGGGAGACCCCTACAGCCTGCCCATGTGACTCATGAGACGGGTCCGTTGTCCATACCCGTAGGGGCTCTTCACCATGAGATAATCTAATTCCAATTATTTCCTCGCCTAAGTTTCCGTTGGTTATTGGTTATCCTTGGTTACAGAGGCACAACCCCTCTTTTGATTGGCTCCATGCTGAGGTTCTCTCCTGGTCGCCACAATGTAGTAAGACATGCTTCCAGAATGTAGCCAAGGTCCTGTGCACCTCTTCACTCTCCTCCCTGCCGGAGGAGTACCGCAATTTTAGCGATGTCATTGACAAAGGTCAAGCCGGTAGTTTGCCTCCACACCGGCTGTATGATTGCGCAATTGACTTTCAACCTGGTGCCATACCCCCTCATGGCCGAGTTTACCCTTTGTTGGTCTTGGAGGATAAGGCCATGGAGGAGTATGCTGCAGACACACTTTCTCGAGGTTTCATCCGCAAATACTTGTTCCCTGCTGGTGCTGGTTTCTTCTTGGTGAAGAAGAGTGGTGAACTGAGACCTTGTATTGATTATAGGGATCTCAATCGTTTCAGGATTAAGAATGCCTATCCGATTCTGTTGATTACAGAGTTATTTGACCGCCTCAAGGGAGCAACGGTTTTCACAAAGCTTGATTTGAGAGGGGCATACATCTCGTGAGGATTAAGCAGGGCGACAAGTGGAAAACTGCATTTAATACCAGAACAGGCCATTATGAGTACCTCGTAATGCCTTTTGGCCTTTGTAACACCCCGGCAGTTTTCCAGGAATTTATTAACGATGTCCTCCGAGATTTGTTGCAGTTATGTGTGGTGGTTTATCTTAATGATATCCTCATATTTTCCAAGTCCCTGGAGAGCCACCACACAGATGTCTGTTGTGTGCTTCAGAAACTAAGAGAGAACAATCTCTATTGTAGATTGGAGAAGTGCGAGTTCCATCTTGAACCGGTTAAATTCCTGGGTTATGTCATTTCCACTTTTGGTTTTTCAATGGACCCAGAGAAACTTTCAGCAGTCCTAGAGTGGCCCCGACCCATGGGTTTACGTCCTCTGCATCGTTCCCTGGGCTTTGCCAACTATTATCGGAAGTATTCGTAACTTCTCATCTCTGGTCAAGCCCCTGACTGATATGACCAGAGAGGACGGTAACCCACAGAGTTGGTCTCTGGAGTCCGTTAAGGCCTTTGAGGGTTTCAAGGCTGCCTTTGTTTCTGCTCCTGTGTTGGCACATCCTGATCCTATGTTACCTTTTATCCTTGCGGTTGATGCTTCTGAGACTGGAGTTGGCGCCCTCCTGTCTCAACGTCCTATCTCTGAGAGTGCTTTGCATTCTTGTGGCTACTTTTCCAAGAAATTGTCACCTGCGTAGTGCAATTATGAGATTGGTGACAGAGAGCTGTTGGTGATCATTTTAGCTCTGAAAGAATGGAGACATCTCCTTGAAGGTACCACTGTGCCGGTTCTCATTCTTACTGACCATAAGAATCTCACATTCTTGTCTGAGGCTAAACACCTCTCTCCCAGAAGGGCGTGATGGGGTATTTTCTTGTCAAGTTTCAATTACATTGTCTCATTCTTACCCGGTACTAAGAATGTAAGGGCTGACGTTTGTCGCAACAATTTTGCTACACTTCCAAGATGGAGTTGGTTCCGGTTCCTGTGATTCCTCCTGATCGTATTCTGGCTACGGTTCGCACCAGTCTCACTTCTCCTTTGGGTGAGAAAATTCTTGCTGCTCAGGTCCATGCTCCTCTTGAGAAAACTTGTGACTGCTGCTTTGTCCCAGAGAGTCTCCATACTGCCATGCTCAAGACTTGCCATTCTCCCCAGGCTGCTGGCCACCCTGGGAAGAATCAACTCTTTTGGCCATTTCCCAAAAATTCTGGTGGCCTAGTCTACATGTTGATGTAACCGCCTTTGTAGCTGCCTGTTCCGTGTGTGCTCAGAGTAAGACTCCAAGACATTTTCCAGTGGGCCTCCTACAACCCATACCCAATGGAGAGAGGCCCTGGACCCACCTGTCTATGGCTTTCATTGTGCAGTTACCCAACTCCCAGGGCAACACAGTTTTCATTATGGTGGTTGACCGTTTCTCAAAAATGTCTCATTGTATTCCACTTAAGAAGTTGCCCACGTCTAAGGAACTGGCTTCCATTTTTGCTCGGGAGATCTTTCGCTGACATGGGCTACCCAAGGTGATTGTCTCGGACAGGGGTAGTCAGTTTGTGTCCTGGTTCTGGTTAGCCTTTTGTGCACAGTTAGGAATTCAGCTTGCGTTTTCCTCTGCGTATCACCCACAGTCTAATGGGGACGCAGAACGAGCCAATCAGTCCTTGGAGCAATTCTTACGTTCCTTTATTTCTGACCATCATAACAACTGGTCAGACCTATTACCGTGGGCAGAGTTTACTCGCAATAGTGCCTTGAATTCTGCTTCCCGATTGTCCCCGTTTATGGTGAACTATGGTTTCCAACCTTCCATGTTGCCTGACTTGTTTGTTCCGCAGAGTATTCCTGCTTTAGAGGAGCATCTCCGTGGTCTTCGTTCCACTTGTGCACAAGTCCAGGAGGCTTTGCGACATGCTAATGATAGGTACAGACTCCATGCTGACCGCAGACGCCTGCCCGCGCCTTCCTACCAGGCTGGGGACAGGGTCTGGCTGTCATCTCGCAACCTCCAACTTCGTGTTCCCTCACTGAAGTTCGCACCTCGGTTTATTGGGCCTTTCCGTATTCTTCACAGGATTAACCCAGTGGCTTATGCATTAGACCTTCTTTCTAACATGCATATTTGTAATGTATTTCATGTCTTCTTATTAAAACCTTTGGTCTGCAACCGTTTTACCACCTCTGTGCCACGTCCTCGCCCTGTACAGGTTGAGAACCATGAGGAGTATGAAGTACAGTCCATTGTTGACTCCCGTAGGTTCCGTGGGCGCATACAGTACCTGGTGCATTGGAAAGGGTACGGTCCGGAGGAACGCTCTTGGGTTTCATCCTCGGACGTACATACCCCTATCCTCCTCCGTGATTTCCATAGATGTTTTCCTGTCAAGCCTGGTGGTACTCCAAGGGGGAGGGGTCGTTGAGGAGGGGGGTACTGTCAGGGCTGGGCTCAGCCCTTCCTTCTCTGAGATGGCTGCTCAGCTGTCAGCTAATTGACTACCTTCTGGAAGCATGTCTTACTGCATTGTGGCGACCAGGAGAGAACCTCAGCACAGAGCCAATCAAAAGAGGGGTTGTGCCTCTCTAACCAAGGATAACCAATACCCAGTGGAAACTTAGGTGAGGAAATAACTTGGAATTGGATTATCTCATGGTGAAGAGCCCCTACGGCCATGGACAATGGAACAGTCACATGGGCAGACTGTAGAGGTCTCTTGTCAAGAGCCTCAATGGTAAGTGGAGTGTCACACAGCTGCAGTGGAATCCAGTGCTTCGATACAAAGGCAGCATCAATGAACAGGCCTGCAGCCCCACAGTCGATTAGAGCCTGTATCTCGACAGACGACTCAGCTCAAGAAAAGGTAACGGGAACCAGGGGCTTATCCTTCTGGATAACTGGGGATGAAACAACGCCACCTGAGGTCTGTCCGTGACAGGACCTCAAGGTTTGGGTGTTCCCTGGATGGGTAGAACAAGACTTTAAAAAGTGACCTGCCTGGTCACAACAAAGACACAATCTCTCCCTCCTCCTAAGGTCTCTCTCATCCGCAGACAGACGCGTGAATCCCAAGGGCATGGGTTCACCTTCACTGACCGACTAGGTACCAGGAGGCATGGGAGGTGAGGGAGGCAAGAGTGGGACTGCAAAGCTCGAAGACAAATGTATAGGAGGCTTCCGCAAGCGCTCCTTAAAAGAGAGTATTTCTATGAGTCTGTTGTCAATGAGGATGGCAAACGTGATCAACTTCTCCAGCTCAGTGGGTATATCTCGGGCTGCTATATCATTCTTGATGGTATCCGAGAGACCATGAGAAAAAGCAGCCACGAGGCCCCATCGTTCCAAGCAACCTCTGCTGCCAGAGTATGGAAATCAATGGCGTAATCAGCAACAGTTCTCGTACTCTGATGAACATGAGGCACTTGGCAGTAGAAGCGGAGCGTGCGGGAACGTCAAATATCCTTTTAAAGGAAGCCACAAAGTCTGGGTAACTCAGGACAATGGTAGTGGAATGGGGATAATTACTGTGCTAAACCCAAAAGTGATTCGGATGTCAGGCAGCTGCATAAAAATGTGACAAACATATATAGAATCGGAAAGGTAAATATTGCAGCGCTAACCAAGCAAATACATAAATTTAAGGGGTGGTGGAGAAAAATAATGCAACAAATCAGATATACAAAGTGTCCAATAAATGTACATAAACTCAGTGAATGAGTAACCAAACACCAGGGGGCCCTGGAAAATGTGAAAAAATATATATGCAGGTGTGTGGGTTATAGTCCAATCAAGCCTGATCTTCTAGTGAAGAGTGGTGAAGACCCGAACACTGTTAGATATGGTGGACAACAAAGATATTACATCATCAATAATAAAGAAGTGCGTGTGCCCTTACCGGAATGGGTGGACTCCTATGTCAGCGACATGGAGTCATACAGACATGGTGCCACAAATGGCCAAAGTATGGAGCTCAGCGGGGTCCAGGACTTCCAGGGTGGGATCCAGAAAAGAGACAGAAAAACCTCCAAATGGACCTCCAATCCTTGGTGCATCAAACTGGATCTTGATGGTAGGATCACAAGGACTCCGGAACGATTCTCAGCGAAGCATTATGTGGAAAAAGAAAATGCTTCCACATGGTGTAGATCAAAAAAGATGGTATTTTATTTCTAAAAACCAGCATACAAGTATAAAAGTGATCACAAAAATAAAAACTGGGCAATGTGGAGAGCGATAAGCCTAAAAAACCCTACGCGTTTAGACCAATAGGTCTTCAACTGGGGCATATATCTGCTCCCCCACATTGCAGAAATATTTGTACACTACACAGGGATCAAACAATTCAAAACAACCAATCAATGTTCAGATCCAAAGATGGCCACTGATTGGGTGTAAGGTGATCATCTGATCACTGAGTTCCAGACCTCATTCTGGAACCCAATGAAAAAAATACTGCTGTTCACATGCACCACTAAGCCAACCAGAAAGTGACCCGGAAATGTGTAAAGAACCACCCAGTCGTCACATGCCAGAACTCCAGGCTATAATTGAATGAAAAGCCCGAGAAGAATTAAATCGTTCAACCATGTGACTGGCTCGAACACTGAGTACATGACCCGGGAGGTGAGTCACAAGACCGGGACCAACCAAACCCGGAGGCAAGTAAAGAAAAGGAACGAAATGGTCTCATGGGAGATCAATCATAAAGGGAACATAAAAATAAATGTATATTACTGATGGACCTGACTGAATAGTTCCAACGGCCGCAACTGAAAGCCGGCCATGGGAAAAGATAGGGAGGACTTCCGGGTCACAAGGCCAATCCCGGGAATAGATGGCTCCGCAAGCGGAAGTGGAAGAGCGTCTAACCGGAAGTGTTCGATCGACCTGATCACTTGTCCAAACACAGATCACATGACAGGCCGACCAAAACAAAAACAATGACATGGCAGAGGGATACAAAAGACCCACAGCCTCAATATAGAGCCATGACGCCGATGGACCACAAATGCATGTAGACAACGGAACACAGTATAAAGATGTTATGGTAAAGGGTGAAAACGGAAATGTAAAAATAAATAAAAATATGATACAATACATGATATATTAACCGGACATAGACATGTAGGCAATACCTAAGTATGATATTATAAATGAATATGTGAACATTCATAAAGAAACAAAAATGCTAAACAGATATGGAGGTACAAAGAAAAATTCAAAAGGATTGAACTTAAGATTGATTAATAAATGAGTTGATATCCCACTCCACGTTCAAGCCAAACGGTGAGTAAGATCTAAGCTCATATATCCAATATGTCTCGAGGCAGGAGACCCCGCGTAAACGGGACTCCCTCCTCCAGTGGAGGACAAACTTGTCAATGATCTGAAACAGAGTCCCCTTAGGATCCTTATTGTGAAACTGTGAAATAATGACGGGGTACGCTATGTTTACTCTTCCCACTTTTTATGCCGGCCACGTGTTCATTAACGCGTGTGGAGAATGTCCTGATGGTACAGCCCACATACTGCTTTTTGCAGGGGCAGGTGAGTAGGTAAACAATGAATTTTGTGGCACAGGTGGTAAAGTGTCTTCAGGAAGGATTGGAAAGTCCTTCGCAATGACAGACTGTTGGGCCCCGTTCTTCCGGAACAGGCTGGTGTGATATTCAGGGGACCGTGATCAATACAGGGGCAAATTGCACTGAATGTGATCGACCCCCCCAAAACAGTCTCTTTTTTTTCCAGGAGTGTAAGGGTTACTACCCATGCAGAAAGTGCAATGCGTGCCTCCATAACATTGGAGGGAAACGCAAAACAGATACTTTTGTTTCAACAACCACTGAACATATTTATTCTATGAGACACTTTACCACATGTGCCACAAAATTCATTGTTTACCTACTCACCTGCCCCTGCAAAAAGCAGTATGTGGGCCATACCATCAGGACATTCTCCACATGCGTGAATGAACACGTGGCCGTCATAAAAAGTGGGAAGAGTAAACATAGCGTACCCCGTCATTATTTGCAATTTCACAATAAGGATCCTAAGGGGACCCTGCTTCAGATCATTAACAAATTTGTCCCCCACTGGGGGGGGGGGGTCCCATTTACGCGGGGTTTCCCGCCTCGAGACATATTGGATATATGAGCTTAGATCCTACTCACCATTTGGCTTGAACGTGGAGTGGGATATCAACTCATTTATTAATCAATCTTAAGTTCAATCCTTTTGAAATTTTCTTTGTCCCTCCATATCTGTTTAGTATTTTTGTTTCTTTATGAATGTTCACATATTCATTTATATTATCATACTTAGGTATTGCCTACATGTCCATGTCCGGTTAATATATCATGTATTGTATCATATTTTTATTTTATTTTTACATTTCCATTTTCACCCTTTACCATACCATCTTTATACTGTGTTCCGTTGTCTATATGCATTTGTGGTCCATTGGCATCACGGCTCTATATTGAGGCTGTGGGTCTTTTGTATCCCTCTGCCATATCATTGTTTTTGTTTTGGTCGGCCTGTCATGTGATCTGTGTTTGGACATGTGATCAGGTCGATTAGAACACTTCCGGTCAGACACTCTTCCACTTTCGGAGCCATCCATTCCCGGGATTGGCCTTGTGACCTGGAAGTCCTCCCTATCTTTTCCCACGGCCGGCTTTCAGTTGCGGCCGTTGGAACTATTCAGTCAGGTCCATTAGTAATATACATTTATTTTTATGTTCCCTTTATGATTGATCTCCCTTGAGATCATTTCGTTCCTTCTCTTCACTTGCCTCCAGGTTTGGTTGGTCCCGGTCATGTGACTCACCTCCCGGGTCATGTGCTCAGTGTTCAAGCCAGTCAAATGGTTGAACGATTTAATTTTTCCTGGGCTTTTCATCCAATGATAGCCCGGAGTTCTGCCATGTGACCACTGTGTGGTTCTATACACATTTCCGTGTCACTTTCTGGTTGGCTTAGTGGTGTGAACAGCAGTATTCTTTTTTCATTGGGTTCCAGAATGAGGTCTGGAACTCAGTGATCAGCTGATCACCTTACACCCAATCAGTGGCCATCTTTTGATCTGAACATTGATTGGTTGTTTTGAATTGTTTGATCCCTGTGTAGTCTATAAATATTTCTGCAATGTGGGGGAGCAGATATATGCCCCAGTTGAAGACCTATTGGTCGAAACGCATAGGGTTTTTTAGGCTGATCGCTCTCCACATTGCCCAGTTTTAATTTTTGTGATCACTTTTATAATTGTATGCTGGTTTTTGGAAATAAAATACCATCTTTTTTGATCTACACCTTGTGGAAGCGTTTTCTTTTTCCACATAATGCTTCGCTGAGAGTCGCTCCGGAGTCCTCGTGATCCTACCATCAAGATCCAGTTTGATGCACCAAGGATTGGAGGTCCATTTGGAGGTTTTCCGTCTCTTTTCTGGATCCCACCCTGGAAGTCCTGGACCCTGCTGAGCTCTATACTTTGGCCATTTGTAGCACCATGTCTGTATGACTCCATGTCGCTGACATAGGAGTCCACCCGTTCCGGTAAGGGCACACACACTTCTTTATTATTGATGATGCAATATCAATAATAATGATGATCTTTGATGTCCACCATATCTAACAGTATTCGGGTCTTCACCACTCTTCACTAGAAGATCAGCCTTGATTGGACTATAACCCACACACCTGTATATATATTTTTTCACATTTTCCAGGGATCCCTGGTGTTTGATTACTCATTCACTGAGTTTATGTACATTTATTGGACACTTTGTATATCTGATTTGTTGCATTGTTTTTCTCCACCACCCCTTTCATTTATGTATTTGCTTGATTAGCGCTGCAATATTTACCTTTCCAACTCAGGACAATAGGTTTTTGCGTCTCCCATAGAGGGTTTGCCCAGGCCAAAGCTCTCTCAGAAAGCAAAGATATCACAAAACTAATTTGCTTCTGTCCGTGGGAAATGCCTGGGACAGCATCTCAAAGTATATCTCAACCCCGTTGAGAAACCCTCTGCATTGGACTGGATCGCCCCCAAATCGCTGGGGAAGCGGAGCGGAACCAGACATACCTCTTATAGAGGAAGTACTTGAGGCGGGTGCCTGCACAGAGACTGGAGAAGCAGCAGGGATGGCCTGCAACACAGGTTGCACCAGAGCAGCCACAGTGGGAGATTCCAGGTGAGCCGTGCGACTCAGGAGCGTTTGTGACGCTATGGCAAACTGATCCATGCGGTGATCCTGCTCATCCAGTCTGGAAAAAATATTACCAACAAGTAGATTGACTGCATCTTCTGAATTCATGGCCTTCGCCTACTGTCAGAAACCTTGAATCAGACTGAGACAGAAGTATAGTTAAATCACACTTGTTTAATAATAAAAGTAAATAGAACAAACGTAGTCAAAACATAGCCAAAGTTCGGTAACCGGAACAGATAGTCAGACAAGCCAGAAAGTCAGGAAGCCTGGAATCAGTGTAGTGGAACAGCAAGCAGGATTTGGAGCCAGAAGGAATGTCAGCCAAGCAAGTCTTTAACAGGAGCGCAGGAGAAAGTCACTGTAATTTTGACCAGGGCAAAGGCAGAGATCATCTGGGCTGGACGGCTTAAGTAAGCAGAACTGACGAGCAGGATATCATCAACAGATGAGTCACTGTGGAGAGATAGGAGCTGGCAATTAGCCGACAGCTGAGTGGCCAGCTCAGAAAAGGAAGGGCTGAGCCCAGCCCTGACAAGCTTAAACAGTATGGAAGCTCTTATTGTCTCCCGTATGGCTGCCCACAGAAATAACATTCTGATTAGGGATGAGCCGAACACCCCCCCCCGGTTTGGTTCGCACCAGAACCTGCAAACGGACCGAAAATTTGCACGAACGTTAGAACCCCATTGACGTCTATGGGACTCGAACGTTCAAATTCAAAAGTGCTCATTTTAAAGGCTAATTTGCATGGTAATGTCCTTAAAAAGGGTTTGGGGACCCGGGTCCTGCCCCAGGGGACATGTATCAATGCAAAAAAAAAACTTTTAAAAACTGACGTTTTTTTTCGGGAGCAGTGATTTTAATGATGCTTAAAGTAAAAAAAAAAAAAAAAGTGAAATATTCCTTTAAATATTGTACCTGGGGATGTCTATAGTATGCCTGTAAAGTGGCGCGTGTTTCCCGTGCTTAGAACAGTCCCTGCACAAAATGTCATTTTTAAAAGAAAAAAAGTCATTTAAAACTGCTTGCGGCTTTAATGTAATGTCGGGTCCTGGCAATATGGATGAAAATCAGTGAGACAAACGGCATGGGAACCCCCTAGTCCATTACCAGGCCCTTTGGGTCTTGTATGGATAATTAAGGGGAACCCTGCACCCAAATTAAAAACGGAAACAGCAGTATACAGGCTCTGTACTCTGAACAGCAGTATACAGGAGGTGCAAACAAGACAGGGACTGTAGGTTTGTTGTTAAGTAGAATCTGTTTGTAATTTTGAACTGGTACATTTTTAACGTGTTTAGTTCCAGCAAAAAAATCTATTTTAAGCTTTTTGGAAAACATAGGGAAGGGTTATCACCCCTATGAGATTTGTTTTGTTGTCTGTGCTCCTTTTCAGAAGATTTCACCTCACTTTTTGTCCCAATGACAAATGTTTTTTGAAAATGTGTTTTTTTTTGTGAAACAAGGATTGGTGATAAAGCATCAGTGGAAAGGAGAAATGTTTTTCCCATATTAACTCTTACAGGAGAGAATTTCCCTTCCTAGGGGTAGATTTCATCTCACTTCCTGTTGTCTCCTACCGTTTGCAAGTAGGAGTCGTTTGTAAGTTGGATGTTTGAAAGTAGGGGCCTGCCCTATATACTCTGCAGAAATTTGGGCCTTAGGTGTTGTTGTGGCCACAACACTGTAAGCCCTCACAGGGCCCTGCTGTGAAATATTAGATCAAGAATTGTAATTACATGCCCCTGTTGAACAGGGGCAGAAAAATTGGGCCTTTGGTGGTGGTGGTGGTGCCACAACACTGTAAGTCTTCACTCGCTCTTGGTGGGCGCAGAAACAGGCCCTGCTGTGAAATATTAGATCAAGAATCGTAATTACATGCCCCTGTTGAACAGGGGCTGAAAAATTGGGCCTTAGGCACTGGTGCTGGTGCCACAACACTGCAACTCCTCACAGATACTCTAGTTGGAACGCAGAAACGAGCCCTGCTGCAAAGTATTGCATCAAAAATTGTAATTACACGCCTCTGTTAAACAGGGGCTGAAAAATTAGGCCTTAGGCACTGGTGCTGGTGCCACAACACTGCAACCCCTCACAGATACTCTAGTTGGAACACAGGAACGAGCCCTGCTGCAAAGTATTGCATCAAAAACTGTAATTACACGCCCCCTGTTAAACAGGGGCTGAAAAATTAGGCTTTAGGCACTGGTGCTGGTGCCACAACACTGCAACCCCTCACAGATACTCTAGTTGGAACGCAGAAACGAGCCCTGCTGCAAAGTTTTGCATCAAAAATTGTAATTACACGCCCCTGTTAAACAGGGGCTGAAAAATTAGGCCTTAGGCACTGGTGCTGGTGCCACAACACTGCAACCCCTCACAGATACTCTAGTTGGAATGCAGAAACGAGCCCTGCTGCAAAGTATTGCATCAAAAATTGTAATTACACGCCCCTGTTAAACAGGGCCTGAAAAATTGGGCCTTAGGCACTGGTGGCGGCGCCCAGAACCAAAAATGTTCTTACAAGCTACCAGCGTGATTATTGAGGAGGAAGAGGATAATTACTCAGGATAGTCACTCAGCATCAGCATAGGCAGTCTTTTAAGGGATCTGAGATTTCAAAAAAAATTATTCGGTTACATCAGCATCAGGTGCTTGGTAGCTGGTGGTGATCCAAGACTGATTCATTTTTATGAAGGTCAGTCGAGCGACCGAGTCGGTGGACAGACGCACCCTGTGATCGGTTACAAAGCCTCCAGCAGCACTGAATGTGCGTTCCGAAAGAACGCTGGATGCAGGACAGGCCAGTAGCTCAATTGCATACTGTGCAAGCTCTGGCCAGTGATCCATCCTCAAGACCCAGTAACCCAGAGGATTTTCGGTGGGAAAGGTGTCCAAGTCAGATCTTGCCCCTAGGTATTCCTGCACCATGTAAAACAGACGCTGGCGATGGTTGCTGGAACCGATCATACCTTGGGGCTGCGGACTAAAAAATTGTCTGAATGCATCGGTCAGATGACCACCTTCTCCACCGCTTCTTCTTTGACTGACCGAAGCCTCAGCAACACGTTGTCCAGAAACAGGAGTTTGTAACCTTCCAGTCTCTGGGAACGCATTGCACAGACCTTTCTGCAAGGCCTCCTGAAGATGTTTCATCCTCTGCTCCCTCTGTGACGGCAAGATAAGGTCCACAACCTTACCCTTGTAACGTGGATCAAGGAGGGTTGCCAGCCAGTATTGGTCCTTCTCCTTGATACCACGAATACGAGGATCCTTACGCAGGCTTTGCAGGATCAGGGAGGCCATGCAGCGTAGGTTTGCTGAGGCATTCGGTCCGGAGTCCTCTGAGTCATTAAGGACGACATGGTCCGCAGCCACCTCCTCCCAGCCACATACAAGTCCATGTGTTTCTTAGGACTGATCCCTTAAAGACTACTGCTGATGTTGAGTGCCAGGCTCCACCTCCATACTGACACAATCCTCCTCCTCCTCCTCCTCATCCTCTTCCTGTGTGATCGGCGGGCATGCAGGAACACTGTCTGGATAAAGGGGGCCTTGAGAGCTAAGGAAGTCCTCTTCTTCCTGCCTCTGTTCTGCCTCAAGTGCCCTGTCCATTATTACACGCAGCGTGTGCTCCAACAGGTGGACAAGGGGGACAGTGTCACTGATGCATGCACTGTCACTGCTCACCATCCTCTTGGCCTCCTCAAATGGTGACAGGACAGTGCATGCATCCCTGATCATGGCCCACTGACGTGGGGAAAAAAAACCAAGCTCCCTTGACCCTGTCCTGGTGCCATAGTTGCACAGGTACTCATTGATGGCCCTCTGCTGCGTGTGCAGCTGCTGCAGCATGGCCAACATTGAGTTCCACCTGGTGGGCATGTCACAGATTAGGCGGTTCTTGGGCAGGTTAAACTCCTTTTGGAGGTCTGCCAGCCGAGCACTGGCATATGACCGGCGGAAATGCACACAGACTTTCCTGGCCTGCCTCAGGACATCCTGTAAGCCCGGGTACCTGCCCAAGAACCGCTGCACCACCAAGTTAAGGACGTGAGCCAAACAGGGCACATGAGTCATTTGTCCCTATAGGAGGGCAGAGAGGAGGTTGGTGCCATTGTCGCAAACCACCAGTCCTTCCTTAAGTTGGCGTGGCGTCAACCACCTCTGAACCTGCCCCTGCAGAGCTGACAGAACCTCTGCCCCAGTGTGGCTCCTGTCCCCCAAGCACACCAGCTCAAGCACCGCTTTTGGCCCGCATACTTGCGTAGCCCCTTGAACGCCTACGGAGCACCGCTGGTTCCGAGGACAAAGCACAGGAAGAGGCCATGGAGGAAGAAGAAGAGGAGGGGGTGGAGGAGAGAGGTGTGTCACAATCATTAGTAGTGGCATTTTGGAGGCGTGGTGGCAGAACAACCTCCAACACTACTGCACCTTGTCCTGCATCCTTCCCAGCTGCCAGCAGAGTCACCCAATGCGCGGTGAAACATAGGTAACGTCCCTGTCCATGCCTGCTGGACCATGAGTCAGCGGTAATATGCACCTTACCGCTGACCGCCCTGTCCAGCGAGGCATGGACATTGCCTTCCACATGCCGGTAGAGAGCCAGAATTGCCTTCCGTGAGAAAAAGTGGCGTTTGGGTACCTGCCCCTGAGGAACCGCACATTCCACAAACTCACGGAAGGGGGCAGAGTCTACCAACTGAAAAGGCAGCAGTTGAAGTGCTAGCAATTTTGCCAAGCTAGCATTCAACCGCTGGGCATGTGGATGGCTGGGAGCGAACTTCTTTTGGCGGTGCAGCAGCTGGGGCAGGGAAATTTGCCTGGGACAATCTGACGTTGGTGTACCGAAAGCAGATTGCCCACAAGTACTTGGCTGTGACACACCTAATTCTACACCTTCATTCCTCTCAGTGCAGGTCTCAGAGAGGACTGAAGGTATAGTGGGGTTGGAGATCTCAGCTGATAAGGAGCAAGGAGAGGTCCTCTTTGTTCTTTGGTGTGGGTCTTTTAGATACGCTTGCCAACGAACTGCATGGCAGGTCAACATATGTCTGGTCAAGCATGTGGTGCCCAAGCGGGAGATGTTTTGGCCACGCGAGATACTCTTGAGACATATGTTGCAAATAGCAGCGGTGCGATCTGATGCACTCGTCTCAAAAAAGGCCCACACCAAAGAACTTTTGGAATAACGCGCAGAGACAGCAGCGCCCTGCACATGCGGAGCTTTGGGGTGTGATGCAGTCAGTGTGCTGCCCTTAGGCTGGCCCCTGGAGGGCATCCTGCCTCGTTGGAGATGTGCTCCTCCTCTCTCCTATCAGGCACCCACGTTGAGTCAGTGACCTCATCATCCCCTCCCTCCTCATCACTGGAGCAAACCTGGCAGTATGCTACAGCAGGGGGAGCATGACTGCCAGATTGCTGTCCTTCTTGGGCACCCCCTCTGTCCGTGCTCACGTTACTGCCTTCATCTAGCAGTAATGTTTGATTTATCTTTTGATTCACCTTGGTGTTCGTCATTAGATTGCATTGGTCAACGTTCATCCAAGAACTATTGTATGGACTTTCCATTTGTAGCGCAGCCTTTTTTCCCCTTCTTCCAGACATACTAATGGCCTGTAGCTGCACTAAGCTGGGATATATATATATATATACTGATACTGCAGCCTGCCTGTAGTATGAGAACACCACCAACCTTCTACAGGTAGCTTTAGCTGAACACTGTGCAGAGCTCGCAAAAAACTAACTTGAAGGTTATTTAGCTGCCTGCGGTAGTGATAGGATCAGGAAAACATCACCAACCTTCTACAGGTAGCTTTAGCTGAACACTGTGCAGAGCTTGCAAAAAACTAACTTGTAGTTTTAGCTGAACACTGTGAGGAGGACGCACTACACTAACTTGTAGCTTTAGCTGAACACTGTTCGGAGGACGCACTACACTAACTTGTAGCTTTAGCTGAACACTGTGCAGAGGTCGCACTACACTAACTTGTAGTTTTAGCTGAACACTGTACAGAGCTCGCACTACACTGACTTGTAGTTTTAGCTGAACACTGTTCAGAGGACGCACTACACTAACTTGTAGCTTTAGCTGAACACTGTGCAGAGGTCGCACTACACTAACTTGTAGTTTTAGCTGAACACTGTTCAGAGAACGCACTACACTAACTTGTAGCTTTAGCTGAACACTGTGCAGAGGTCGCGCTACACTAACTTGTAGTTTTAGCTGAACACTGGTCAGAGGACGCACTACACTAACTTGTAGCTTTAGCTGAACACTGTGCAGAGGTCGCACTACAATAACTTGTAGTTTTAGCTGAACACTGTGAGGAGGACGCACTACACCAGCTTGTAGCTTTAGCTGAACACTGTGAGGAGGACGCAAAAAACTAACTTGAAGGTTATTTAGCTGCCTGCGGTAGTGATAGGATCAGGAAAACATCACCAACCTTCTACAGGTAGCTTTAGCTGAACACTGTGCAGAGCTTGCAAAAAACTAACTTGTAGTTTTAGCTGAACACTGTGAGGAGGACGCACTACACTAACTTGTAGCTTTAGCTGAACACTGTTCGGAGGACGCACTACACTAACTTGTAGCTTTAGCTGAACACTGTGCAGAGGTCGCACTACACTAACTTGTAGTTTTAGCTGAACACTGTTCAGAGAACGCACTACACTAACTTGTAGCTTTAGCTGAACACTGTGCAGAGGTCGCACTACACTAACTTGTAGTTTTAGCTGAACACTGTGAGGAGGACGCACTACACTAACTTGTAGCTTTAGCTGAACACTGTGCAGAGGTCGCACTACACTAACTTGTAGTTTTAGCTGAACACTGTGAGGAGGACGCACTACACCAACTTGTAGCTTTAGCTGAACACTGTGAGGAGGACGCACTACACTAACTTGTAGTTTCAGCTGAACACTGTGCAGAGGTCACACTAAACTAACTTGTAGCTTTAACTGAACACTGTGAGGAGGATGCACTACACTAACTGTAAATAGTCTAGCTGCCTGACTGTGGTACTAATAGGATCAAAAGAACACCAGCAATTTTCTTCAGGTAGCTGTAAATACTGTAACAAGACAAGCCTGCCTGTCAGTAGGAAGATAACAGGAACGGATCTAGCTAAACTGAATACAGCGTATATATATATATATATATATATATATATATATATATATATATATATATATACACAACACCTGGGATGCATATATTTACACAATACACTGTAAATGCAGCTAACTCACTGACTGTCCTGCCTAATCTAGCTAACTCAAATGAAATGACACTGTCTCTCTCTCTCTCTCTAAGCACGCCGGAACACACTACACAGGGCCGCCATGCAGGCGGCCTTATATAGTGTGGGGCGTGTTCTAAACCCGCTGAGCCATAATTGGCCAAAGCCACCCTGGCTTTGGCCAATTACAGCTCTCTCTAATGACGGCGGTGTGATTGGCCAAGCATGCGGGTCATAGTGCATGCTTGGCCAATCATCAGCCAGCAATGCACTGCGTGGCCGCAGTGAATTATGGGCTGTGACGCGCCACACGAATTTGGCGCAAATGGCCCATATCGGTCGCAATTCGGCGAATGGGCGAACAGACGATGTTCGAGTCGAACATGGGTTAGACTCGAACATGAAGCTCATCCCTAATTCTGATCAAGGTCCCTGCTTTGAAAGTGAGTTCTTCCAGGAGTGGTGTCAAGAAGACACATACGACCCCATACCACCCAGAGGGTACCGAAGCATGTGAGAGATTTAATCGTACCCTGATACAACTGTTGGACTGGCCCATTAAAAAAAGAACCAGATGGACCCATTACTTGGCTGAAGTGGTCTGAAAGTATAACCGTACGGTGCACTCAGCGACAGGACTCTCCCCTTATCACGTTATGTTTTGTTGTACTCTTGGGGGCCCCACAGACCTATGGGGTGTCGTCTCCACTGAAGAACTAGAGTATACTCCAGCATATTGGATTCAAGAGTGGAGGCGACGGCTGTCAGAAGTCCAACAGTTTATTAACCACTTGCCGACCGCCGCACGACGATGTACGTCGGCAGAATGGCACGGGCAGGCAAAAGGACTTACAGGTACGTCCTTGCCTGCCCACGGGCGGGGGGTCCGATCGGTGCCTGCGGCGGTCGGATTCTCGTCAGGAGCGGTGAGAGGTGAGGGGGAGGCCACTCATTCGTGGCTCCCCCCTCGCGATCGCTCCTGGTGAATGACAAGCTTCCTCGGCTTCTGCATAGTAAACAGAAGCGGAGGAAGTGATGTCATCTCTCCTCGGCTTGGTATTTTCCATTCCGGCGCCGAGGAGAGAAGACATCGATATGTGTGCACAAACACTACACATACAGTAGAACATGCCAGGCATACATTACACCCCCGTTTACCTCCCGATCACCCCCCCCCCCCCCCCCCCCGTCACACTGACACCAAGCAGTTTTTTTTTTTTTTCCGCCAGTGTCACTAAGCGATTATTTTTCTGATCGCTGTATTAGTGTCACTGGTGACGCTAGTTAGGGAGGTAAATATTTAGGTTCGCCGTCAGCGTTTTATAGCGTCAGGGACCCCTATATACTACCTAATAAATGTTTTAACCCCTTGATTGCCCCCTAGTTAACCCTTTCACCCCTGATCACCATATAACTGTTACGGGTGACGCTGGTTAGTTCGTTTATTTTTTATAGTGTCAGGGCACCCGCCGTTTATTACCGAATAAAGGTTTAGCTCCCTGATCGCCTGGCGGTGATATAACTTAGGTTTTATGGTCAGATAGGGTCTGCGTCGCCCCAGGCAGCGTCAGGTTAGCGCCAGTACCGCTAACACCCACGCACGCACCGTACACCTCCCTTAGTGGTATAGTATCTGAACAGATCAATATCTGATCCGATCAGATCTATACTAGTGTCCCCAGCAGTTTAGGGTTCCCAAAAATGCAGTGTTAGCGGGATCAGCCCAGATACCTGCTAGCACCTGCGTTTTGCCCCTCCGCCCAGCCCAGACCAGCCCACCCAAGTGCAGTATCGATTGATCACTGTCACTTACAAAACACTAAACGCATAACTGCAGCGTTCGCAGAGTCAGGCCTGATCCCTGCAATCGCTAACAGTTTTTTTGGTAGCGTTTTGGTGAACTGGCAAGCACCAGCGGCCTAGTACACCCCGGTCGTAGTCAAACCAGCACTGCAGTAAAACTTGGTGACGTGGCGAGTCCCATAAGTGCAATTCAAGCTGGTGAGGTGGCATGCACAAGTAGTGTCCCGCTGCCACCAAGAAGAAGACAAACACAGGCCTGTCGTGCCCATAATGCCCTTCCTGCTGCATTCGCCAATCCTAATTGGGAACCCACCACTTCTGCAGCGCCCGTATTTCCCCCATTCACATCCCCAACCGTGTCTGCAGCAAGCGCGGATATAGGCGTGACACTCGCTATTATTGTCCCTCCTGTCCTGACAATCCTGGTCTTTGCATTGGTGAATGTTTTGAACGCTACCATACACTAGTTGAGTATTTGCGTAGGGTACAGCATTGCACAGACTAAGCACACTTTCACAGGGTCTCCCAAGATGCCATCGCATTTTGAGAGACCCAAACCTGGAACCGGTTACAGTTATAAAAGTTACAGTTACAAAAAAAAAACAATAAAAAAAAAATAAATAGTTGTCGTTTTATTGTTCTCTCTCTCTATTCTCTCTCTATTGTTCTGCTCTTTTTTACTGTATTCTATTCTGCAATGTTTTATTGTTATTATGTTTTAGCACGTTTGCTTTTCAGGTATGCAATTTTTTATACTTTACCGTTTACTGTGTTTTATTGTTAACCATTTTTTGTCTTCAGGTACGCCATTCAGCTGCAGCGCGGATTTATTTATCTTGACAGCAACAGCATTTGCTCCCACGATACATAAAGCCGTGACTCCAGCGGAGGTGATATATGCCGAAGCATGGGGGCAGCAGGGGCGGAGGAGCGATTTGCTCCTACCTTTTGCGGGAGGATGCCCCCATGCTTCGACATATATAAATGGTGCATGTATGCCCATCATTAGAAGTGGGTGGATGAAGGGGGGTATTCTAATGGTGGGCATACCCACCGATCAATCACTTTTTTTTCGTTCAGCCCACAGGCTGCATGAAAAAAAAAAGATTACAATATATGCCCAACAAGGACCAGCAACATACTGGTATGTTGCTGGACTTTGAGTGGTTATACCAGAATGATGCCTGCAGGTTTAGGTATCATCTTGGTATCATTCTTTTCAGCCAGCGGTCGGCTTTCATGTAAAAGCAATCCTAGCAGCTTATTAGCCTCTAGACTGCTTTTACAAGCAGTGGTAGGGAATGCCCCCCCCACCACTGTCTTCCATGTTTTTCTCTGGCACTCCTGTCCCAACAGGGAACCTGAAAATGCAGCCGGTGATTCAGCCAGCTGACCATAGAGCTGATCAGAGACCAGAGTGGCTCCAAACATCTCTATGGCTTAAGAAACCGGAAGCCACGAGCATTTCATGACTTAGATTTCGCCGGATGTAAACAGCGCCATTGGGAAATTGGAAAAGCATTTTATCACAATGATCTTGGTGTGGTCAGATGCTTTGAGGGCAGAGGAGAGATCTAGGGTCTAATAGACCCCAATTTTTTCAAAAAAGAGTACCTGTCACTACCTATTGCTATCATAGGGGATATTTACATTCCCTGAGATAACAATAAAAATGATTAAAAAAAAAAATGAAACTAACAGTTTAAAAATAAGATAAAAAAGCAAAAAAAATAATAAAGAAAAAAAAAAAAAAAGCACCCCTGTCCCCCCCTGCTCTCGCGCAAAGGCGAACGCAATCGTCAGTCTGGCGTCAAATGTAAACAGCAATTGCACCATGCATGTGGGTATCACCGCGAAGCTCAGATCGAGGGCAGTAATTTTAGCAGTAGACCTCCTCTGTAAATCTAAAGTGGTAACCTGTAAAGGCTTTTAAAAATGTATTTAGTTTGTCGCCACTGCACATTTGTGTGCAATTTTAAAGCATGTCATGTTTGGTATCCATGTACTCGGCCTAAGACCATCTTTTTTATTTCATCAAACATTTGGGCAATATAGTGTGTTTTAGTGCATTAAAATTTAAAAAAAGTGTGTTTTTTCCCCAAAAAATGCGTTTGAAAAATCACTGCGCAAATACTGTGTGAAAAAAAAATGAAACACCCACCATTTTAATCTGTAGGGCATTTGCTTTAAAAAATATATAATGTTTGGGGGTTCACAGTAATTTTCTTGCAAAAAAAAAATAATTTTATTATGTAAACAAAAAGTGTCAGAAAGGGCTTTGTGTTCAAGTGGTTAGAAGAGTGGGTGATATGTGACATAAGCTTCTAAATGTTGTGCATAAAATGCCAGGACAGTTCGAAACCCCCCCAAATGACCCCATTTTGGAAAGTAGACACCCCAAGCTATATGTCGAGTCCACGGAATATTTTATATTGTGACACAAGTTGCGGGAAAGAGACAAATTTGTTTTTGTTTTTTTTGCACAAAGTTGTCACTAAATGATATATTGCTCAAACATGCCATGGGAATATGTGACATTACACCCCAAAATACATTCTGTTGCTTCTCTTGAGTATGGGGATACCACATGTGTGAGACTTTTTGGGAGCCTAGCCGCGTACGGGACCCCGAAAACCAAGCAGCGCCTTCAGGCTTTCTAATGGCGTAAATTTTAGATTTCACTCTTCACTGCCTATCACAGTTTCGGAGGCCATGGAATGCCCAGGTGGCACAAACCCCCCCCCAAATGACCCTATTTTGGACAGTAGACACCCCAAGCTATTTGCTGAGAGGTATAGTGAGTATTTTGCAGACCTCACTTTTTGTCACAAAGTTTTGAAAATTGAAAAAAAAAAAAAAATTTCTTGTCTTTTTTCATTTTCAAAAACAAATGAGAGCTGAAAAATACTCACCATGCCTCTCAGCAAATAGCTTGGGATGTCTTCTTTCCAAAATGGGGTCATTTGGGGGGTTTTGTGCCATCTGGGCATTCCATGGCCTCCGAAACTGTGATAAGCAGTAAAGAGTGAAATCAAAAATTTACGCCCTTAGAAATCCTGAAGGCGGTGATTGGTTTTCGGAGCCCCGTACGCGGCTAGGCTCCCAAAAAGTCCCACACATGTGGTATCCCCGTACTCAGGAGAAGCAGCTAAATGTATTTTGGGGTGCAATTCCACATATGCCCATGGCCTGTGTGAGCAATATATCATTTAGTGACAACTTTGTGCAAAAAAAAAAAAAAAGTGTCACTTTCCCGCAACTTGTGTCAAAATATAAAATATTCCATGGACTCAACATGCCTCTCAGCAAATAGCTTGGGGTGTCTACTTTCCAAAATGGGGTCATTTGCGCGGGGGGGGGGGGGTTGTGCCATCTGGGCATTTTATGGCCTTCAAAACTGTGATAGGTAGTGAGGAGTGAAATCAAAAATTTACGCCCTTAGAAATCCTGAAGGCGGTGATTGGTTTTCGGGGCCCCGTACGCGGCAAGGCTCCCAAAAAGTCCCACACATGTGGTATCCTCATACTCAGGAAAAGCAGCTAAATGTATTTTGGGGTGCAATTCCACATATGCCCATGGCCTGTGTGAGCAATATATCATTTAGTGACAGCTTTTTTTAAATTTTTTTTTTTATCATTATTCAATCACTTGGGACAAAAAAATTAATATTCAATGGGTTCAACATGCCTCTCAGCAATTTCCTTGGGGTGTCTACTTTCCAAAATGGGGTCATTTGGGGGGGGTTTGTACTGCCCTGCCATTTTAGCACCTCAAGAAATGACATAGGCAGTCATAAATTAAAGGCTGTGTAAATTCCAGAAAATGTACCCTAGTTTGTAGGCGCTATAACTTTTGCGCAAACCAATAAATATACACTTATTGACATTTTTTTACCAAAGACATGTGGCCGAATACATTTTGGCCTAAATGTATGACTAAAATTGAGTTTATTGGATTTTTTTTTATAACAAAAAGTAGAAAATATCATTTTTTTTCAAAATTTTCGGTCTTTTTCCATTTATAGCGCAAAAAAAAAAAACGGCAGAGGTGATCAAATACCATCAAAAGAAAGCTCTATTTGTGGAAAGAAAAGGACGCAAATTTTGTTTGGGTACAGAATTGCATGACCGCGCAATTAGCAGTTAAAGCGACGCAGTGCCAAATTGTAAAAAGTGCTCTGGTCAGGAAGGGGGTAAATCCTTCCGGGGCTGAAGTGGTTAAGGATCGAACTTGGGTAGAACGAGACGAGTCAAGAAAAGAGGTCTATGACCTGAAACCTGGAGACAGGGTCCTGATGCGGCTCAAAGGTGCACATCAGCAGGGCAAGCTACAAACTCCATGGGAGGAAGTGCCTGGAGTGCCAGTCTATGATATCCAGAAAGAAGGTACCCAAGACAAGCCAAGACGGCTACACCGCAGGCTTTTTAAGGCCATTAGAAACTACAGAGAGATTCCTGAGACCTTGTCTAGAGGGCCAGAAGAACAGGTTCCAGTGGCACCACCATTAGAGAATCAGTGGTGGCTACTCCCTGTTCCCTCACTACTATCTTCAAGGCCTGCAGAAGAATGTGCAGGTTTAGACAGTCTTATGCAGCCCAATGATTGCTCGGCTCAGGTTCTTACTCCTACTGTGGAGCCCTCTGGCCCACTGTCTACTGAAACGTCTGAAAGTGAGCATGTGTCTTTGACTGGTCCTGAAGAAGAACCTGAACCTCAGCCCTTAAGATGCTCCCAGAGGCTTAATGAAATGCCTAAAAGTGAGGATGTGCCTCCACCTGTTCACAGAGGAGAGTCTGGAACCCAACCCTTGAGGTGCTCCCAGAGGTCTAACTTTGGGAAACCACCTGAACGCTTTGCGCAAAAAGACTTTGTATGGTCTGTAAACTTGCCTGGAATTGCAAGTTCAAGTGGGGTGGAGTGTGGCGGAGTGCCTCTTTATCTACAGCCAGGTGCAGTTCCCTTCAATTCAAACTCCCACAATACTCTGGGCTCCCAGCATCCCCTGAGCTCTTTGACACGCCATATAAATTTCAGCTCCTCCCTGCTTCCTGTGCTCAGAGAAACCCTACCTGATGGGACAGCAGTGATTGGGCAAGTGAACTGTCACCAGGTGCTTGGTTCTCCCATATTAAGTCTGGTGTGTGGGCCACCAGCAGTGAGCACAAGAGCACGCAGCATCTATCTAAGCCCAGTCACTGGAGAGGACTTTGCTACAGTCCATGTGGAGAGGCTGTCCATACAGTGGGGTGGCCCTATCTTCAGCCACCAGAACCTCCTGATTGAAGACAACAGCAGCAGTGCCAGTGTGAAGCCTGTGCCAGTCACAGATTCAAACCAGCCAGGAGCTTTTAAGAACCTTCCTTCATAAGGACATGTCAGGACTAATGTCTTCTCTCTCTTTCAGAAGTTGAACTGAACTCATGAACTCTACTGCCATCTAGTGGCCATTTGTATAATTGTTCTAATTTCTTCTGTTAGATCAATGTTCTATACTGCACCACCTTGCTCAAATTATATCCCCTATGCAATGTTATGTTGACCGTCTGTCAGAGAGTCCCCTTGGGCATGCGCGCTGTTGGTGGGCATCGCGGCGCGTCGGCGCGCGTCGGCAGGCGCGCGCGCCCGGTGTTTGGCGCCAACCTGCCTATTTAAGCCATCTGCACAGGGGGCTCGGTGCTGTCCGATCTTCAGCTTCCTGTGTTCCTGCTTCCTGTTTCCTGTTTCCTGTTTGATTCCAATCTCCTAACCACCGGCCTGTCTCTGTTCCTCCTTGTTTGCTGCCTGCCACTGATCCCGGACCGTCCTGACTACGAATCTGCCTGCTCCTCTGTACTGCGTTGCCCGCCTGCTACCGACCTCTGCCTGTGACCGACCAACCCGCTCCACTCCTGCTCTGCACCCACTGCCTGCGCTCCAGTTGACTGGTGATCTCCATAACCATCTTAACCGGGATCTTCCTGCAGCTACCCGCCAGGCTCTCATACCACTCTGTGCTCCCGTGCCTCCTGTCCATACTACCAGGGGCCGGTAACCAGATACGTAAGGGAGGCCTCCCCCTGCTACATCGGGCTCACCTGTCTGCTACGCACAAGTCTGACAGTATCGGACAGCCATGTCCGAGCCCGAGCAGGGAACCTCCCCCATGGAGGAACTGTGTAGACACCTGGCGGGTCTCACGCAAGCTGTGAAGAGCCTCCAGGAAGGCTACACAAGACTGGAAGAACAAGTTCAGGTCCTGTCAGTTCCAACCCATCCACAAGCTGCTTCATCGGCCGGAGCACCCTCAGTAGTTATGCTACCTCCAGAGCCTAAGGTACCCGTACCAGAAAGATTTGCGGGGGACCGCAGTAAATTTCGTGCCTTCCGCAATGCCTGCGAGCTTTACTTCGCCCTGCAACCTCGCACTTTTTCCTTGGAGGCGACCAAGGTGGGCTTTGTGATCTCCCTCCTGTCTGGTGAACCACAGACCTGGGCTCACCGCCTCCTGGAACGGAAGTCTGGAGCACTGGACAACCTTGATGCCTTTTTCACCGTCATGTCCCAGTTGTATGAGGATCCTCAGGTAACAGCGACTGCCGAAGCCGCCCTACACGCCCTTCAACAGGGGCGTAGAGCCGCAGAGGACTATGTGGTGGAATTTAGGCGATGGAGTTCCGACACTAGTTGGAATGATGCGGCTTTACGTTATCAATTCCGCATGGGGTTGTCTGATCCCTTGAAGGATGAGTTAGCACGGGTCGGTGTACCCCAAACCTTGGATGAACTCATCAATCTGGCTATTCAGATCGACCGACGCCTCAGAGAGCGTCGCTCCGAGAGGTCTACCAGCCAATTCCGCCCTACCTGGATGCTACCCAAGGTTCCAAGCTCTCCCAGCCAGTCCTTCCCGGCACCGGCCACATCAGTTCCTGACACCTCTGAACCAATGCAACTCGGGCTATTCCGCCCTTCTCTCGATCCAGAAGAACGCCAACGCCGAAGAGTTAACAATCTCTGCATGTACTGTGGGGAGCCGGGACACTTCGTGAGGTCTTGCCCAAATAAGACACGTAAGTCGCTTAAGTCGCTGTCCATCTCTTCAATTTGTGCACCTGCTTTCTCTAAACCTGTTAATCATCTTGCTCTGTCTATCACCCTACAGCTTCCAGGAAAGATTATTCCAGCTACAGTCATCATTGATTCAGGAGCCTGCAGCTGCTTTATTGACCTGACCTTCGTTGCCAACCATCACATTCCTCTTCAGCCCAAAGTCCGGGGACTCTCGGTACATCTCGCAGATGGCTCCTCTCTTCGCTCCGGCCCTGTCACGCAGGAAACCATTCCTTTGTTGGCCACCATGGGCCCTAACCATCAAGAACTTCTGCGCCTGGATGCCATCTCCTCTCCCCTTTTTCCCATCATATTGGGGATGCCATGGTTACAGGCCCATAACCCCAGCATTGACTGGTCCAGTGGAGAAGTCAAGTTCTTGTCTCATTACTGCCGACAACACTGCTTACATACAAATTCTGCTGAGTCTACCCAATTACTCTGTTTAGACACCGAATCCGAGCTTCAACAGGTGGTCCCTGCACCCTATTGGGACTTTCTGGACGTCTTTAGCAAAAAAGGAGCAGAGGCCTTACCGCCTCATAGGCCTTACGATTGCCCAATCGAGCTATTACCTGGAGCAGAAGTTCCCTTTGGAAGGATTTTCCCACTGACAGAGCAGGAGCTGGATACTCTAAAAATATATATCGACGAGAACCTGAAGAAAGGGTTTATCCGCCCATCTACCTCTCCGGCCGGGGCTGGCATATTCTTTGTGGAGAAAAAGGACCATTCCTTGCGTCCTTGTATCGACTATCGGGAATTGAACAAAGTAACAATCAAGAACCGCTACCCGCTACCCTTAGTGCCCGAACTCTTCCAGAGATTAGGATCCGCAGTAATCTTTACCAAGCTAGATCTCCGTGGTGCCTACAACCTGATCCGCATTCGAGAAGGAGATGAGTGGAAGACAGCCTTTCGCACCAGATTTGGACATTACGAATACCTTGTCATGCCCTTCGGTCTGTGCAACGCACCTGCTACGTTCCAACATTTTGTCAACGACATCTTCCGTGACTTCCTGGATCTTTATGTTATTGTCTACCTAGATGATATCCTGATCTTTTCCTCCTCAGTCTCAGATCATCGCAGGCATGTCGGAAATGTGTTAGCCCGTCTCAGGCAGCATGGACTTTATGCTAAACCAGAAAAATGCCAATTCGAACTTCAAAGCATCCAGTTTTTAGGCCTAATCATTTCTGTTGATGGTATAAAAATGGATCCGCAGAAAGTATCTGCCATTCTGGAGTGGCCCGCTCCCTCCGATAAAAAAGGGGTTCAAAGGTTCATCGGCTTCTCGAACTTCTACAGGAAGTTCATTAGGGGCTTCTCTACAATAATTGCCCCCATCACCGAAACAACCAGACAAGGGAATCGATTCCAGTGGTCCCTTGAGGCACAATCTGCCTTCGAAAAACTCAAGGAGCTGTTCACCTCCGCCTCAATTTTAAAACACCCGGATCCTGCTCTACCATTCGTCCTTGAAGTGGACGCTTCGGAGGTCGCAGTCGGAGCTGTTCTGTCCCAACGGCAAGGCCCAAAGGCCCTTCTCTACCCAGTGGCCTTTTTCTCCCGCAAACTCTCTTCAGCGGAGAGAAATTATGATGTTGGCGATCGGGAGCTTCTGGCCATTAAATCCGCTTTGGAGGAGTGGCGTTATCTACTGGAGGGTGCAGCACACCCTATCCTGGTCTATACGGACCACAAAAATCTGGAGTATCTCCGAACAGCCAAAAGACTGAAACCCCGACAAGCAAGATGGGCTCTATTCTTCTCCAGATTTCAGTTTCATATAACGTATAGACCTGGTTCCAAGAATACCAAGCCGGATGCTCTTTCTCGTATGTTCCCTGATTCTGGTAAACCTGAGCATCCGGACACCATTCTTTCATCCGGAAATTTTCTTTTGCTTCAAGTGGATCTATTATCCCGCATAAAACAAGCTTCTTTTAATTGGACCCCAAGTTCCGGAGAGCTGGTGAGGGCCCAGGATGGTCTTTTTTGGCACAAGGGTAAAATCGTAGTCCCTGAAGATTTGAGGGTGGCAGTGCTGGAGCTCTGCCATGATCATAAGATGGCTGGACATTTCGGTGTGCTGAAGACAACGGAGTTAGTGCAGCGCACATTTTGGTGGCCTTTGTTAGTGAACGACTGCAAGAGCTATGTAGAATCTTGTACCACCTGTGCCCGGAACAAGAATAGCCGGACTAGAGCCTGGGGTCTGTTAAAGCCATTACCTGTCCCGGAAAGACCGTGGAAGATGATATCAATGGATTTCATTGTAGAGCTTCCCCAGTCAGAGGGTTTCTCTACCATTTTTGTCGTCGTAGACAGGTTAACCAAGATGGCTCACTTCCTGCCGATGAAGGGCACACCCTCGGCCATGGAGACAGCAAAGGTCTTCATTAAAGAGATTGTCAGGTTGCACGGAGTCCCATCGAACATCATATCTGATCGTGGTGTTCAGTTCACCTCACGGTTCTGGAAGGCTCTCTGTAATTCCCTGGAAATCGAGCTGGCACTCTCCTCCGCTTATCATCCCCAGACTAATGGGCAGACGGAGAGAACTAATCAAACTTTGGAGCAATACCTCCGCTGTTTCTCATCTTTCTCTCAGGACAACTGGGTCTCTCTGCTGCCAATCGCTGAGTTCTCCTATAACAACTCTCTACATTCGGCCATTAAGCAAACACCGTTTTTTGCCAATTACGGATTCCACCCGTCCTTTCTGCCCAGGTCCTTACCTGAATGTGCGATCCCTGCGGTCTCTGAGACCATGGACTTCTTTCTTTGTAACAACAAACTCTTGCAGGACACCATGGCTAAGACCCAAGAGTATAATAAAAAGATGTTTGACAGGAAGAGGCGGGGAGAGCTCATCCTGGAACCTGGCAACCAGGTTTGGTTATCCACGACCAATATAAGAATGGCCTGTCCTTCAAGGAAATTGGGCCCCAAATTCTTGGGTCCATTTACAGTCAAGAAGAGGATTAACAATGTGGCCTACGAACTCAATCTACCTAGTACCCTGAAGATTCATCCGGTCTTTCACGTTTCATTGTTGAGACCTGTTGTACCCAACACTTTTGCTGGTCGAAGTACTGACCCACCAGAACCCATAATGGTCGATAGCAAGGAAGAATTCGAGGTGGAAGCTATTCTGGATTGCAGGAAAAGACGCAACCAGTTGCAGTATTTGATCAAATGGAAGGGGTACGGACCAGAGGATAACTCCTGGGAGCCAGAGGGCAACTTACATGCCGAAGAGCTTCTGAGGTCTTTTAGGAATACCCACGCTTCCAAATTGGCACAGTTGGACATCCGGAGGCTGCCCTTGAGGGGGGGGCACTGTCAGAGAGTCCCCTTGGGCATGCGCGCTGTTGGTGGGCATCGCGGCGCGTCGGCGCGCGTCGGCAGGCGCGCGCGCCCGGTGTTTGGCGCCAACCTGCCTATTTAAGCCATCTGCACAGGGGGCTCGGTGCTGTCCGATCTTCAGCTTCCTGTGTTCCTGCTTCCTGTTTCCTGTTTCCTGTTTGATTCCAATCTCCTGACCACCGGCCTGTCTCTGTTCCTCCTTGTTTGCTGCCTGCCACTGATCCCGGACCGTCCTGACTACGAATCTGCCTGCTCCTCTGTACTGCGTTGCCCGCCTGCTACCGACCTCTGCCTGTGACCGACCAACCCGCTCCACTCCTGCTCTGCACCCACTGCCTGCGCTCCAGTTGACTGGTGATCTCCATAACCATCTTAACCGGGATCTTCCTGCAGCTACCCGCCAGGCTCTCATACCACTCTGTGCTCCCGTGCCTCCTGTCCATACTACCAGGGGCCGGTAACCAGATACGTAAGGGAGGCCTCCCCCTGCTACATCGGGCTCACCTGTCTGCTACGCACAAGTCTGACACCGTCATTGTTTAGTAAAGTAGAAATTGCATATCACAACTGGTCTGATCATTTGGCTGATACCATTACACAACAGAACCAAAGGTTGTTTCATCCTGGAAATATGGACTTTATTTTTAAAATAATCTTTCAATCATACTTGATCAAAACATTGTCCCAGTCTTTACTGCTGAACACTTTCAGGTGTTTTGTTCCTATTGTGTTTATAGTTTCAAAGGCAAAAGGGGGCATTCACTATATCTTGAATCTTAAAGCACTAAATGTTTTCATTCAAGCCCATAAGTTCCAAATGGAACAAACAATGTTGGTCATGCTTCCCTCCATCAGGGGAATTTCCTTGCCTTGGCGGACAGCAAAGATGCACTTTTACACATAGACAGCTTTGCGTGCACACCAGTGCTATTTGCGGTTTGCCATGGGGCCCTCTCCACTACCAGCTCAAAGCCTTTCCATTCAGCCTTCCCTGTCCAATTGGGTGTTCACTAAGGTGGTAGCCCCAGGCATGGTTTTTCTGCTCTCCTGGGGCATTCCACAATTGGGCTATCTGGATGATCTCCTCATACGAGAATACCCTCCCCACACTGGTGGTTAGCAGCAGTGAAGTTTAAAGCCTAAGTTTAGTTACAAAAAATAAAAAGCACACGTGACATTGGTTACCATCAGTGTGATATGCCCCCCTGTGCTGCTGTATCCTGGTTTAGGTAAAATCTTCCTCTGTTGATTCCCACCCCCCCCACCACCACCACCACCACCACACACATACCCCTGCCGTGATCTTCCATTGTGGTGTGGGGTTAATAGAACCGAGGGAGCTTTGAGAGGCAGTAGTCAAGATTGTCCAACTTTGCCCACCCTTTCCTTCCAGGTCCTTCATTCTTAGAAACAATATCATAACTTTCAATGAATGAAACAGGATCTATGAATGGAGGACAGGCAGAATAAAGTTCTGCCCCCTCCATTCATAGATTGTGTTTCAGTGGATACATCTTATTAATATATGCACAGACCATCTGTTTTATTGATTGACCACCATACATTGTTTGGGATAATGACACAAGCTGGCTTTATTTGGGTATTTTTTTTGTTTTTCCGTTCAGCTAGCAGGCTGAATGAAAAAATTAAATAAAAAAAGGCTCTATCTACACAAGCGAGGTGGAAGAAGAACCCCCCCCCCCCCCCCTTAGGACATTGTAATCTGACAGTGGGACCCGACAGAATACACTGAACAGTGGCTGCAGCTGCTGGTCGACAAAAGTTGGGCTGCTGCATGTGCAAGAACCCATCTGTCATATGAAGATTTGATTGGGCAGAAGTAGCCAATTTGGAGGAAATCTTGATTTGAAAAGGAGCCACAGTTATGTAATCCTAGAGTGTCTCTATCAACACTGAATAAAAATAATATAAATATCATTTTATCATGACATGTCCATAAATTAAATGTATTTGTTTTTTATATCTTGATATTTTTATAGAACAGGATAAGATTATCACTAGAACATAATTATATTCCCCAATCTTATGCATAAACCCTTGTGCTTAGTGAAAAATATGTGTTTAAACTAATAAATTAAAAGATAAAAACATACTCACAAACCACATAAAAAGAAGCTCTAGCTTTGAGTAAGGGGGCTTGACCCCCAAAATGTGTCAGCTGTGGACGTCATCTGTCTGGACCAATGGGGTTCCAGGGCTGGCTTCAAGGCCTGAGCTTGTGTCACATTATCTTTTTATGGGATTTGTGAATATGTTTTTATCTTTTGAGAAAGATATTACGGTACTGCGCACTGCTAGAGATTATATACAATTTCTAATATTACTCAACAATGAATAAATAATCTGGTGAATCACTCACACCTTCCACACTCTCATAGTTATGTGATCCAACTAAAATGAAATAATATTAGTGCTGCTCTTCACCTTAATATTCAAACAGTTTGTGTATTTATACCGTGTTCAAAAATATAAGGTGCAAATCCTGCCACGGTATTGCTAACACACCCTATAGCAGTTCTCTATAAGTGTATGTATCACACATTAAATAAAATGTCCACCAAAATAAAGTCCATCAATAAGGTGTATCCATAAGTGTCTCCTTATATTTTTAGATCATACACTGTAATACACGTTTATGATCAGTGCTTTTCAGGTAAAAATTCACTGTGTGTGTATTACTCGTACTGCATGCTGTGCTCTATCCCTCCACCGGGTGCGCTCTCACCTGGGATAATGGATCATATGTAGAAATAGTGCTTTTGTCCTACCCAGTAGGACTGGAAATACTGTTCCTTGGGTTCGTGTTAGAATCACTTCCTTCTTCTCCTGCCAATTCCTCCCATTAGCCATGAACATATAAATACAAGAATGCCAATAGTGCTTTATTTTTAAAATCTCCAAACTTTACACTCACATTTAAAAAGTGGTTACAGTGCATCAGACTGTAAATCGCTTTTTTTTTTTTTTAAATGTTTTTATTGTGCACAGCAGAAGTATACATACAATGCATAGTACATATATTACATCAGCAAACATATCGCCAAAAAAAAACATAGCAGTCATAGTGCAAATAGCTCTGTAACTAAAATATGACGTTCCGAACACCAAACCTACCCTATGTTGAGACAGACATGTGCAGTTTTTTTTTTTTTAATTTTGAAATTTAGTACAACGTATTAATTCAGAACAGCATAGAAAGAAAGAAACTTCCCTCCCCCCTCCCCCCCCCGGGATGTAGACATTTCAGTTTTCCTGTTCATTCAGTAGACATTAATACCCGGCCTGTCCATAGAAAAGGGAGTAGAACAAGCGATATCCATCCACCATATATATATATTTTTTTTTTTAAAGAAAAAAAATTAAATAGACTAAGGCCCTTCCTCATCCAAGGTATTCTCAGAGTCTATCCACCTGAACCAAACCTCCCTAAACTTCTTGGTAGCCCCTCTAGCTTCATAGGTCATTTTGTACATCATCAAATCTGCATTTATTATTTTAATCCACATCCCCAGCATTAATTTTTCCTCATGTATTCATCTCCTCGGATTGAGCTTTTTTACTCTAAAGTAGAGGATTCGTAGGAACAATTTAGTGTGTGCATTCATCTCCTCTTGGTCAAAAATCCCAAGCAAACACCTCATGGGAGAGCAAATATTTGGTAAAGCAAAGTTATCTGATATAAATTCAGTGACCTGAGACCATAGCGGTCTCACCTTTATGCACTCCCACACCATATGTACAAAAGTGCCCTCCTCTTTCCCACATTTATGGCAAGTAGCAGAATCCCTCCTATGCATTTGATGTAATCTAGCTGGTGTATAGTACTGTTGGTGCAAATATCTATACTGAATCATTCTATCAGTAGAGGAGATAACAGATACCAAGAATGTGTCCAATACCTCCTGCCACAGTTCCTCCGACAACTCAGAGACAATCATCTCCCATCTCTCCCTGGCTCTCGAAGTTAAGGTCACCTTCCCCGGGCCCACCGCCCCATAGTATCTGGAAACCTGCTTAGACGCATCCGGGTCAATCAGAACTCTTTCAAGGTCAGTGTTCTGTACCCGAATCTCAGACCCACCAAACTGGGTATATGCTGCATGCTTTAGTTGCGCATATCTGAAGAGCCAAGTCCTAGGCACCCCAAATTGCTCTCTCAACTGGGCAAAAGTACACAGACGGCCATCCCTACAAATGTGGTGCAAATATTTAATACCATATTTCGCCCATGTCACTGGACCATCAGAGAGTTTCATAAACTCCCCCAAGGAGCGGTTGCACCATAGAGGACTGTTAGGAGATAACCACAAGGGATCATCCCCTCTCTGTTGAGAACACAGATGAAAGACCTTCCCCGGTAACGACATTACCGAACCCACCTTTCTCCCCGGAATCCCCTTCCTATATAGTATGTTCTGAAAGGTTTCCTGTGAAGTGGAAATTGCAGCCTCCAACAAGGTAGTTGCATTGGGTGTCTGTGAAGACAGCCGCCAATGCAGAAAAGAGAACTGTGAGGCCAAAAAATAGGAGCGCAGATCCGGAAGGGCCATCCCTCCCAATGTAACTGGTAATTTCAAGAGACACCCTGGGAGCTTTAGAGCCCCACAAAAAACCTACAATAATGCAGTCAATGTGCCTAAAGACCTGTAATGTCACAAAAACTGGGGAGTTTGAGAGGATATAGAGAAACTTGGGTAGGAAAATCATCTTAAACAGATTTATCCGTCCCATCAAGGTAATCGGCAAGTTCTGCCACCTTTGAACCTTCTCCCGAAACTTTCCCACAATCGGTGACAAATTGGTCTCCAGGAACTTAGAGATGGGTAGTTGAATCTCAATTCCCAAATATCTGAAAGATGTGGATAGTGGAATGGGGCACTCCGGTGGGGCTCTCACCTCCTCATCAATGGGGAAAAGGGAGAACTTTTTCCAGTTTATACGGAATCCGGAATAGTCTCCTAACTCCTGAATCAGTCGGAAAGCTTCCAGGAGCGAGGGTCCGGGATCCTGCAGATATAGCAACATGTCATCTGCATGGAGTGACACTTGCTCCTCGAATCAGTCAATCGTGGACTAGACCTTAGTTGGACTGCTAAAGGCTCTATAGCCAGGGCAAACAGGAGGGGTGAAAGTGGACACCCCTGCCTGGTGCCCCTAAATATAGGGAAGGGGTCTGAGATAAACCATTAACCCTTATTCTGATCAGTGGATCTGTATACAACAGCCGCACCCAGGAGATGAAAACAGGGCCAAAGCCATAGGACTTCAATAGGTGAAACAAGTACGGCCACTCCACCGAGTCGAAGGCCTTTTTTGTATCCAAAGAAGCCACCACTCTAGTCCCGGAGTTGTCGTGAACAGTCTGAAGATTCAGAAAAAGCCTCCTAATATTCATTTGGGTGCACCTACCCTGGATAAATCCTGTTTGATCTGCATCTACCAATTTGGGGATGACTGCCTGCAGCCTTCCTGCAATTATTTTGGCCAATATTTTTGTATCAACGTTCATCAACGAGATCAGAGGGTACGAGTCACACTCCCGGGATCCTTCCCCCCTTTAGAGATCAAAACAACCAGAGCTTCCCTCATAGAAGGGGGTAATCCACCATCCGACCTGGCCGCATTGAACACTTTAAGCAAACGGGGAGCTAAACCATATCGAGAGGCACAGTACCACTCCGATGGAAGACCGTCTAAACCAGGGGATTTTCTAGGGGAAAAGGAGGCAATCGCCTCCTCCACCTCCTCTCCCGTAATGCCAACCTCCAGAGCAGCGCTGTCATCGTTAGTCAATTTAGGGAGATCAATGTCATCTATGTATGTTTCCATTTCTTCTGTCCCCAGAGGAGCACAAGACTTATAGAGATCTTTATAGAATAGAACAAAAGTATTCAAGATATCCGCCGAGTCACAGACTTCCAACTTGCAGTCATCAAAGACCGATTTGATATGGACCGAAACATATTCCGGCCGTGCCAAGTATGCCAGTAATCTGCCATTCTTGTCGCCAAATTCAAATATAAGCCTGCGCTGGGCCAGGCTAAGCTTCGTGGTATGGTCAGTTAGTGCTGTCTTGTACTCCCTGGCTCTCATCCGCAATGTCAGCAACCTCTCCTTCATTGGGTTCCTAACATATTCTGCCTCCGCCAGGGACACCTCCGTTTCCTTATGCTGCATTGTGGAGGCCAGCTGTTTTTAAAAACCATTTACTTCCGCTATAAACACCCCCCGCAGGGTGGCTTTAGAGGCTTCCCATTTAAGAAGAAAGGACCCAGAGCCAGCATTGTCAACCCAATAATATTTGATAGCCTCTGTGCACTTGATTTTTACATATTCTTCCTGAAGCTAGCTAGCCTCCATCCGCCAGAGGCGCAACCCAGGCTTCGGTCCCAGATTAAGTTCCAAGAGCATAGGGGAGTGATCAGACAGTGCTCTGGGCAAGTAAGACACTTTCTTAACTAATGTCATTCCCTCCCCCTCAGTCTGGATAGTGTCTATTCTGGAGAGCGTCTTGTGCGTTTCCGAATAGCAGGAATATTCCCTAACATCAGGATGGTGAAAACGCCAGACGTCTCTAAAACCATGAATAGACAACCACCCCGCCAGGGGGGCAGGGGTGCCAATAGTCCCCCCCAGCCTATCCAAAACTGAATCAGAGTCTGAATTGAAATCACCCAAAATGAAAATCCTCCCTTCCGCTACCTCATATGTATCCTTCATCATATCATCCAGATGAGTTAACGCAAAGGGAGGAGGAACATACAAGTTCACAAATGTTAGCAACTTATTCATTACCTGCAAAACCAGTATAACGTACCGCCCTTTAATGTCAGTTCGTACCGTGTGAATAGATATGGGCATTGCCTTGGTGACCAAAGGGGAGACTCCCCTCACATATGAGGAATAGCTGGAATGATAAGCCCCAGCTATGTGAGCCCTTTTTAGGGAAAGAAGCCTGGACCCCTGAAGGTGAGTCTCCTGGAGGAGTATTAGGTGAGGTTTGTATTTTTTTATATAATCAAATATCAAAGAGCGTTTAAATTTAGCGTTTAGGCCTCTGACATTCCAGGCCAGAAGCTTAAGATTTACCTCCATGACGGGTACATATAAAGAAAGAGAAGAATTGAGTGGAGGTGTTCCCTCCACCTTTGGGTATGATTATCTATAGAGTTGGGTCTCCAGGCTCCTCCCCCCACACAGATAACATAGCACTTTAGGCCTTGGGTAATACCTAATGCAAAACCACCGAATGAAGACAATCCCATCTGTACGCTAACATAGAACCCTTGCCCTAAAAAAAACCCCAACTTCCCCCACCCCCCTCCCCGCACCCAGCCCCAACTTGCCAGGCACTTTATTCCCATAACCTGAGTTTGAGTAGGTAACAGAGGTGCGACTTAGAACTGTCACATGAGACCGGTCACCAAGGGGCGGCCGTCTCTTACCTTATACTCAACAACTATTCTCCTGTCAAGAGACAAGAGATGTTAGAAAAGAAGCCGGAAAAAAATTATTTGCCTTTCCCTCTCCTTCCTGTAACTTTTAAAGAAATAAAAAGGTCTAATACTAGGTAATTGTAGTGCCTAGAGCATCTTGCAGACTTAGCATATATTACTGGCAAGTGACATAAACAGTCTCAATATCTGCAAAAATAATAAAAGAATGATATGAAAAGAAACCAAAAAAAATTGTGTTCTGTTCCTCAGGTTGTTTGTCCCATGGGAGGATCATCAAACTTGTATATCCGTACTAGTGTAGATACGTATTCTAGAACTTTACAGTGTCAAGAACAGCTCTAAATGCCAACACAGAAAATAAGGCAGAAAAAAAAACGGAACATCTCAAACTAAATCAAATCGACCCCCTCCAGGCATATATGGGAAGCCGTCGTTATGAGGAGACAGAATATCATTGAAGAATAATCATCAAATAAAACAGAAAAAAACAATCCAAAAAAATTTTTGCTGACATTTCTTCTTTTTTTGTCCCCCCATCCTGTGTTTCCTCCATACGACGCAATCATGGCGGGTGGGGAGAAACCCTGTTTTGCTGGCGACCACGTGTATCCAACCACTCCGAGGCTTCAGTAGGGTTGTTGAAAAAGTATGTTTTCCCATTATCCACCACCCTCAGCTTGGCAGGGTAAAGCATGCTGTAAATCAGGCTAAGGTCTCTCAATCTCTACTTTACAGGTTGAAAGGAGGCCCACTGTTTTTGGGTAGCTGCAGAGAAGTCGGGATATATTGATATACGACATCCGTCGATCATTAAATCAGGGCCCGTCCGGGCTCCTCTCAGGATATTTTCTCGATCACAGAAGTGCAGTACTTTTGCTATCATGGATCTGGGGGGGGGGCTCCCTTCGGAGAAGCCCGTCCTGGGATGCGGTGCGCCCTTTCAATGGCGAACATGGTTGTAAAGGTGTTAGGAGGCATATGTTCCAACCCCACCAGCCTAATATTGTTCCTTCTCATACGTTCCTCCATGTCAGCCATCTTTAATGTATGTTCAGACAGTGTCTTCTTAGTAACTTGTGCTGCTGTATCCAAGGGTCTGACTATATCTTCCAGGAAAGTGATGCGACGATCTGTGAGCTGTGCTTTCTCCCTTAGTTTTTGCATGTCATGTTTCATGAAGGAAAATTCCACCTTCAGTTCCTCAAAGTGGTCTATTAACTTGTTCTGACATCCCTGTATGGCAGCCATGATCTGAGTTAGGGACAGCTCCTCTCCCCCCTCCGCAGTCCTGTCAGCACTGGCCCTGCAGTCTCTCAGCCTGTCTAAGGATCTCCCCCTCCTCAGCACATCAGCCCTCTGGGGTTTAGGACTCACCCTGTCCAGCTGAGGTGACGCCTGCTGCGGGCTATCCTCTGATCTGTGGAGCGGCGGCCATTCGTCCTCCTGTGTGCCGGCACCATTTTGGGAGCCCCAGGCATATTTCGCTAGCCGTTCTCCGGTCGATTTTGGCCGGGGGGGCGTACTTCACCATCCCCGGATGTTCCCAGGGTGTCCCTGTGCTCATCCCCTACACTCCTGAGAAGAAGTTTGGTGTCTTTCGCCCAGGATTACCACAGGATCTGCTGTCTGCTTACGAAGCTCCGTTCCCAAGCTCCTCACATGCCGCTCGCTGGCTCCACCCCGGACTCGTAAATCGCATGTTACATCAGCTTTGTACACCGGTATGAAATTCCGAGATGTTAAATTACCATGGGGGATCCCCCTGAGGAAGCCACATGTTCCTGTGGCGCAACACGTAGGGGAGGGGCTTTGACGTCATGATGCTCTAACAGTGGATGCCGAGGAGCACCGATTTGTGGTAATTTTTTTGTAAATTACTTTTTTATTAAATTTTATGACATATAAACAAACAACAGCCCGCAAAAGCAGGAACAACCACTGGATTACAGAGCAAAAATATTCCAGTGTAGAACAATTAAGGGCATAGAAAAGCAACAAAAGAAAAAGAACCCCCCCAAAACCAAATCCACAACAAAATCAAAAAGGGTAATAACCCAGCCCTGGTGTAGTTTTTTCTAGACAGATATGCCCACTACATTTCTCTCCAGCCGCAGGTGGGATTTATAGCGATTCCGTGCGGTGACTCTCTGCTCTATCTTACAGGAGAATATCTACTTATGCAGTTCTTTCCTCCCCGAACCACTCAGTTCCCTTACCAGGAGACGCAGTAACCTCTATGTACTTAAAGAAGCCGCCCATTGAACAAAAAAATTTTAACATTAGTCTCTGGTTGGTCTGCACTCCTCTAGTACTCCAAAAAAGAAAAAAAAATTATGAAAGAAAAACAGTTATCCTTCATGACTCAGCAGCGAACGCCAGGTAAGTGAATATATCTGATAATGTGGTTAGTCCGAGACTGTGTCCACTGAGGCCATCCACCCACCCCAGACCTTATAAAACTTGGTTAGAGCCCTTCTGCTCAAGTAGGTAGCTTTATTATAAGGTACTGCTTTGTTGACCAGAGACTTCCAGGCCTCCAATGTTGGGGTAGACGAGCTCTTCCATGATAGGACAATTCGTTTTTTAGCATAAAACAATAATAGGGTGAGAAGAGTCCGTATAGCCCTAGTAGTGGCCAAAAGTTCAACCAAATGCAACAAGCATACTTCAATAGACAGTGGGATTGAAACAGAGGTGACTGATTTATTGCATTTCGTTATAGCTTGCCAGTATGTTTTAATATGGGGGCAGTCACAAAATATGTGCATAAATTTCGCCATAGGCATTGAACATCTCCAACATAAAGACTGTTGGCTCCCAAACATTTTCACTAATCTAGCGGGGGTGAGGTAAATATTGAAAAGCTGTCCCCCACATGTCGTCCCAATCATACCTGTCTAACCCCGGGGCCTCCGCCTCCCAGGCAAGTCTGCACGGTTCCATTAATCTAACGGTTTCCTGGAAAAGATCCTTATATAGGCTAGAGACTGGTTTGACTAAGGAGTCACTGCTAGGGTGGCCACGGATTGCCCAGGATTGTCCCTTATTTCATATTTTTGTCCCGTGTCCCGGGTCCCGGGTACCTTCATTCCAGGACAATACAGTGTCCCGGAATGAAAAAAAAAGCCACACCGCCGGCTGGCACCAGTCCGACTCCGTCTCCAAGTCCGCCACCCTTATAATCATTATACAGTACAGTACACTGTTTAACACAGTAACACACACATCATATGCGCAGCTTAACTGGTTGCTAGGCTAGGGCCGCCCGCCCCGCGTCTAGCAACCAGTGACGTCAGCTGGCACCGTCCGTCACGTGGGAGTCAGTGCAGTGGGCACCCGCACTCTAGTCTACACGCTACAGCTGAGCAGCATGCCTACGAGAGAGAGAGAGCAGCCGCCAGCCTACCACACTTACTAGCCTGCCCTGTGCCCAGCCAGTCAGTGGTGCCTGCCAGTCCCAGTATCGGAGCCGCCGAGCCGACTACTCCAGCAGCCGGTGAAGCAGCAGCCAGCAGCGCAACCCGGGCCGACTCCGAGCTGCCCGACTTCGACTTCTCCAACTGTCTCCACTCCACAGTTCAACTTCTCTCTGTCCTGACTGAGCCGCCTCGTCCGAGTCCTCCCTCCGGCTCCCTGCCGCCCACGAGGTCCGCCCGCCAGACAAACTTCAGGTTAGTGTAACTTCCACTACCTAGTTACAGTGAGCAATGCACACTCCCTCTCAGTTCTGCTGCTGTCCCCAGACCCCCACCCCCTCAGTTCTGCTGCTGTCCCCCACACTCCCTCTCAGTTCTGCTGCTGTCCCCCACCCCCCTCAGATCTGCTGCTGTCTCCCACACTCCCTCTCAGTTCTACTGCTGTCCCCCACCCCCCTCAGTTACATAGTTAGTAAGGTTGAATAAAGACACCAGTCCATCCAGTTCAACCTGAGTGAGTGTGTGTCTACAACCCTGACCCTTGTCCCTAACCCTGTACATCACACATTCACATCAGTCCCTACCCTCAATCCAAGGTCCCCATTCATATACTAGGGCCAATTTTGGACAGAAGCCAATTAACCTACCAGCATGTCTTTGGAGTGTGGGAGGAAACCGGAGTACCCGGAGGAAACCCACGCAGGCACAGGGAGAACATGCAAACTCCAGGCAGGTAGTGTCGTGGTTGGGATTCGAACCAGCGACACTTTTTTACTGCTAGGCGAGAGTGCTAACCACTGCACCACTGTGCCGCCCTGCTGTCCCCCACCCCCCTCAGTTCTGCTGCTGTCTCCCACACTCCCCTCAGTTCTGCTGCTGTCCCCCCCAATCCCCCTCAGATCTGCTGCTGTCCCCCCCAATCCCCCTCAGATCTGCTGCTGTCCCCCCCAATCCCCCTCAGTTCTGCTGCTCTCCCCCTCCATCTTTCCTCCATGTCCCCCTCCGTTCTGCTGCTGTCCCCCTCCGTTCTTCCTCCGTGTCCCCCTCCATTCTGCTGTCCCCCTCCAGTTTTCCTCCGTGTCCCCCTCCATTCTGCTGCTGTCCCCCTCCGCCCTGCTGTCCCCCTCCGTTCTTCCTCTGTGTCCCCCTCCATTCTGCTGCTGTCCCCCTCCGTCCTGCTATCCCCCTCCGTTCTTCCTCTGTGTCCCCCTCCGTTCTTCCTCTGTGTCCCCCTCCATTCTTCTTCTGTGTCCCCCTCCGTCCTTCCTCCGTGTCTCTCTCCGTTCTTCCTCTGTGTTCCCCTCCGTTCTTCCTCCGTGTCCCCCTCCGTTCTGCTGCTGTCCCCCTCCGTTCTTCCTCCATGTCCCCCTCTGTTCTGCTGTCCCCCTCTGTTCTGCTGCTGTCCCCCTCCATCCTGCTGTCCCCCTCCGTTCTTCCTCCGTGTCCCCCACTGTCCTGCTGTCCCCCTCTGTTCTTCCTCCGTGTCCCCCTCCTTTCTGCTGCTGTCCCCCTCCGTTCTTCCTCCGTTTGCCCCTTTGTTCTGCTGCTGTCCCCGTGCGTTCTGCTGCTGTCCCCCTGCGTCCTGCTGTCCCCCTCCGTTCTTCCTCCGTGTCCCCCTCCGTTCTGCTGCTGTCCCCCTCCATTCTTCCTCCGTGTCCCCCTCCGTCCTGCTGTCCCCCTCCATTCTTCCTCCGTGTCCCCCACCGTCCTGCTGTCCCCCTCCATTCTTCCTCCGTGTCCCCCTCCGTTCTGCTGCTGTCCCCATCCGTTCTTCCTCCATTTGCCCCTTCGTTCTGCTGCTGTCCCCCTGCGTTCTGCTGCTGTCCCCCTGCGTCCTGCTGTCCCCCTCCTTTCTTCCTCCGTGTCCCCCTCCATTCTGCTGCTGTCCCCCTCCATTCTTCCTCCGTGTCCCCCTCCATTCTGCTGCTGTCCCCCTCCGTCCTGCTGTCCCCCTCTGTTCTTCCTCTGTGTCCCCCTCTGTTCTTCCTCTGTGGCCCCCTCCGTTCTTCCTCCGTGTCCCCCTCCGTTCTTCCTCCGTGTCCCCCTCCGTTCTTCCTCCGTGTCCCCCTCCGTTCTGCTGCTGTCCCCCTCTGTTTTTCCTCCATGTCCCCCTCCGTTCTGCTGTCCCCCTCTGTTCTGCTGCTGTCCCCCTCCGTCCTGCTGTCCCCCTCTGTTCTTCCTCCGTGTCCCCCACCGTCCTGCTGTCCCCCTCTGTTCTTCCTCCATGTCCCCCTCTGTTCTGCTGCTGTCCCCCTCCATTCTTCCTCCGTTTGCCCCTTCGTTCTGCTGCTGTCCCCCTGCGTTCTGCTGCTGTCCCCCTGCGTCCTGCTGTCCCCCTCCGTTCTTCCTCCGTGTCCACCTCCGTTCTGCTGCTGTCCCCCTCCATTCTTCCTCCGTGTCCCCCTCCATTCTGCTGCTGTCCCCCTCCGTTCTTCCTCCCTGTCCCCCTCCATTCTGCTGCTGTCCCCCTCCGTTCTTCCTCCATGTCCCCCTTCGTTCTGCTGCTGTCCCCCTCCATTCTGCTGTCCCCCTCTGTTTTGCTGCTGTCCCCCTCTGTCCTGCTCTCCCCCTCCATTCTTCCTCCGTGTCCCCCTCCGTTCTGCTGCTGTCCCCCTCTGTCCTGCTCCCCCCCCATTCTTCCTCCGTGTCCCCTACCGTTCTGCTGCTGTCCCCCTCCATTGTGCTGTCCCCCTCCATCCTGTTGTCCCCCTCTGTTCTTCCTCCGTGTCCCCCTCCATCCCGCTGTCCCCCCCCACCCAGATCTATCTGTCCACTCCTCAACTCACCCCCTCGATCTCCTCACGGATCCCTCCGTTCTGCTGCTGTCCCCCTTCTCCCTGCGGTCCCCCTCCGTTCTTCCTCTGTGTCCCCCTCCATTCTTCTTCTGTGTCCCCCTCTGTTCTTCCTCCATGTCCCCTCCATTCTTCCTCTGTGTCCCCCTCTGTTCTTCCTCCGTGTCCCCCTCCATTCTGCTGCTGTCCCCCTCCGTTCTTCCTCCATGTCCCCCTCTGTTTTGCTGTCCCCCTCTTTTCTGCTGCTGTCCCCCTCCGTCCTGCTGTCCCCCTCCGTTCTTCCTCCGTGTCCCCCACCGTCCTGCTGTCCCCCTCCGTTCTTCCTCCGTGTCCCCCTCCGTTCTGCTGCTGTCCCCCTCCGTTCTTTCTCCGTTTGCCCCTTCGTTCTGCTGCTGTCCCCCTGCGTTCTGCTGCTGTCCCCCTGTGTCCTGCTGTCCCCCTCCTTTCTTCCTCCGTGTCCCCCTCCGTTCTGCTGCTGTCCCCCTCCGTTCTTCCTCCGTGTCCCCCTCCATTCTGCTGTCCCCCTCCAGTTTTCCTCCGTGTCCCCCTCCATTCTGCTGCTGTCCCCCTCCGTCCTGCTGTCCCCCCCCTTTCTTCCTCCATGTCCCCCTCCGGTCTGCTGCTGTCCCCCTCCGTTCTTCCTCCATTTCCCCCTTCATTCTGCTGTCCCCCTCCAGTTTTCCTCCGTGTTCCCCTCCATTCTGCTGCTGTCCCCCTCCGTCCTGCTGTCCCCCTCCGTTCTTCCTCTGTGTCCCCCTCCGTTCTTCCTCTGTGTCCCCCTCCGTTCTTCCTCTGTGTCCCCCTCCATTCTTCTTCTGTGGCCCCCTCCGTTCTTCTTCCGTGTCCCCCTCCGTTCTGCTGCTGTCCCCCTCCGTTCTTCCTCCATGTCCCCCTCCGTTCTGCTGTCCCCCTCTGTTCTGCTGCTGTCCCCCTCCATCCTGCTGTCCCCCTCCGTTCTTCCTCCGTGTCCCCCACCGTCCTGCTGTCCCCCTCCGCTCTTCCTCCGTGTCCCCCTCCATTCTGCTGCTGTCCCCCTCCGTTCTTCCTCCGTTTGCCCCTTCGTACTGCTGCTGTCCCCCTGCGTTCTGCTGCTGTCCCCCTGCGTCCTGCTGTCCCCCTCCGTTCTTCCTCCGTGTCCACCTCCGTTCTGCTGCTGTCCCCCTCCGTTCTTCCTCCGTGTCCCCCTCCATTCTGCTGCTGTCCCCCTCTGTTCTTCCTCCATGTCCCCCTCCATTCTGCTGCTGTCCCCCTCCGTTCTTCCTCCATGTCCCCCTTCGTTCTGCTGCTGTCCCCCTCCATTCTGCTGTCCCCCTCCGTTCTGCTGCTGTCCCCCTCTGTCCTGCTCTCCCCCTCCATTCTTCCTCCGTGTCACCCTCCGTTCTGCTGCTGTCCCCCTCTGTCCTGCTCCCCCCCATTCTTCCTCCGTGTCCCCTACTGTTCTGCTGCTGTCCCCCTCCATTCTGCTGTCCCCCTCCATCCTGCTGTCCCCCTCTGTTCTTCCTCCGTGTCCCCCTCCATCCTGCTGTCCCCCCCCACCCAGATCTATCTGTCCACTCCTCAACTCACCCCCTCAATCTCCTCACGGATCCTAAACTTACTGAATGACATATCGGTATAGATGTCACACCACTTTCTCAAACTCAGTCTTTCTTAAATGGAGCTTGTTACATTTCCTCCTCCCCCCCCCCCCATGATTTTACCATTAAGATAAACAGCACAACCATTGGTCCCTCCACACATGCCAGGGTGCTGAGTGTAATCCTTGACTTTGATCTCTCTTTCAGCCCCCACATCCAATCGCTGGCTAAATCCTGCCGCCTTAACCTCCGAAACCTCTCCAAAATTAGACTCTTCTTGACTAATGACACCACAAAGCAACTTATTCACTCCTTGATTATTTCTCGCCTCGACTACTGCAACTCTCTCCTTAATGGCCTACCCTTACGCAGGATATCCCCCCTTTAGTCTATTATGAATGCTGCTGCTAGACTAATGCACCTCACTAATCGATCCATGACTGCTGCCCCTCTCTGCAATTACCTTCACTGTCTTTCCCTACCCCACCGTATAAAATTCAAAATGCTAACCACAACATACAAGGCCAATCACAACATCGCCCCCATCTACATCACCAACCTCATCTGCAGATATCACCTACTGCTTTCTAGCTCCCTTGTTACCTCCTCTCATGCTCGCCTTCAGGACTTCTCCAGAGCCTCTCCCATCCTCTGGAACTCCCTGCCCCGGTATATCCGATCAGCCCCTACCCTATCTACCTTTAGGAGATCCCTGAAAACTCACTTATTAGCAGCAGAATATATTTTGGGGTGTAGTTTCAAGTATGCATATGCTGTGTTAGAGAAATAACCTGTGAATATGACAATTTTGTGAAAACTAAAAATCTTCATTTTGCAAAGAATTGTGGTAAAATATGACAACTTGAAAAAACTCACCATGCCTCTTACTAAATACCTTGGAATGTCTACTTTCCAAAAAGTGGTAATTTGGGGGGTATTTGTATCTGGCTTGTTAAGCCCTGTACACACTATGAGAAATTCGGACAAACAATCGGCAGGTTTTCCTCAATGTTTCACATCAAGTCGGAACCGAGGATAGAAATAATGCACGAAAATTTGCATACGACAAAGGCTTTTTTGTTATTTGTTGTTTCTGATCATGAGCAGTCTTTCGTATCTGCTATTTCTCGTACGAAAATCGTACGAAAATCGTACATTCTGTTCCCATACAAGAAAAATTTTGGCGTTTTTCCCTTCGGAAATTTTTGTTCGGAATCGGCTGTCAAAAGTTGTGTACACACTTTTAGAAAATTGTACGATCGTTCCTTGGACAAAAATGTTCGCCCGATTTTCTTTATGGGCCATTAGTGTCTCAAGAAATGAGAGAGGCCATCAGTACATCAGATGTGATTAATTTTCAATGACACACTAGCTTGTAGACTCTCTGAGTTTTATTGCTGTGGAGCTCTGTGGCGTGTTGGTAAATACTTTGTATTACAAGTTGGCTTGTCCATTTCATACATCAGTCAATGTGTTTGGATCATCACTATAGGATCATTCACACATCGTGCAACTGGTACTAAGATGGATAGCAGCGGGGATGAACAGGGGCCTTCGACCTCTAAATCAAAGAAGATAAAGCGATTGTGCCGTTTTCGAGACTTATGGAAAACAACTTATACATGCATTACAGCAGTGACTATCATAGAGCATATTGTACTCTGTGTAGGCGCGAGTTTGGAATTGGTCATGGTGGTGAAGGTGATATCAAAATCCACATATCTAGTGAAAGTCACAAAAATGCTGATCGGGCTGCAAAACAAAGTGGGATGCTTTCCAAATTCATGATTCCCTCTAAGGATATGGCAATGCAAGACGAAATTATAGCAGCTGAAATATCAATGGTTTACCATTCTGTGTGCCACAGTCATTCGTATAGATCTTTGGACTGCACCATGAAACTACTTCCTGTTATATTTCAGGATTCTGCTAAAGCCACTAGGATGTCATGTGGCCGTACCAAAGCTGAAGCCATTGTAACAAACGTGCTGGCTCCTTACAGTGTGGAAATGGTAGTTAAAGATTTGAAAAACAGCTATGCTTATTTTAGTGTTGGATCGGATGCATCTAACCATGGGCACACCAAACTTTTCCCCTTAGTTCTGCGTTACTTTAAGCCCTCCAAAGGAGTGGTAACAAGCTTGCTGGATTTTTATGAAGGTGAGGAAAGTGCTGCTGCAATTTCAGAGCAAATTTTAAATGTAATTAAAACAAATCGCCTATCTGTGGATATGATGTCTGCATATTCTGCTGACAATGCAAGTGTGAACTTTGGTAAGCATAACGGTGTGTACCAGAAGCTTCATGCTGTAAATCATCGGATATTGCCAGCTGGCTGCCCAGCTCACATACTTCACAATACAGCTAAAAAGGCTTCAGATGTCTTAAATTGTGACGTGGAAAGTCTAATTTTGAAATTATATAATTATTTTTCAATATCAGCCAAGAGAGTTGCCACACTAAAAGAAATGTTTGATTTTGTTGACCTTGAGTGGTCAGAACTTCTTCACCATGTACCAACAAGATGGCTGTCTCTTTATCCAGCAATCAAGAGAGTTTTAAAAAATTGGCCAGCTGTAAAAGCTTACTTCCAAAGTATTGGTGAGGATGAAACACCTAAAGTAATATGGCAATTTATTGTGGATGAAGATAGTGAGACCACAGAACTGGACCCACCATCAGTTCCTGAGTTATATCTCCAGTTTTTACACAACTGCTTGCCTATTTTTCAGACAGCCATATTAAAACTGGAGCGAAATGACTTGATTGCAGTTGATGTATATGAGATCATGACATCAGTCAAAGGCAAACTAATACAAAGACAGACAGACCATTTTTTTGGATATCTAGTTGGGAAAGCTTTAAAAAAAATTACCTCACCTGCAAGCAAAAAAATAGAATCAGATTTCCTAAAATTTTATCAAAAAGCTGTTTAGTATTTAGAACAGTGGTTTGATTTTTCAGACAAAAACTATTTGTCTAAAATTCAATGTCTAAATTTGAAGGAGAACCTTACGTTTGATAACCTGGTGGCATCTGTTGAAGCTCTGAATTTAGACTCTGTTTCAATAGATGACCTTTATGAAGAATTTGCTTGCGTTTGTCCACACTTTCAAAAGGTTTCTACCGGTACTGAAGCGGATGATGATCTCAACACCGATGTTAAGTGGTCAACAATATTTACGAAGGCTGGACCTGACAAACTGCCAAACCTCTTGAAAGTGGTGTCATTTGTTGTTAGCATCCCATGCTCAAATGCAGCAGTTGAAAGGGTCTTCAGCATGATGGGAATGTGCTGGTCTGACACAAGAAATAGATGCAGCATTGATCTAATAAAATCTGAACTTCAGGTGAAAATCAATTTTGACATGGGTTGTCAATCTTTTTATAGCTTTGTAAAACAAAACAAAAAACTCTTGCAATGTGCAAGAAGTGACAAGAAATACACTTTTAGACATCAGTGTTGAAAACAAAAGGTACTCAGCTGGTGTCATGTGGTCTGAAGGATTTGATTATGGTCATATTGCCATCTGAGCTGAATTAGACACAGCATTAATATTTCAGCAACATTATATTTACAATTGACTGTTTTGTAAGTTTTATATTTTCAAGAATATATTTATAGTAATATATCTATCTGTTATTTAAGAAAAAGGTGGATTTTGTGGTTTATTATATATGGTTGGTTACTAGTTTATACCTAGTTTCTAAAAGTTCTTGCTCATTGAGAAAACAATAAAAATAATCAGTTAAATTTATTGCAACTTGTTCTGTTTGTTTTTTCTATTTCTTAAGAGATGTCTAACACATTTGAAATGTAAGACCTGTTTTAGGTAGCCAGTGATGGTGTGCAGGGCGCAATCACAAAATACTGAACAATTCACAGGCAGCTATGTTTATAGCAATCTCAATCATAACTTTGATGCAGTGAACTTGCCAGAGTAAGTGATGTACAAAGTACGCCGTTGTTACTAAGTGACTTAGTTAAGGCAGGTGCACATTGCATACCACCTGTCTAAACTGGTTACCACTGTTTGCTTTTTTTCCCCAAAAATTGGCAAAAAAAGTATCAAAAACCATCCCTAAATGGCAGTTTGGAAATGTGGTCACCCTATCCATACCTCCCCATCGGGAGACATGTGATTTCAGCACACAACTACAGAGTCCCAAAAGTCACCTTCACGGCCCTAGGTAGGATGCACATTCCTAATAGAGGTGGCGATTGGAATAAGGCTCTGCTTCAGAAAGAGCAGAGATGGATATTCCAATTACAGGCCACCGCCCCCCCCCCCCCCCCCCAGGCCTGAACAAATCCATTTCATTCGCTGCTTTCCTGCAGGGATTTTCCTCTGGAAAAACACAATAAGCGAATTAGATAGTGATAAAACCTTGGATTCATTTCAAATACATTTTGAAATTTAGTTCTTTGTGAGATACAGATCCCCCAATAGTCCTTTACATCAGAGACTACACCATCTTCCATTCGTCCTTGGGGACACTGTAGAAAATGTTAGGACCAATGAACCTGATATTGGTTCTTAGTTCCATCCCCCTCCGTGCACGTTTGGTGGCAGTTTGAGTAACTGACTCAAACAATGCTTTCCACAAACGATTCCTGCCTTGTGTATAGGTCATTGCTAATGTTTGGATTTGATTGCCTAGAATCCCTCCAATCAAGTTATCTATCATTCTCCAACTTGAACAACACAACACATAGGAGTCAGCATTGTCCGTCTAAGAACAACCACACATACCTAGAGGGTTATCGCTTTAGATTAAAGCTAATTCATAGTTCTGTCTTTCCTTTTTCTCTATTGTTTCGTTTACGTTATGGTTTATGAATTATGGAAGCATTGTTCTTTTTAGAAGTGGCAACTCGCAAACAGTGTATAATTTAAAGTCAACAAATGATCACTTATAAGTTAGATGGAAGTTGAATGTCCAGCCGCTGTTCAACGGCAAGACCCACAATCTGTTTTCTTTTTGTCCACTGTTCCCCTCCCTCCGTGTGTTTTCCTTCACCCACCTAATTTTTCCCTTTATGTGAGTGTAGATGTCCAATTGTCTATTTCCTAGGTTTGTTTGGTGGTCCACCCCCCCCGGGGGGGCGGGGCTATGTCACACTTGCCTTCCTGGCAGGGTAAGAGGGTTGGCGCAAGGGCCCTGCGCCTCCTTGATGCGCCCACCAGGTGGCGGCACCTGGGTGAGGGCGCTCTCCACTTCCCTGCCAGTGGCATCAGGATCCTTTCCGGACGCCATGCTCACTCGCGCGCGATGGTATGCGCGTGCGCGTGACGTCCTGGCACCTCGCGATTGTGGCGGAAACAACGGGAGTCCCGGGAAAACCCTTCTTCCGGAACGCCGGGGGTGTCACTCAGTGTGCGTCCAATGGCGCCACCTTCTCCCCAATTGGGGGAGGCATCGGGGGGATTTCTGTCTGCACCTGTGAGTACTTGGAAATTAATTAGCACTTTGATAAATAAACTGAGCGGTGGGGGAGGTTTATGGTTACCCTCCATTCCCACTCAACGCGCGCAGGCTGTGAGCATAGACTTTTCGGTAAGATACCCATGCTTTTTCTACTATTTCCTGTGATGTGATTCACATCATGCCTATTTGTCCTTACTTGTATTCTACTTATTCACCCTCTAATGCCAATATACTTACACACCTCCAGAGCCTCTGGCATTCCGATTTAACTTATTTTGCCTCTTTATAAGGTAATCACTAGCTTTTATTATATAATGCTCAGTAAAGGGTTTTTCTCACTCACCTCGTTCTGGTTTGCTGTGTATTTGATTTTGTCACCTACACTTGTCACTACTATTGGTCTTCTCACTTTATCTTCACTTTCTCTATCACCTTCACTTCTCTCCTTTTTTCTTTACTGTTTCTGTTTCCTTTCCTTCACCTCCAGCCGCATGACTGGTTGCTTCTTTCCACTCCACCCACTGGCACCCTAATTTCAACACTACTTTTGGTCTTCTCACTTCATCTCCACTTTCTCTATCACCATCACTCCTCTCCTTTTTTCTTTACTGTTTCTGTCTCCTTTCCTTCACCTCCAGCCGCACCCTAATTTCAACACTTATCAACACTTATAGGATTAGCCGTCTTTCTTCTTCCACTCACTTGTTTGGTTGGTGGACGGCCCTTGCCGGCAGCTGGCTTGTCAATTGAGTTTTCCACACTTGTCTCACACCCCCTTTCCTTCCCCCCCTTCTTTTCCTCCCCCCTTCTTTCCTTCCCCCTCCCCTCCCTCCCCCTTCCTTCACCTTTTTCCTTCACTTACCCATCACCACGTCCCCCTCCTTCCCCCCCCTCCCCCACCGTTCCCCCTTTCCCCATTCCGTTCCTCATTGACACGCCATGCTTCCCACTTATATAAACCACCATTCATATTTGTTTAAACAGTGAAATCTGCCAATGAATAAATATGTAAAAGTGCTCCAAAAAGCCTGTGTATTGCAAATATTCCACAAAGCTTGTGCAATTTTCAAACATTAATAGATAATTCAACACAAACATCCATGCGATTTAGTGTTGCATCCAAGCATATCAGTACTGCATCTATGCAATATGGTGTGAGTGCAATGTTCGAACAATAAAAAGTAAAAAAATACAAAAAACCGCATTCATGCGATTTGGTGCTACATCCATGTGATTCTATGCAATTCAGTGCTGTGTTGCTGTGCAATGATCAAATTAACAGTCCGATTTAGTGTTGCATGCATGCATTTCAGTGCTGCATCCATGCAATATGGTGTTAGTGCAATGTTCAAACAATAAAAAGTTAAAAAATACAAAAAAAGCATCCATGCGATTTGGTGTTGCATCCATGTGATTCTATGCAATTCAGTGCTGTGTTGCTGTGCAATGATCAAATTAACAGTCCACAGATCTTCCACAATCCATTCATGTGTTATGGTGAACACAAACTAAAGTGCTGTGCGCTCATACAAGTGCTCCCCCCCAGGTGATAGCCCCTCACCTTAGGGCGTGCGACCTTGCAATTAAGCTTGGTCAGAATGCGCCTTAGAACCTCTCTGGGTTTGATGTTATATGCAGGGTCCTGGATAGATTTGCACTGGTGCCTCTGTTCCTCACAGCAGTCCCGTTTGGTACCTCAATATATCAACACAAAAGGACTTCATGGTGCAGTATGTAATAAATGTATTAAAATCATAAACAAATCCCGCAATGGGTACTCACAGTAACAAGGCGCTTAAGGGCGCCACACTAAAACAGCAGAGACGAACGGGCAACAGCGGCCAGTATGGGGTGGCGTGCTAATCTGTCCCAACAGGTTGTATGTATAACGTTCCGTCCTGTCCCCTTCCCCTACGCGTGTTCGATACAAGGGGTATTTAGTATCTTCATCAGGGGGTGATTTGATTGGACGGTGAACTTGTCAATTAATATATCCTCTCCGTGGCCATTTTGTTTTGGCCTGCTGACACTCTAGTAAGCAATCAATGTGTTTCTATTGGAGAAACGTCTATATGCAAAAATAGATGGATAAAAATGGCAAAAGATAATAGCCATTGATTTCCCATTTTGCCTGATATATATAGTAGAAACATTTAACAATGATATTACTACGTTAAACTACTCAGGACGGACGTGGGACGATTAGATCAGCACCCCCTATGTAAACCAGTTACTGTGAGAGATGTAACATAGTAAATCTACAAAACGACAATATAATATAGAATTACATGTAATGCCGCGTACACACGAGCGGACATTACGGCGGACTTTGCCCGGCGGACTTTTCGACGTACTTTCCGACGGACTTTGTGAATGAACGGACTTGCCTACACACAATCCACCAAAGTCCGTCGAATTCGTACGTGATGACGTACGACCGGACTAAAACAAGGAAGTTCATAGCCAGTAGCCAATAGCTGCCCTAGCGTGGCTTTTTGTCCGTCGAACTAGCATACAGACGGCGGACTTTTCGACCGGACTCGATTTCAACGGATAAATTTAAAACAAGTTTCAAATCTAATTCCGTCGAACTTTTGAGAAAACAAAGTCCGCTGGAGCCCACACACATCGAATTGTCCGACGAAATCCAGTCCGCCGGGCAAAGTCCGCCGTAATGTCCGCTCGTGTGTACGCGGCATAAGAGGTTAAAAATTTAAAATAAAAATACAAATCCAAAGCTCATACGAATAATAACTCGTCTGTATGAGCATACATAAACAAAGTTTAATACATATACTTAAAACCACAATAGAAAAAAAATTGAATATAAATAAAAAATAAAATATAAAAAATATAAAAACAGTATATTGCTAGCAAACACTGGTTAAACATTATATAGTACAAAAAGGTATACCTAACCCATAAGATAGTGTTATCAATATGGATATTAACAGGATATGCTCATAAGCGGTTATATATAGCCAATAAGGGGCAGTATATACTCCTTGGCTTCACCATTCCTTTGTGTGTAGTCATACTGGTGTGACATGATGTTGGGATATATTAAAAATATATATGTGCTCAATGGTTACTTAAAAAACATCTAAGATCAAAATCTTTATTTAACCCTCTAGGGGCCAGAGAGCCCAACTGGTGTATCCACCATGATTCTCTTCTGCTGATTTCCCTAACATAATTGGACCCCCTCCAGTGACGTTTGGGTGCCTCAATGCCCCAAAGTTGCATCCCTACTGTACTCTTGTTGTGTACATCTCTAAAATGTACAGATAAAAAATGCTTATCAAACCCCTTTTTTATATTCCTCACGTGTTCTTCAATACGCTCTTTTAATGCCCTAACCGTTCTACCAACATAAATTAAATTACATGGGCATTTAACCGCGTAAACGACACCAACTGTATCACCAGAGATGAAGTCCCTGATGGTATAAGTGTGGTTGTTGAGTGGATTGACAAAATCTTTTACTTTCCTAGCATTAGTAGGAACTCTGGTGCAACTGTAGCAGCGACCACAACTGTGGAAACCTATCATATTCCAAAACAACTTGGGTTTAGGAGGGGGAGGCTCTACTACATTGTGCACCAGTAGGTCATGTAGACTAGGTGATCTCTTGTATACTATCCTAGGTTTTTCTGAGAGACTCCCTTTTAAATGGACGTCTTGTTATAAGACGTTCCAATATTTATGGATAATTCGCTCCACGTCTTTATTCTGTAGATTGTAGTCCAGAACAATACAAGTACCCATATCATTGCTGGTGCTGGTTTGTCTGACGCTATCCTTGAGTAAATCCTCCCTATTTAGATTCTTAATTTTATTTTTCTCCTTTTCCAGGAAATTCTCACCGTATCCTTTCTGTTTGAACATAGTGGTTAACATATTAGATTGTGTTTCAAAATCTTCTACCTGTGTGCAATTCTTCTTAATTCTCATGTATTGGCCTCGAGGAATGTTATCTAGCCAAGGTCTGAAATGACAACTCATAACAGGGATATATGAATTGCGATCTGTCGCCTTAAAGTATGTTTTTGTTTCAATTCCTTAAGATGTATTGCTAATTTCCAGATCCAGGAAGTGTACCACACTTTTACTAATGTTCCATTTCAGATTGATATTCTGATCATTGTTGTTCATTATTTCAAGCTTTTCTGCCAGGTGATCCTCATTTCCTTTCCATATGATCAGAAGATCGTCAATGAAACGTCTATAGAGCAAAATATTGGGATCTCTATTGTACAAAATACCTTCAGACTCCCATCTGGCCATATACAAATTGGCGACGCTTGGGGCGAATTTAGCGCCCATCGCGACGCCTTTAATTTGTAAATAAAAAGTATTCTGGTACCAGAAAAAGTTATGTTCCAAACAGAAGCTTAAACATCTCAATATAAATTTCCGTAGCTTCTTTTCCATCCCGTTATTGTTTTTTAGGGCCCATTTCTCTGCTCTCATGGCCCCTTGGTGGTGATACTGGTATAGAGAGATGCCACATCACCAGTTGCCATCACCAAATTTTCATTAGAGGTACATTCATTCAATAGCTATAATGTGTGTTTGGTGTCGCGAGATACGCAAGAGTTTCCTTAACTTCCTTAAGAGGTTGGAGATGTAGGTCTATATATTCTCCTAATCGGGAGTGTGTTTGCTAGCAATATACTGTTTTTATATTTTTATATTTTATTTTTTATTTATATTTAATTTTTTTTCTATTGTGGTTTTAAGTATATGTATTAAACTTTGATTATGTATGCTCATATAGACGAGTTATTATTCGTATGAGCTTTGGATTTTTATTTTTATTCTTAATTTTTAACCTCTTACATGTAATTCTATATTATATTGTCGTTTTGTAGATTTACTATGTTACATCTCTCACAGCAACTGGTTTACGTAGGGGGTGCTGATCTAATCGTCCCACGTCCGTCCTGAGTAGTTTAACGTAGTAATATCATTGTTAAATGTTTTTACTATATACCGTATATATCAGGCAAAATGAAGAATCCATGGCTATTATCTTTTGCCATTTGTATCCATCTATTTTTGCATATAGACGTTTCTCCCATAGAAACACATTGATTGCTTACTAGAGTGTCAGCAGGCCACAACAAAATGGCCACGGAGAGGATATATTAATTGACAGGTTCACCGTCCAATCAAATCACCCCCTGATGAAGATACAAAATACCCCTTGTATCGAACACGCATAGGGAAAGGGGACAGGAAGGAATGTTATACATACAACCTGTTGGGACAGATTAGCACGCCACCCTATACTGGCCGCTGTTGCCTGTTCGTCTCTGCTGTTTTAGTGTGGCGCCCTTAAGCGCCTTGTTACTGTGAGTACCCTTTGCGGGATTTGTTTATGATTTTAATAAATTTATTACATACTGCACCATGAAGTCCTTTTTGTGTTGATATATTGAGGTACAAACGGGACTGCTGTGAGTAACAGAGGCACCAGTGCAAATCTATCCAGGACCCTGCGTATAACATCGAACCCAGAGAGGTTCTAAGGCGCATTTTGACCAAGTTTAATTGCAAGGTCGCACGCCCTAAGGTGAGGGGCTATCACCTGGGGGGGAGCACTTGTATGAGCGCACAGCACTTTAGTTTGTGTTCACCATAACACATGAATGGATTGTGGATGATCTGTGGACTTTTAATTTGATCATTGCAGCACTGAGATGCATGCATGCAACACTAAATCGGACTGTTAATTTGATCATTGCACAGCAACACAGCACTGAATTGCATAGAATCACATGGATGTAGCACCAAATCGCATGGATGCGGTTTTTTGTATTTTTTAACTTTTTATTGTTCGAACATTGCACTAACACCATATTGCATAGATGCAGTACTGATATGCTTGGATGCAACACTAAATCGCATGGATGTTTGTGTTGAATTATCTATTAATGTTTGAAAATTGCACAAGCTTTGTGGAATATTTGCAATACACAGGCTTTTTGGAGCACTTTTACCTATTTATTCATTTATTGAAATTTATTGCACATTAACGTATAGTATAGTATTAATAGATTTTGTATATGTTAAGCACAATATCACTTTATTAATATTTTAGTGGAAATGCCTTATTTTTTTATTTTGATAAGCGCAGCGTGTGTACAATTTGGTTTAACTATTTTGCATGGTTATGAGACATGCGTAACGTTAGCAGCTGATCATTTGCAAAGATATACTATTTTGGAGACCAGATTTGGTCAATTACCTGGAGGCTAACAGGACTACAAACTAGCATGACACTGAATGCTGTTGCTCAATCTGTCATCGATTAGCACCCCTAGATCCTTCTCCATCCTTGATTCTCCCAGAGGTTCTTCACCTAGTGAATATTTAGCATTTATGTTTTTTGCTCCCAAGTACATTACTTTACATTTCTCCACATTAAACCCAATATGCCATTTGTCTGCTCACTCCTTTATCTTATTCAGGTCATTCTGCAAAATTTCTATGTCTCGATGTAAGTCTATTACTCTGCTTATCTTTGTGTCATCTGCAAAAACTGAGACTGAACTAGTTATCCCATACTCTATACCATTTATGGATAAATTGCATAGAATTGGTCCCAAGACAGAACCTTGGGGTACCCCACTCACCACTCCAGACCAGTCTGAGTACATGTTATTTATCACCACCCTTTGGACCCGTCCCTGTAACCAGTTTTTTACCCAAGCACAGACCATATGGTCCAAGCCTGCAGACTTCAGCTTGTAAATTAAGCATTTATGGGGGACTGTATCAAATGCTTTTGCAAAGTCTAGATGCACCACATCCACAGGCCTCCCCCTATCTAGATGGCAGCTCACTTTCTTATAGAATGTTAGCAGATTGGTCTGGCAGGAACATCCTCTCATAAACCCATGCCGATTACCACTAATGATATTCTTCTCCTCAGTAAATCTTTGTATATAGTCCCTCGTAATCCCCTCCAATAATTTACCCACTATTGATGTTAGGCTGACTGGCCTGTAATTCCCAGGAATATGTTTCTGCCCTTTTTTTTAATATTGGTACCACGTTGGCTTTTCTCCAATCAGTTGGTACTAATCCTATCAATTATGCTGTTCACAAAGATCAGGAATAATGGCCCGGCTATAACTTGACTGAGTTATTTGAGGACTCTGGGGTGTAAGCCATCTGGTCTTGCGATTTTACATTTCTTATTGCATTCCTTGTAGTGCTGGAATGCTGATGGTGACCCATTCCCTTTATATTTTTTAAAGGCCATACTTTTCTCCTTGATGAGGCTATTCACATTACGGTTTAGCCACCCAGGTTTAATTTTCACTCTTCTATTTTTTTTTGGCCATTGTAATGCACTGTTTGATACCCTTGTTTAATATGCTCCTAAAGCATTCCTATTTCTCTTCTGTGTTTAACGTTTCCAGAATTTGGTCCCAATTAATGTCATGTAGCAATGACCGTAGTTCAGGAAAATTGTCTCGTTTGAAATTTAGTGTTTTTGTACTACCGATGTGCCTCTTTTTCCTGCGATTTTTGCATGTAAGGGTATCAATAGAGTCCAATTTGTCTAAAGTACAATACATAATATGGAGACTGAAATACCTTCCCTAATCTACATTTATCAATATTTTCTTCCAGTATCTTGAACATTGGAAAGTGAGGCCTCCCTTAGGGATGAAGAAGGTTTTTTTTTTCTTTTACAGAAGATTGGGACATGAGTTATAAGGCGGGTCTTTTGCATTACTGTATATTAATTCCAGGTTTAGGATTTTTGTATTGAGTTTGAGCTCAAAGGGGAAGTGTCTTTTTAAGCTATTGATCCTGACCAAATCTCCAACTCCATTTGCAGAAATGCAGCCCCAAACTCCACCATGCTTCACTATTGCCTGCAGACACTCATTATTGTACCGCTCTCCATCCATTTGCAAACAGACTGCCTTTTAACACAGCCAAATATTTAAAATTTTGACTCATCAACCCAGAGCAACTGTTTCCATTCTTCTGCACCCAAGTGTCACGATTACGAACGCCCACGGCGACTAGCTAACCAAGACGTGCGTTCCATGACCGGGGTATTTGAGGAACTAAGGGATTAAGGGGGAACTTGTACTGAGCATGCAAGACTGGCTGTGGTACTTTCACAGCCCGCACTACCTTTGACCAACTAGAGGGAGACTCCACTCCAATCCAGCTAGCTGACCACACACAGTCAGATACGGATCTTACATATAATCTGATGCACTCTAATGCCCTGTACACACGGTCGGATTTTCCGACGGAAAATGTGCGATCGGAGCTTGTTGTCGGAAATTCCAAACGTGTGTGGGCTCCATCGGACTTTTTCCATCGGATTTTCCAACACACAAAGTTTGAGAGCAGGCTATAAAATTTTCCGACAACAAAATCCGATCGCGTCAATTCCGACCGTGTGTGGACAATTCGGACGCACAAAGTGCCACGCATGCTCAGAATAAATTCCGGAACTGCTCGGTCTGGTAAAATTAGCGTTCGGAATGGATATAGCACTTTCGTCAAGCTGCAATGTTTTAAATTGTTTAATGCAGCGCACTCTCTTCTTCTTTATAATGCTAGAAGAATGAAGTTGTTTTGCTGCTCATATTTACACAGACTTCTCACAAACTTCTTTCTTTATTATTTATTGTGATTTCATCAATATATTTTGATTTGTCACATCTGACTAAAAAATTTTCTTTTTTTTTGTTTGTATTTTTTTCAAGCCTGATCTTGTTTTTTTTTTTTTTTTTTTTTTTTAACTACAGAATAGTTTTGGGTGTGTTTTGTGTGTCAAGTTACCAAAACACCATTATTATCTTGTATTATTTATTAATCTCAAGGAGATTGGTTGGTGTTGGTGTCTCTTGTTAATTTCACATTGTATTTTTGAAATGTACTTGCCTCCTCACAAACTGTCCTTTTATAAGGAAAACACACATAGGCAAGTATAATTGAAACAAAAATTCCTTTATTATGGGCTCATAACCAAACAAAGAGGGAGGCAACGCTGGAAAAACTGCAGAAATTGGCGAAGCCTTTGGCCCCCAGGGCACACGCAAAATTGGTGTCCTGAGGAGTCCATATATAAGGGAGTACAGTCTGGTCCAGACGTCCAAGAGATCATGAACAGCTGCAGATGACATCTATGTTCCCAGGCTGTGGTCATACAAGAGCCTGCATCTTTTGCCAGACCAGACTGAACCCAGGCCATCACTCTCTGGTCTTCCTTACACTCTTCCTTCCCGGCTGTGACTCTGGTGTTGGAGGTGTGGCAGGAGG